>JARHVA010002167.1:2255000-2462500 GCA_037957365.1 Torreya grandis | reverse complement strand
AGAACTACATGAATTTTTATACCTATTTAGATTATAATAATGTATTCAAGGAAAATAAATTTATTAGGGAAGAATTGGGGCTATCCAACCCAAAATATTAACACATTTTTTCATGGGCATATTGTGCTCAAAATAACAATTAGTGTTTAGATAGAAGGAGAAGAAGAAAAGAGACATAATCACATTAGATCAAAGGCATGGATAAAAAAGAATGTTTTTTGGTATAATCACTCTTAGGAGTTAGATATCAACATAGTTAATAGAGACACTACTTGAAAACAACATATAGTGCTAGTTATCAAAGGGTCAAATTATGTTGGCAACATCAAGAGAGGTATTGAGCCTATGTTTTAGGTTCATATACCTGAATAAGTAGTTAAAACTAATTTTGAGGTAAAAATAAACCTTTTATGAGTTATGGATAATTATAATCAAATAATTACACTTATCCCACTTTGATTTGTAAATTCTAAATTGAAAAACTAAAATATATAAAATATCATTTTCAACCTAGATAAGTATTATTTACATATTTTAAATTATATGATTATTGCATAATTTTACACTATTTAAGATTAACCAAACCTAAAATAAATATAAAAAAATAGTATATTTGTATGATAAGGGTTGAGTAATTTTTATTTTTAGACTTACTAGAGCTTACACTGGGTTAATTTAGGTATGAAATAAATCAAAACATTTTGGTTATGTTTCAAGGATCATGTTCTAAAAAATTATGAAGATCAGTATTTTGGATAGTGGGAAACATGTACATAGATTATATGAAAGATTTTTTTGATGAAAATTACTTATAATTTGTGATTAATTTTCTTGGAATCAAGGATTTAAATATGAGGAAGTAGATATATAAAAATACCATTAGTGATATTTATGAGGTTTTCTACTTTTGATTTGTTAGACCACTCCCATTCATGGATACCTAAGTTTTTTGTTAGGACTATTTTTTTTTGAAGAAAGTATTTTTGAATTGAATATCAAGTCAATATGTTGGATTATTAGTTCAAACTTCATGAATTATTTTACACCATCAATTTCTTGAACACTAATCACTTCATCATGATAACATATCATGCTAATGAATAACTCTCACTCAAGGTACAAAGAGATATTACACTAAGTCCTACCTGAGTTAGTTGCATAGAGACAATAATAATTATTTACCTAAATGGAGAGGGGAAAAAAATAACATGGTTCAAATAGTATACATAGTAAAATAAGTTAACCCAATTGCATCAAAACTAACAAAATAATTAACCCACTTGACTAGGCTAAGATAAAAAAGTTAATGAAATTAATATCAATAGTAAATCATAATATTTATTCATTTAAATTCATAGATGACATGAATATTTGTGTCCTTTTATAATATACTATATTCCAAGACAAGATAGTAACAACCACAAGTAGCATTGACCTATTAATTTGGTAACATAATGGTATCAACTTATAATTCAAATATATCCAAATATATATGCATGATGGGATTTTATAGAGTTAAATATACACATTATGATTACACTTCAGTAATACACATTTTAGTAATTACACAACACCATTCTGTGAATAACATTCTTCATTGCCTACTTCCAATGTCTAAATTCTATAAGAATCCTATATCTACACCATCCCACTAAGTTTGATCAATACTATTACCTATTAATACTTATTCTAGTTTAATTGATTTACCATCATGTCTTTTAGTTCATCCTTTCATGATTTTTGCTCTATGCAACATCATGTTTGATCCTGTAGCTTCCTTTTACATGCTAATAAATGTGCATCCATTGCATAATTCATGACTTTGTTAGTATTGTGATGATATCTCCAAAGTATTAAAGTACATTTATGTGACCTAATCCTCACATTATTCCCTAAAAATATACTTAGTAAAAAAT
Organism: Torreya grandis; assembly: GCA_037957365.1. NCBI lineage: Eukaryota > Viridiplantae > Streptophyta > Pinopsida > Cupressales > Taxaceae > Torreya > Torreya grandis. The sequence goes on along the minus strand of JARHVA010002167.1, from coordinate 2,460,584 downwards.
TCTTAGTTTTATTGGACATATTTGTCTATGCTCTTGATGAATAGTCATGCATATGTTACATCACTCAAATTTAGTAGTGCACACTGTAATACTTATCCAAAACTAGAGTCCAACATCACCCCACACTAACATGGTTTTCCATTCCTATATAACCCTTATAAATGTAATTTTATACTAAAAACTTTGAGCCCATCTCATTGGATTCCATCGTCAAAGTACCCCACCTATAAATCATAACTTTAGACATGAATGTTTTAGTGGACACTTATTTATAATAATCCTTATAATGTAAATAGTATATGTTTTTACTCCATGGACTCCAAATTAACAAGATAAATTTATTTGGTAACACCTTCTAACACCTCCTAATGGGTACTATCCTCATCATTTATATTACATTATAGGATTCTAAACTCATTTTTTAGTTCCTTGTGATTTTTTACTAGTTTTATTTTCTGTATCTTGCACATTTGATAATTTTATTTCTCTCGGATCTATACTTCATCTGTAAATTTTGTGTTTCTATTTCTCTCCCTTTCATTATTTCTTAAGAAGTTGGGTGTTAATTGTATGTGGTTTATAAGTGAAATTATATTAATGCTTTATTGAAATTTTTTATTCCCCCTAAATTTTAATTAATGAATCGTCACAAATTCTTAATGGCTCATTAGATTCAATATGTGATTTATTCAATTAACTTTGTTCTTCCTTCAAGTGATTCCCCTTGATTGTATTTTATAGGATACATTTGATCACAATAGTGATCTTATCCATATCCTTTAAACATTAAAATCCAACCTTATATTTCATTTTTTGTGATCTTTGATAAATTTATGGAAAATAATTCCATCACTTCTAACCTCATTTATAATTCTACATGATCTCATTTATTTTATTACAATTTAATTATGAATCTTTTTAAGGATATTTTTTTTCCAATATTCTGGCATTATACCTCCATAACCAATTTCATAAGTGTACAACCTAAGTGGACCTAGAACATTTAGTGGAGACCACATACAATATCATGTATTCACCATACATGGTACAATGTTAACCATTTATCATATAATTTAAGGGTGTCTAAGATAATTGTTACATCTTGTCCTAATCCACAAATACTACCTAATATTAGTAATGGATTTGAAATTAAAGATTTGTAGTTCTAATTTTCATATTATATTTGGATATTTATGTTGTCTGATTGGTAGTAATATTGTTTATTTTTTATGATTAGTTATATTGAGGACATTTTCATATGTTTATCAATGTACTATGATCATGTTTGACTGTGATTTAATTTGCATATGTATTTTCATTACGATAATTCATTGATAATTATATATTATGAATATTTTATTACTTGTTATAAACTCAAACTAACTACATTTTATTTGATTAAGGTGGTTACAGGGCTATCCCAACCTCACAAAGTGGTAAAAAAGGAGGGTATCATAGGGGAAGAGGGTTCATATATCAACATTGGGGATTGATAAAACTAAACCAAACCCATATACACACATCACATGGTTGATTTCTTAGATAAAATGAATAATAATAATTGTTCTACTAAAATTTTGAATGTTTCTTGCATTATTTGTCCTTGTGGTGAGTAGGGCATGTTTACATTATTTGAAATCATTACTTGTCTTAATTAGCATAGGATATAAATTATATTCATTGATTGGTTATGTTTTCTTAAAATATTTATAGAATCTAAACTATATCGTGTTAACCTTAAATGCCTTCTAGCTTATATAAGTATTGGGTGTTTATGGATCTTGTTTAAAGTTGTTTACTTTGTTACCATTTTTTGGCATAGTGGGGAGGTTAAATAGGGTAAAATCACCCAAAGAAATTTAATTTAAATAAATAATTTTGTGACTTTGGAACTTTAGATTTTTTTGGTAAAATTTTATTAATAAATTACCATGAAATTTGAATGAGAATTAATTAGTTTTTAGCTATATTGAGTTGACTTGGCCATTCTACAATGATAATATATTTCTTGTGGCATCCACGCTAGAAATTAAAGCATGATACAATGAATTAGTAAGAAAAGTATGCATATCATATGGAAGTAAAGGTGGTTTCATAATGAAGCACTTGAAGTTTAATAGGAGAGGCATGTGGCATGCAAAAATTGGTTGAAATTTGAAGAAAAGAATAATAAAAAGGAAAAAAATGAGAATGAGAACATGACATAAAGGGGAATAGAGTTGGGAAAGAAGGAAATTTTACCATTTCACACATTTATATGATATACATTATATAAATAGGTTGATTTAAATTTGAGTTTGTAATTTTGGTTAGACTTACTTTAACAATAAAATGTGGTTCTTTTATATGTGTTACAATAATTGATTAATTTAAATGTGGGTAATGGTATATTTTTATTATCTAAAACTAGGGTTTTAGGGTTATAAACCTAGGGATGTAATTGGGTTCCATCCATATGCCTCTAAATATGATGTTGAGTCTATGTGTAATGAAAACTAAATTGTATTGGTAAATTTATTCATTAGAACCTAGGGATTTAAGTCTATATACTTGGGGATGGAACTCGATTCCATCCATAGGCATATAGAGATGAGGTCAAGTCCTTTTTAAAAATAAGAGTAGGTATTTTTAGGATAGATGAGCCTGAAACATAAATAGATATCAAATGTGTAAGTACTATTGGCACAAGAATTTCTCAAAATCATTAAAGGGGAAAATTTTGTGTCTTATTTTACCTTTGAAAATTGGCAGTGTTGGATGAGCTTCATTATTGGAAAAAAAACATAGATTACATATAGATTAAATTTGAATATGTTTTAATTGGGGACCTAAATTGTATACCATCTTTGTAAAATATTGCATAGGCTGAGCATGATGTTGGGGATCAACAAACAATATTGATTACACTTATGAAAGTAATAAACTCAGAATTAAATCAGAATGATAAGTAACTAGAATGATAAATAGAAAAGATTAAGAGATACAAGAAACCACCCTAAAAACTTGTATTAAACTCTTTACATAAGGAATACAATTGAAGAAACTTCTCTCTTCCACACCTCTCTCAGATGTACAGATCTCTCTCTAGATCTCTTTCCCTCAAGAGCTCTTTCTCTCAAGTACAATCAACTCCAACAACCTGGATTGATTTACCTATACAATTCTATACTGTTCTTCAACATTCTACCATACAATACAATAAGCTAAGAAGATCTAATCCTACATATAGAATTAGGAAACTTGAGCATGCATTTAAAACCAACAGTTATGCCTCTTAAACAAGGGCTCTAAAATAGTCTTACTAATAATAGAGATGTGGACTTAAGACTATGACTTAATCCCATCATGCAAACACTTGGTTCTGTCCATGGAAATAGGAGCATGACGCATAGGTAACTGATGTTGGTTCCTTCCTGCTTGCCTGTGATCGACGTCGGCCAATTCTTGTCGATGTTGACATCTTCTAAACTGCTCCTAACTGACGTCAGTCGCTCCTAACCGATGTCGGTGACTGTGTAAACTTGCAACTATCAAATTTGCTCACTTGGTGAAGCTTTTAGGCTCCACACCTTAACAATCTCCCACTTGGAGATAAATAGCTGCATGAGTACCTATACAGCAACATCTTCTAGCTCCTCCATCTTTAACTCAATCATGAAGACCAATAGAAGTTGAATGAAGATTCAACTTCTCCTTTGTAACCGGCTTGGTTAACATATCAGTGTGATTCTTATCTGTATGGATCTTCTCCAGCTTCAACTCACCATCCTCCAATACCTATCTTATGGAGTGGTACCTAAGCTGTATGTGCTTTGTTCTTAAATGAAAGGCTAAATTCTTAGCCAAATGAATTGCACTTTGACTATCACTGTATAATCTACAACTCTCTTGCTCCTTTCCAAGCTCTTCCATGAACCATGTCATCCATATCATCTCTTTGCTAGCCTCTATGACTATAATATACTATGCTTCTATAGTTTACAGGGCAACAACCTTTTGCAACTTTGATATCTAGCTAACCGCTATTCCACCAACAGTGAAAACATATCCTGTGGTGCTTCTCCTACCATCCAAATCACCTACCATATCTGAATCTACATAACCATGTAGAGAAGTATCTGAATCTCCATAGCACAAATGGCTACTACTAGTTCCTCTTAGATATCTAAGGGTCCACTAAATTGCTTTCCAGTTTTCATTTCTTGGATTGGCCATATACTTACAACTCCCACTGCTTGGGCAATATCTGGTCTAGTACACACCATTGCATACATTAAACTCCCTACTACAGAATAATATGGAACTCTACTCATGTACTCTACCTCATCATGTGAATTAGGACATTGATCTTTACTCAACTTAAAATGTCCAGCCAAAGGTGTGCTTACTGGTTTTGCATCCTGCATATTGAACCGTTTCAACACCTTGTTCACATAATCCTCTTAAGACAAAATCAACCTATGATTTTTCCTGTCTCTCTTAATGCTCATGCCAAGAATTTTCTTTGCTACTCCCAAATCCTTCATGCCAAATGTTTGAGCTAATTTCACCTTAAGCTCAGAGATATCTTACATGTGTGATCCTGCAACCATCATATCATCTACATACAACAATAGAATAATATATCTACCATTATTCAATCTCTTAAAATACACACAATGGTCAGATTGACACCTACTATAGCCATGCTCAGTCATAAACCTATCAAATCTCAAATACCACTGTCTAGGAGCTTGCTTGAGGCCATACAAGCTTTTCTTCAATCTACACACTAACTTCTCCTTACCTTTGACCTCAAATCCTTCTGGCTGTTCCATATATATTTCCTCATCCAAATCTCCATGAAGAAACATTGTCTTAACATAAAGTTGCTCAAGATGCAAATCCTCAATAGCAACTAAAGACAATACAATCCATATAAAAGTCATTTTAACAACAGGAGAAAAAATCTCACCAAAATCAATACCTAGCTTTTGTGCAAATCCTTTCACTACCAACCTGGCCTTATATCTCATCTGTCTGTTCTCACCTTCGTTCAATCTGTAGGTCCATTTATTCTTCAGTGTCTTCTTACCAGCTAATAACTCAACCAAATCCCATGTTTGGTTCTCTCTCAAGGACTCCATTTCCTTAACCATGCCACACTCCCATTGATTCTTGGATTCTACCTATATTGCTTCTTCAAAACTCTTTAGTTCTCCACCATCAGTTAGAAATAAATAGAATAATGAAGGAGAATATCAAATTGGAGGTTTACTTACCCTTTTTGACCTCCTGATGGGCATCTGAGACTCATCCACAACATGCTATCTACCCAAATTCTTTGACAGTGACCGACCTCGATCACTTTCAAGCCTGTAACTAGCCGACATCAGTTTTGCCTGATCGACATCAGTTCCTATCCTATCGACGTCGGTCATTATCTGACCGACCTTAGTTTCTGTTCTACCGACGCCGGTTCCTACTTGGATGACATCAGTCTCTGTGTTTTCCTTTTTGTGATTAATTTTTCCTATGAGCTCATTTTCGACCATCACCTCGTCCAATTCTCCATTGCTCTGCTCAGATTGATTCAGCTTCCTTAGCTGATCACTATACATCACTTTTTCATTGAAAACAACATCACAGCTCCTAATTATCTTGTTAGTTCCTAGATTCCAAAATCTGAAACCAAAATCATCAGAGCCATAGCCAATAAATGTGCACCTCATAGACTTAGCATCCAGCTTCTTTCTATTTTCCTTATCAACATGCATAAAGGCTTCACAACCACAAACTTTGAGAAATGAGAGATCTACCTTTTTACCTATCCATGCCTCTTCTGGAATTCCACCATCTAGAGCTATAGAGGGTCCTCTATTAATCAGGTACACTATAGTATCAACAGCTTCTGCCCAAAATTCTAAGGGCAAACTAGCATGTAATCTCATACACCTTGCATGCTCCATTATTGTTCTGTTCATCCTTTTAGCAACTCCATTTTGTTGAGGTGTCCTTGGAACCATACTTTGCCTATGGATTCCATGCATATAACAATACTAGTTGAACTTATAGCTGCAGAACTCACCACCTTTGTCAGATCTCAGGCACTTCAATCTTCTGCCTATTTCATTCTCAACCATAGCTTTTCAAATCTTAAAAGTCTCAAATACATCAGATTTCTTCTTAATACAATAGACCCATACCTTTCTTGTAGCATCATCTATGAATGAAACATAGTACTGTGATCCTCCAATAAAAGCAACTTGAGCCAGTCCCCACATGTCTATGTGAACAAGCTGCAACTTATGCTTCTTCTTTGTTGACCCAATCTTGAGAAAACTCACTCTCTTCTTTTTTCCAAAAACACAGTGCTCACAAAAATCCAGATCTATGCTTTTCAAATCTGAAAGCTTACCTTTTGACTTAAGAATTGACATTCCCTTCTCACTCATGTGGCCAAGCCTAGAGTGCCACAATTTTGCATCCACATCTGAAGTAGATAATACAGAAGGAGAATTGTTAGTAACACAATTACATAAATAGAGAGTACCTACTCTCTTACCTCTGGCCATTACAAGTGCACCCTTGGTCACCTTCCAAGATTCTTCTATGAGAGTTATTTTTCAACCCTCATCCCCTAACTTTCTTGCAGAAATCAAATTCCTCTTCAAGTTAGGAACATGCATAACATCTCTCAACACCCATGTGTTGCCATTCTACATTTTTAGCTGCACTTTACCTTTGCCAATAATTTTACAAGGATCATCATCCCCTAAATACACTATTCCAAAATCTCCATGGACATAGTCACTAAAATATTCTCTATTAGGGGTAACATGAAAAGATGCACCAGAATCTAACACCCAAGATTCTATATTATTATGCAAAGAGAATATTAAAGCATCTTGTGCAATACCTGCAACCTTTGCTTCTTCTTTTCCTTCGTGTTGATTGTCCTCCTTAGGCTTTGACCAACAATCTCTGCTTATGTGCCCTATCTTTCCACAATTCTAGCATTGTGGCTTCCTGCCATTTATGGATTTGGATCTACCTCTCACCTTTGACTTAGACCTTGATCTCCCTTTCTTGCTCTTCTCTGTTTGCCTTCCCCTACTCTCAAAACTTAAAGAATTCCCTGATGTTTCCTCTATGTTTTTCCTATGAATTTCATCATTCAAGATAACACTAACAACATCCTCTACTTTTAAAATATTTGAAGCAGATGCAATATTACTAACTGCCATTACTAAGCTATGCCAGCTTTAAGACAAAGAACATAATATTAAAAGAGCTTTAATTTCATCATCAAACACAATATTGACTAAACTTAATTGATTTACAATTCCATGGAAATCATTTAGATGATTAGATATAGATCCACCTTCCTGCATATGTAAATTAAATAGCTGCTTCATAAGATATACCTTATTAGAAGTTGAGGATTTTTCATACAAATTTGCTAAAGTAGTTATTAACTCTACCATTGTTTTTGCCTATGATAAATTAGATATCACAGTAGGTGCCAGACTTAGTCTTATAGACCCCAGAGTCTTTCTATCAAGAACTTCCCATTCTTCATCATCCATGTCTATGGGCTTCTTTACAATCCCACCTAACGGTAAGTATAGATCTTTCTGATATAGATAATCCTCTATCTACATTCTCCAATGTTGATAATTTTTGCCATTAAACTTCTCCATTCTTAGTTTACTTTCTTCTGCCATTGCTTCTCCCACTCAAATAGAAATCCCTATAGAAACCTTGTGAGTACCCTGTAATCAATACACACTACACAGATCTGAACCACCTGTTAGTGAACCTGAGCTCTGATACCACTTGTTGGATATCAAGCTCTAAAACCTACAACCAAGGCTCTAATACCACTTGTTAGGGATCAACCAACAATATTTATTACACTTATGAAATTAATAAATGCGAAATTAAATCAAAATGATAAGTAACTATAATGATAAATAGCAAAGATCAAGAGATACAAGAAACCACCCTAAAAACTTGTATTAAACTCTTTACATAATGAATACAATTGAAGAAACTTCTCTCTTCCACACCTCTCTCAAATGTATAGATCTCTCTCTAGATCTCTTTCCCTCAAGAGCTCTCTCTCTCAAGTACAATCAACTCCAACAACCTAGATTGATTCACCTATACAATTATGTACTGTTCTTCAACATTCTACCATACAATACAATAAGCTAAGAAGATCTAATCCTAAATATAGAATTAGGAAACTTGAGCATGAATTTAAAACCAATAGTTATGCCTCTTAAACAAGGGATCTAAAATAGTCTTACTAATAATAGAGATGCAGACTTAAAACTATGACTTAATCCCATCATGCAAACACTCGGTTCTGTCCACAAAATAGCTCTCTGGATGCACAGGTAACCGATGTCAGTTCTTACCTACTTGCTTGTGACCAACGTTAGCCAATTCCTACCGACACTAACATCTTCTGAACTAATCCTGACCGACGTCGGTCACTCCTGACCGACACTGGTGATTGTGTAAACCTGCAACTATCAAATCTGCTCACTTGGTGAAGCTTTTAGGCTCCACACCTTAACACATGATATATGCATGTTATAATAGCCAAATCTATTTCACTATATTTAGAGACTACATGCTCACTTGTGTTAGATGTCAAGTTTATAAGGGTGATATAGCAACATAGTTTTGTTTATAACATATGTTATTATATGATATATTTACTTATATCTATGTCTATAGAAAATAAATACATGTAGCTATATTATTTTAGTTGTAGGGACTCAGCTTGGGATTTTTGAACTTTAATACAAAATATAAATTAAGATATTGTGTGTGTGTGTGTGTGTGTGTGTGTGTGTGTGTGTGTGTGTGTGTGTGTGTGTGTGTGTGTGTGTGTGTGTGTGTGCACGTGTGCGTGTGCGTGTGCGTGTGCGTGTGCGTGTGTGTGTGCGTGTGTGTGTGTGTGTCTTTTATAATACATTTATATTATTGATTTGAATGATGAAATATGAGTATATATACCTGATCAAATAATAGTTCATTGGAAACTTATGATAGTTTTATTTATAAATGAATATAAATGCATATATATTTTTATGTGTATATGTAATGATGGATACATTTATATATGTATGCAAATGTATGGTCTAAACAAATATTGATATATCTAGTTGAACATATACTTGTTTCCATTATGATGATTTTGTAAAACCATAGTTTTTAATGGGAATTTATAAGTATAAATTATATAAATGAATGTATTTATTTGAAGAGGACAATTATCCATTAGTTATATGCATATTTAGTAGGATTTTGAACAAATTACATTGGTAAAGATATACTATATGTATATTAAATACACATTCCCAGATGTTTTATTATTTATAATAGTTATTTGATTTAACCAATAGGGAATATCTTGACTATGAAACATACATAGGCTATAAACTTATATTAATTGAAATATGGGATTTTCGTGTAATAAGAAAATGATGGGAATGTTTAAAGAGGACAAGTTCATTTAATGAAGTATAGATTGAGTTTAAAATACATGACTTGTGTTTTATGAGCTATCTTAAGATTAATTTGGATTATATTTTCAACTTAGTAGATACTATCAGATCTTATATGATTTGAGTTTAATAGAAAGAAAGATATGTTGTAAAATTGATATAGTGTCTTAAACATTGGATTATTATTTATAGATCTATATGTATGCTTGGTTTGAATACATTTTATTAAAATTTGATGAGTTTAAAATAATGAGACTATTAAATAATGATTGATTATACCTTATATAAAAAAAATTATTGACGTATATGTTGATGAAATAGAGGCAAAGCAAGTGGACTATTTCACAATATTTATAAAGTTTGGTGGTTGGGAGCCACTACGGATAAATAATTAATCTATGAAATGTATGAAGTATTATATGCTAAGAATGGTGAATTATGATCAATAACTAATCTAAATACTAATTTAAGACAAATATTTACAATGAAAATTAATCTAGAGTGATATGGTTAAAAAATGAACAAAAGGAAAGGTAAGGCATAGAAGAAATGTTGTTGATCTTCATCCCAAACATTATGACAACGTTCAAATATATTCCAAGCATGCACTTAATCAATGTATGACATGAATTATTTTAAGATCAAATCCTATGACACATCAAGCAAACATCTAAGGAATGTGGGAAATAATGCAAATAAGAACCAAGTTTACTTTAAAGATTTACCCCTACAAGCAAACAACATTAACCTAAATGCAAGAAGAGTAAGAAAATGATTTAAACCTAAGAAATTTCAATTAACCTAGAATTAACATAAGTTAACAGCTCTATATTCAAATGTAGACACTAGGAATTCACAAGAACCATTCAAATCTAGAAGTTAGAAAAGACAAGAGAGAGATAAGATAGGATAACAAAAGACACAAGCAAATTTAGACAAAATTTACAAAATTCTTTTCTTATATTAATTTCTCAAAATATACAATTGGTTTTTGGATATAAAAATTCTCTCCCTTTTTTAGTGGGAAATACCTATTTAACCTTTAATGAGGTATGTCAGTTAGTCATGCCAATTTTTAAGGATAGTTATCCTTTTATAGTCTTTTGAGAAACTTATAGACATTTTAAATGACTAACTTATAGGCAATGTGATTTAAAAGTTACACATGCCTTTACAAAAGAATATTCTCTTTTCAAAATTATACAAGCTCAATTACAAAATAATATTCATATCTTAACTATTTTGGAGACCCTTGTGTTGTTGTAGTCTTTTGCTTGCCCTATAATATCTTCATTTTGTAATGTTGCTCATTGATAAGATGGAGATCAATGATAGGTCTCATGAACAATTCTTTTTTTTGATCTTATAGGCCCTTGAGATCCCTCTCAACCTTTTCCAAAGTTTATTTGATGCCCCTTACATCTCCTATATTCTCCTCTAATGATAAAAGTAGGCCCATGACCTTCTTGTTATTATCCCCAATTTTCTCTTCTCCTTGATTTCTCATTTCTTACATGAATTGATTAGTTCTATGCTTGAACTCCTCATTATTTATTAGACCCAAGAGAATAAGTGTGGTATGATCCTTGATCAAGCTATCCAATATGTGTAAAATTTTATCTTCTTACTACTTGAAGTCCTTAGAAATGTCTTCCATCTACTTAGAATAGTTACTCAAGACCTTGATCTTAGCAATTAATATAGCCATAGCCATATTATGATGGGCTAGGCTAACTATTCAGAATTTAAGGATTTGACTTTTAGTCAAGACCTTGATTAAATACTTCACTTGGTAACTTGAAGCCTACCATTGGCCAACTTATCTTGTAGCCTTAGTACTTTGTTTATTTATTGCATACTACCTAGTCTTGATTGATTTTAAATATTTGAATAAATCATCCATGATGTCATCAAATTATCTAAATCTATCTTCTTGGATTGATAGGATGGCTTATTCTTTTAGATTCTTATTCTTCTACAAGATTCCCTTGATCATTTTTTAAAATTGATCTGTCTAAGAATGAGCCATTTGAGAATATATTATTCAAATATTGTGTCTTGGCTAGGTTTTTATCCTCTAACTAGAGTGAATCCAATAAAATATTCTAATTTCTAAAAAGTGAACTCTTTTCCACCAATAATGGCCTTCTTCTCAATTACTCTCTACAAATTAGAAGTGGTTTGGTTAAATTTGATACCAACTAAAGATTCTATCACCTTGGGAGTTGGGGTCTCCATTTTTGATCCACTTGATTCTTCTGGAGTAGCCATTCTTTTCTCTTCCTCCTTCTGCAATGGAACTATACATGGCTTGATTTCCTCATACACTAGAATATTGATTACTTGCATTATTTCCCAAGGATGGTGCATAGTAGGTATATTTTTTAATTTTCCATAAATGAACCATTCGGGAATGGTTGGACCTTTAATCAATTTTTGTTCACTGAAGAGATTAATTTCATTCAAAGGATGAGTGAAGGTTACCTTGTGCTTATTTCTCTTTAATGGGATAATGGCCAATTTAAATTTTCTTTTGGGGGTGTTTATAGGAAATAGGTCTAACACTTCCTTCCCCTTTTAATTTTTGGTTTCCTCTATTTCTTCATCCTCATATTGATAGGCAAATGATAACATTTTTAAAGAGTCTTAAATTATTTAACCATGGTCTAGTGTTACCATATGAACCTCCTCCACTAGTGATCCTTGCTCCTCTACTTGAGTTGAAGAAGATGCAATTTCATTTGGCTTTATCTCCTCTAGAATTTGTTTAATTTGTACCTCATGTCTAGACTCTATATGTAACTAGGATAATTGAGCTCTAGAAGGTGCACCACTCAAAAAATGGTACTACTGTGGTCCCAATTGCCATCTATCATCATTCCCTTTTTGCTTCCTATGCATTCTAGACTCTAGCTTGATGTTGTGAATTTTCAATCTAATGGTGACCTCAAAAAATGAGTAGTCCTTTATATGTATGGGGTCAAAAGGACCATGTTGATTATCATAGGGTACATTTATCCCATTGGCTTTTAAATTTTCTTTGACCCTTACCTATGGATCCCATTGCCTTAGTTCATCAATTTGGACACTAAAGGAGGTCTTGTGTCTGAAAGTAGCCTTAATGTTATTCCATTGTGAAAAAATATTCCTTTAAATGGTTAAAGGAAGGCTATGAAGCAGTCCCTTCCTCTTGATTTTTCACAAACCATATGTCCTATTACATATTTGGTAAGCCACCTCCTACTCAACTAACTTGATTGACACATGGAATGGTAATCTGAGGGGAGTACATTATGTTCCTTCAATCCTAATTATTATGAAATATAAATATAATTATGTGTATTTAATAGCCTTAATTAATTTTTTGGTTAAGGGTCTGACTCTTGACATTGGATTTCTAGTTATGGCCTTGGTTAGGGCTAGACAAGCATAGTCACAAATGAAGTGGATGTGGTCCCTATACCTGAATATATGTAACTTTTAATAGTATTGGGAGATTTTTTATGTCCCATCAGGTGACTATTCCCTTAGGTTGGGTATCTTTGTGGTAGCAATCAAGGCATATAGGAGGTATGACATCATGAAGAACTGGCTCCTAGTTTTCTTCCTGACTACAAAGATTTGCCTGCTTAAACAAGTGTTGACCACTTAACAAAAGGGAGGGGTGAGCTATTTTTCAACCATAAAGTAGACTAAGGGAAACCAAACTTTGTCCACATATGTAGTGGGTGAATTTACACATAACCTATTCATCATAGTCATGATTATTCTTATCCCAAGTCTAAGTTAACCAATGGGAATGTTGCCATTGAAATCTAAAAACACTTGATTTCTAGAATATAACCATAGGGTAAGGATGGTATTTAAGTCATTTTCCTTGGCCCAATTATTGATAGCGGTTTGGTTTGTTTAGGGTTTAGGTAGTTTTTATTAGTTTTCAAATGTTATAGCATAGACGTAAGCTATATTTATGTGAGTATGCTAGTTAATTAACATGTCCTTATCAATTTTACCATCTCTTAAAATAGGAGAGAGAATGTGTATACAATGTAATATATTGGGTTTTTCTACACCTTAATAGATACCTATCATTTGAATGGAAATTATGTCATAGTAGAGCCTTCTTGCTAACACATTCTTACACTCTTCTCTTGTGATAGGTTGATGATTCTCAATAGTTAAAAATTGGTTCAACCAATTATTTTCCCCCATATCTAAAGTTGTGGCATATAATTGAGTGTCCTTGAAAACTCTTCCTTCTACATTTGAGGTCAAATAATTTTCTACATCCTCTTTGGAGACACTTTTTTGGGATACCATGGATGTAAGTTCTTATTAAATTTATCACTAGCAGTCTATTATAGTCATATAAAATGTCCAAATTATTAGTTTGAGTGTGGCTTGCAAGATGCCATCCATAGGTCCTTCTTAAATGATCTTGTGACCCTTCTAGACACCTTTTTGCTCATTAGGAGTCATCTAAAGCCTTTTGAACGTTGATTCCAAATAGTTATTTTCATCTGGTCCTTTTCCTTAATTAGGTTAGCTTAGTGCAAATACATATGACCCATGACCAATTGTTCCCTATAAAATCCCACTCAAATCTAATCTACAAAGGAGGTTACCAAAATGACAAATAAATCAATAATATAAACAAAGCACTAAGGAAAACTTTCCTATTCTTTGCACACAGTCACCCAACATAGCTAGAAACCTACTCAAATCGTCATACCAATCCCTAGCCATGTCAAACATTACTAAATTAGAATTTACATCTTCATCACACTATTACACAAAGCATGTTAAGTGTGAAAATTACATATGGCTTGATCCCTCTTTGGAATATTGGTATGTAGGCAACATGCCCACACAAGGGGTATGGGTTGTACGTTTAGTACATATTACACACTAACCCTCCTCTTTCTCAAGTGATTCAAATATCATTTTATCAAGCATGATGGAGGGTTAGGGTTTTAAGATAAAATCAGATCCATAATGAGTTATTTCAATTACCAATACTCAATTTTTTATAGGCAAGCTCACACAAGCATGACAAAACTACCCAAAAAGTTTTAGGTCTCTGTGATTAGTTTAGATAATATTGGACATTATGTGGGAGAACTACATATGGCTTGATCCCTCTTCAAAGTATTTCTATGTAGGTTGCATGCCCCCATAAGGGGTCTGGATTTCATGTTCAATACATCTTACACACTAACCCCCTCTTTCTCAAGTGGCTAAAATATCATTTTATCAAGCATGATGGAGGGTTAGGGTTTGAAGACAAAATTAGGTCCATAGTGAGTTCCATCAACAACCAGTACTCAATTTTTCATAGGTAGGCTCACATAGGCACAACATAACTAGCTAAAAAGTTGCAAGTCTCTATAATTAGTTTGGATAACAATGGTAGGAATAGATAATAACACTAGACATTAAAGCATCCACTTTTTAGTGCTCCTATCCTTTCACTAAAAAAAAGATAGATTTAGGTTTATGATACCTTCCCAATCCTACATAGCTATTTTTAACCTTTGTATCAGCCATCTTAGTCTATTTATAGCTAAGTTAAATTTCTTCTTATTTATTACTATTTTTAAAAAGGTGAAAAAGATAAATAATTGCACAAATTAGGACTATAATTACTGCTATATTTTGTACTAATTTATTAATCCAGACCCTTAATTAAAATAGGAATAAAACTTCATTATTCTAAAAAAAATTACATGATTTGGTGAACTTGACTTAATTTGTGTACAAAAACCCTAGTGAAAATACCTTGCTAATTTCAGAAATATTTTTTTGATTTTTTTTCCTTCATATATAAATTAGAATTTCATGTTTAATTTTTAAAATTCACCATAGTAGTTTTAAAAATCATTTATTTCAAACCCTAGTTAAATATACTAGGTCCCTATGCTTTTGAGGTATCACCTTACATGTTAGTGAGCTTTGTATCCTTTTTATGCATATTCCAATTTGTTATTTTTAATAATTTACATTTCCATTATTTAGTACTTTACTTCCATCACATATTTATTATTAAAACTTATTGCAAAAAATTCAATCCCTTTTTTCTTTATTTTCCTACTTTAATAATGGCCCAATATACCATCTTTGACACAACTGATAAAAGGAAACTTCAAGACCAATTAACTAAAAATCCCAATATATAAGATGATATGCTTAAAATACTACAAGAAGAACAAAAAAATAAAAAAAGGGTCAATTATATAAAACCACATAACAACCAATTGCAAATGACACTATGGGGGCAACTATGTCTCAACAACCCCCTATAGTAGCCCAAATTTCATATGTGGCACCACCAGTTATGACTAGTACATCTTCACCTCCTAATGTGGCTACTCTTGTGAAATAGATCAAATCTCTTCAATCCAAGGTGTTAAATCTTGAGAAAGGTGCCTCTTGACCAACACAATATTTTAACTCTTTTTCTCTACTTCAAACACCATTGTCACACCATATTGCTTATACACCCTTAACAATAGGTTTTGTTCAACCCAAGCTCACTCTATATGATGGCAAGGGTGAATTGGAAACACACTTGAGAGCTTTTAATGTAGCATGCTTGGACTATGTGCTAAATGATTTCTTACTAACCAAGCTATTTCCATGGAGTTTAAATGATTATGCTCTACAGTGGTTTTATAGTCTATCAAATCATTTAGTCAAATCATTCAATCCTTTAGGTAACATGTTCCTAGCTCATTTCAGCATTAGCATATGTAACAAGGTTTCTTATTCCCAAATTACAAAATAGAAATAAAGGTCAAATGAGTATATCATATATTATATTCTTATATATAAGACTATCTTGGCTAAAATGACTAGCCCCATGGCTAATCAAGAATTACAAATCTTTTCAAATAGAGTCTTCTATCAGATTTTCATGATTCAATAATGTTTTAAAAAATATATTCCTTCACTGAGTTATGTCATTTACTAAAGGAAAGGGAAGTCAAATTAATTTTAATAGGAAAAATTAAGTATAAGAATATTAGAAAAAACAAACAAGAGTCATAGTAAATTCCCATACAAAGATAAGATTAATGATAGAAAAAGTCAAAATCAACCCACAATTACTATGGTTTCTAAGCCCCCTCATCGTGTGGTTTTATCAGCACCTTCTAAGTGATCCTTTACCAATCTACCATTATCTCCATCTAGAGTCTTACAATAGCTATTTGAATTCAATATCATATCTCTCCCTCTATTTGGCAAGTTGATATAATAAAGCCTCTTCCATGAGTATATGATCATAATGAATTCTATGATTTCATAGGGCACTATGCCACACAACAAATACATTTATCATTTTGTGACACAAGATATAAGAATTGATAGACATAAACCTTATTGATCTTAGTACTCTAGTTGAGCCTCCTCAGGTAAATAAAAATAGGATAAGGCTTTGAAAATTTTCTCAGATCCTTTCCCACAACATTCTAAATAAGAGATAGAGGGTACATCAGGTATTCACCATGCATATCATAAACATCATCTACTAGCTACATACTAGGCACCTTTAGTTGAGTCACATATTTTGATCAACATGACTAGTGTGTATAATTCTAGAGTTATAGCTAGACCTTTGATCTCCTTTTCAGAGTAGGAGATAGTTAAGGATGATTCAGATTACTATACACTCTTTATCAGAGCCTACATTGATCACCATCCCATTCATATTTTTCTCATGGATGGTGGATCTAGTGTGAATATGTGCACTATGACATTTTAAAATATTTGGGATATTTATAGTAGGATATTACCTCAATGGACACAATTATTAGTGGATTCAATGCACACATATAGAGTTTATTGGGTGAGATTGTAATTCCTCTAGAGGTTGATTCAACACATGTGGCCACACCATTTACTATTATTCTTAGTGAAAGAATATTTGACATGTTGCTTGGTTGACCATGGATCCATAAACTTAATGTAGTACATTGTACAGTTCATAGATGCATGAAATACATTCATGCTAATTAGGTTGTTATAGTTGGTGGATTTTTATATGAGTTACCACTCCCCACTTTAGATTTATCTCCTACTCTATAATGAAAAATTTTATATCCTCCACCAATTATAGTTCCTCCTCTAGTTGAGATTTATACACAATTTATGCCTCTTTAGTAGCATAGAGATTTCATACACTTCCATGGAGGCCTCTCTTAGAGTGATCATTACATCAGTGATAGTTTCAGGTCTCTATACAATACATACATACATACATACATACATACATACATATATATATATACATATATATACATATATATATATATATATATACACACTATTCACACCCAGGGTAGTATCATTGAGGTCTCATGACTCTACACATAGAGCACATTTTCAAAAAGCTTATTCTAATAACAAATGGGTCCCTAAGATCCCAACAATTGCATCCACTTCTCATAGTTATAGAGGGAGCCCATAGTCAATTTCCACTATAGAGATTTCAGAGATCTTACAACATACATAGCTTTTAGAAACACAGTTTCAACCCTTCCATCATGATTCATGATCATGAATGATCCCTCTCTTTGATACTAGACACCATGATAGGGAGTCTCTTATAAGACTCATCGGTTAGTATCATTTCTTTTACATATTTTCTTTTTTCTTACTTGTACATGGTTTTTTTTCACTTGTACATAGTTTATTTTTGCTTACTTTTACATATATTATTTCAAAATAACAAAAATAATACAATATTTAAAAAAACCGAAAACAATATAACATGTCAAAATATAAAAACATTCAAATAACTCAAAACACCAAAAACACTTTTTAACTGTATGCATTATCCATGCTTTACCTTTATACTAACATGCTAGACTTACATTTTGTTGTTTTATTCTATTGTTTGTCAATTTATCTACATTACCAAGTTTCAATTGATCTTATTTGAGTGGTGTAATGACCCCAAAATCCTTGATTGCTTTAGTCTAGCCATTGAGGGGGCATCTTACTTTTATATTTGAGACATACATCGATATATCTACCTACTGAGGGAATCTTCTACATGACTACACCATCCAGGTTATGTCATTCCTATACTACACACTCTAGTTATCATGTTGATTTAAATTACTTATAGCTTACATAGATTATTATATCAATATTCACTAGTATATAACACTTATATATTTCTTATAATCTACCTAGTCTTTTACTACATGTTTTGCATACTCTCACTTCTTGATTTGATTAGTTAGATGTGATAGTATTTCCAACATTTAAATGCCTTAATTTTTTTCTTTTAGTAGCTATATTTGATTTCATTTATCATTTCTTATCATGTTATTGGTGTGTGCCTTAAGATACTTGCCAATGTGCTTTACTTGTATTATTATATGTGTTTGTGGTCCTCATACCAATCTTGCTTATTTATAATTAAATTTTTATGTCGGTATTTGCACATGCATTATATGCTTGATTTCTTGGCTTGACTAACATGTGCCCATGTCACTTATTTACTCATCCCATTGGCCTCTTTTATATTCTTCTTACTTCTTGCCTTGAGTGTTTGTGTGCTTGTTCACTTCTCAGTTGTTCGCAATGCCATGATCCACATCATGAATTATCTTGCTTTCATGGATGCCATGATGGACATCATGCTACATCCTTCCTTAAAAACTAACAACTAACCAAATTTTGAGTTTTAATTTAGTATACTGCAAATGTTATTACATTGTTATATCTATCTAGGCATACCTCTATTGATTTAAGAATCTCCAATACAAACTATACTATATCTTGAGACATCTTTTAGATTATCATGTATTTCATAGCATAGCACACTTGTAGGGATATTTATTTTTAGGTTAGTCATTATAGGGTCTTTATTCCTACCCTCAAAAGAGGGGGAAATAAATAGGGGTTTCGTCACAGAGATCAAAGCCCTCTTTTAGTCAAAAATTAGTATTTAGAAAAATCAAAAAAACAATAAAAATTCAAAACATACTAAAAAATAGTGATGAATACATAACCGTGATAAAAAATAGTAAAGGACAAGAGCACCAAAATTGGATGACACTGGGCACTGAAGTGTCCACTTTTTGGTGTTCCTATCTAAATAGCCAAAAAACCTAGAATTTTTAGAAATACATAGAAAGGAAAAGTAAATTATAGTTTTGTCAGCTATAGTTTAGTTTAGATTGGATAATTTTAGTATAATTTTACACAAAGTATCTAAATATAGGAGGCATCATGTGCATCATGATGGCTCTTGCTTCTAGTTTTAGATTAGGCATTTGGTACAACTTCCAAAATCATAATCCATGTTATAGACACCAGTGATTGGGGGAAATATGCATGGCACATTTACCTTATTTTCTTTCTAGTTCATTGTATTACCTAGGTATTTTTAGTAGTTACATGCCTTATTCTATTTATAGATGGTTGGAATCATTTTAGAGTGGCTTTCATATAAGCCTAGTTCTTAATTTTGGAGTGGCTTTCATACAAGCCTAATCTCCACATTTTAGAGAGGCCAAAATTGGCCTAGCTCTCAATACAAATTCCTCTATCCACACCACATTATTATATTATAGAGCATTCATGGGATTCATGAGCCATCTCATACAACACACATTCATACTAGTATTAGTTCATAGTTCACACTTAGTGGGTAACAATGGAGCCAAACGACTAGCTAGCCTTTGTATTCTTGATCCACTTACTCAGAGGGATTGGACACATAGTCCAAACATTGATTAACACACACATTATTACATAGATTCATACCTAGTGGGTGATGATGAAGCTAAAGGGTGAGAATTTCTATTCTTAAGACACCCTTATGGAATTGAACACTCAGCTCTATTTGTGATATTAATCTTATTAGTACATCACATACCCAACATCACTCAACATCACAATAGGTTTTGTATTAGTTTGCATACCTAATGAGTTGTATTAATTCTTTTATCTTTATCTCTCTTTTACCCAACCTTTATATGTTCTTATTTTAAACATAGCATGTCTATTAAGAACTAATATACTCCTTATTTTCTCTTGTATATTTATGCTTCACACTATGCTCTCTCAATGCACACCCAACATCACATCTCTTCATGGGCTTCTCTTTTTTTATCTAAGTTCAGGTAAATTTTCTATTTTTTATTTATCCTAGTAGTTTGATTTAGTGCATCACTATAATAAAGTGGGGGGGGGGAGGGTAAATATAGTCATATAAAATGTCTAAATTGGTAGTTTGAGTGTGGCTTATGAGACCCCATCCATAGGTCCTTCTTGCATGCTATTACGACCCTTATAGACACCTTCTTTCTCATTACAAATAATGTAAAACCTTATGAACCCTGATTCCACTTTAGCTAGATAGTATTTCATATGCCAATCCTATTCCCCCAAGTCTTGAGCCTATATAATAGGAATTCCAAACTTGGACTATAACACTGGGCACCAAAGTGTCCTCTTTTCGGTGCTCCTATCCCTTTACACTTTGAGCCTCAACAATTATTTTCATTTGGTCTTTATCCTTAATTAGGTTATCTTAGCATGAAAAAATTTGAACCATGACCAATTATTCCCTATAAAATCCCACTCAAATTTCATTTACAAAGGAGGTGACCAAACCTACAAAACAAGCAAGAATATAAATAAAAAACTAAAGTAAACTTCCCTATTATTTGCACACAATCACTCAACATAGTTATAAACCTACTCAAATCCTCATACCAATCCTTAGCCACTATAAAAACTATCAATTTGGCATTTTCATCCACATCAAACTATTAGACAATACACATTAGGTGGGAGAACTACATATATCTTGATCCCTCTTCAACGTATTAGTATGCAAGCAACATGCCCACACAAGGGGTGTGGATTGTATGTTCAATACATCATACACACTAACCCACCCTCTTTATCAAGTGGCTCAAATATATTTTTATCAAATATGATGGAGGGTTATCTTTTTAAGAAAAAATTAGATCTATAAGGAGTTTCATCAAAAACTAGTGCTCAATTTTTCACAAGCAAGCTCACACAGGAATAATGCAACTACCTAGAAAGTTTCAGGTCTCTGTGATTAGTTTGGACAATAGCATCAAGAATGGATAATATCACTAGACACCAAAGCATACACTTTTTGGTGCTCCTATCCTTTCACCAAATAAAATTTAGATTCAAGTTTATGATACCTTCCCAGTCTAGCACAATGATTTTCAACCTTTGTATTAGTCATCTCAATCTATTTCTAGCTAAGTTATATTTATCCTTATTTATTGCTCTTTTTATAAAGGTGAAAAAGATAAACAATTACATAAATTAGAAGTATAATTATTTTTATATTATATACCCTTAACTAAAATAGAAATAAAACTCCATTATTCCAAAACAATTTAAATCATCTACAATTCAATGCTGGATCAAATTCTCTTTGCACATATAATAATCCAATCCTCCTTAGCTTGATTATGATGATCACAGGGTTAAACTAGGGCTTCTAAATGTGCTAAGGTATTTTATAAAGTTTTTTATAGTACTTTATTGGTGATAGTTGTTCAAACTTATATGAGATTAATGACTTAGATTATGCTTAGATCTTTATATTTATACCTTTGCATTACCTAGGTCCACAAAATATTTAACTTGGTACATTAAGCTTATGTGGCTCTGATGTGGAATCACCATGGCATTTTTGTAGCACTTTTCTCATTAATATTTAAAAGTGACTGTTGTTTTTTAAAAATTCCACATTGATCCCATACCGTTGGATTTACTTGCACAGATCAATGTGGTTCATTGATCTTGATCCACAAGATTGAATGCCATTGGTCCTGAGCTATGTTGAAATGTCTACATTGATCTCATACCATTAATCTTGATGTGATTAATTATGCCTCCTATTATATTGACCATTGATTAGAATGTGTAACCCATCCATAGACTATTGGTCTTTAAAATATGCTCGAGCTTTAATTTAGTGGCATGTAGCTATGCCACATGTCATTTTTGCATTTGTTTTCACTTTTCAATGTTCATCTTACACCATTAGATCATCCTTGTCTAAGAAGAAATGCTCCATTAGATCTTGATCCTTGAGGTTGAACATCATTGGCTACTAAGTGTTCTTTGGTTGATATTATGATACTTGTCATGTTCTCACTCATCCTAGGGCTTTGTTGAAGTTTTGACTTGATATGCATTGTTAGATCTGGCCTAAGCAAATGTGTATTGTAGATCTCATCAATATACTCAAGATTTAGCTTAGGGTCAGGGTCTTGTCTTCAATTTCACATTGTTGGATCATGATCATTTGAGTAAAATCAAATTGTTGATCCTATGAATAAAAATGTTGTTTAAGTTAGTGTTTAGGGAACATAAAATTTAAGTTAAAGTCTTAGGCTAATGTTTTCATTCATATTAATAAATATGAATAAATATTTAGGATAAAGTCTTGATATAAGTTAGAAATATAATAAAGGGGACCCCACACATAATAACAAGATATGAAATAAAGTCTTAGGACATGGATTTTTTAGGCTAAGTCTATAGACATACAAAAGGTCCTGGTGGTTAGTTAGATCATGTACAAACAAAAGTGACAAAGGAGGCTTAGGAAAATAAAGGGACCAAACATAAAATTTTTAGACTAAGGTTTGGTCATGTTAATAAACATGACTAAATTTTAGGATAAAAATAGAACTAAGTCCATGGCATAATAAAAAGCACCCTGCATTTACTTAGAAAATGATAAGATAAAATGGAATAAAGGGGGATTGGGACATGAAGAACTTAGGATAAATATTTTAGACTAAGGTCTTGGTCATGTTAATAAATCTGATTAGGACCTTAGGATAAAATATAATTAAGTCACATTAAAGTGTTCCAATTAAAAATGTTCTCACCAAATTTGAATTCAATTCAAAGGGCATGAGCTTAGGAAATTAGAGTTAAGGTTTTAAGCTGATCAAATATGAATTTAACTTTATTTTATTGGAACAAAGGCTAGTAAAAGATAAAATCATTATTAAATCATGAAACCTAGACATTGGTCATTCTAAATGGACTCCCTTTGATCTGTAACTTGAAACACATATATCCAACGTTAGCAATTTTAGGCAAGATTAAATCAAATTATGAACAAATATGCCAACCAAACCATGGTGTGGATGGTATTCAAATGGATAGAAATTTAAAAAACACTAATGGTAATTTGATTAGATGAATTTTCAAATTTAGGGTACAAATTTTCATAATTTAACACAAGGGTCCCCATTTCTTAGGAATGGGGGTATGTTGACCTCAATAGCTATGTGGAAGACTAATGGTATGTAGTTGGAGGAAAATCACCCCGATGATGCTATCCTTGTCTTCATCTATTCAATGATTTGGGAATCACACTCTTGGTTATTCATATGGATCATTGAGCCATTTATGAGGCTTTTGTACTATTACACATGTTATCTTTTATATTGGACCTTTTACTGAAATGCAATATGAAGTAAATTATTATTAATGACTATTTACCATAACATCAACTATGAGATTTATAAATAATTATAAATATTATAAAATGATGCACTGACCTTAGACTGTTCTGATACCAAAAATTGGTGCACTATCAACGTGACACTGCAAACAGGTTAAACTATTTTTCTAGGTTCTGCATGTTCTATACTCTCATTTCAACTGCACGTATCATTCTACTATGTCCTGAAGGAATACAAATAAGAAAGAATATATATTTATATATAATACTTGGGCTGTAATAAAAAGACATAGTCATACCTTGACTCCATTCCTCAAACACCCATTATATCTCGGGTCTATATCAAAGTTGATACCCTTTGTCTATGGATTAAAAACAACCTTCATAAAATAGACGTAGTGCATTTTACCTTCAAATCTGTATTCTTTATAACATACAGTCTACATGTATCTTTCTTCCCTACTAAGGGCATTATCAAAATAAAAGAAATGCTTATTCCATTTGTGATGCCTGGAATCACAGAGTTAACCTTGATGGTCGGGAGCCTTCAAATCCAATGACTCACTCCCCACTGGCTCAGTCTGAGTCCATCGTTATCCTCTACGCTTATGGCCAAAAGGTCTTCAACATAGATGATCTCCCTGTGGAATATCTAAAAATTCATGGAATTCCATACTAGCTTTCTTTACTGCCCAGAAGAGAAGTTTCTCTATGAGATGTTGTGTAGGATCACCACCAGGAAATTTCTCCATAACAACTCCAGATGGGAAACAACTTCCTGATTACTTAAATATTAATATAACCCATCTATTAAAAGTACTAAGAACTAGTCATTTGGATCAAGCCTATTATGACGTAGGGTAGGCGTGCAAGTGATGTACGGAGTCATGCCAATATAATCATTCTAAAACATTTCTAGCAATGCATTATTCCACTTTGGCTATTTGAGAAATCCTGAACCAAATGCATGAGTGACATTGAGGCAGCCTTTGACTCGGTTATTTAGAATAGATTGGCTATCATTGAGATGTTTTGCTTTGATTCTTAAGAATTCAAATCCTCAGTCTTAAGAACCACCCAGTTTCCTCCTTGCTCTAGAGTAGTACCCTTCTCCAAAACTTTCATGTTCCATCCCACACCTTAGAATTGTCAGATGCTGCACCCTTCTACTCTTGGACAAGATTTGATGCCAAGCATGTTTCTATTTCTACAGTAGAATCCAACTCTTGAGGCAGAGCCGAAGAATCTGACTTCTTAAAGTTAGACGGTTTTGATTTCTCCTCTTTCTCTCTCTCGTTCATAACATTTTCATTTTGACTTTCACTCTCTGCCTTCTACAAATGCATGGGCCATGAAGGAACACCTTCTATCCTTCCTCTCTTCTACATCCCACTATTCTCTTTTGAATGAATTTTCTTTTTCCCTCTTTAACAGGGCATCTCCTTCTCCTCTTACGGTTCTTATAATAATATTGTTAAGGACCTGCAATGTGGATATCTTACTATCTTCGGCCAAATGAGAGATAGAGCTACTATTTGTTGCAACAGTTTCTTCTTTAGAATCTCTCTTTTAAACTCCTCCCTAACCTCTATGCCCAACTTGGGCTCAAGACCAAAAAGAAAGATTTACAATCCAACCAATATACTAGTTTAGAGAAGATTTATCTCAACTAATATCCTATGGTTGAAAGATTTCAACCACTCCCCTCATTTGCTCTTTAATCCAATATTGGCTTCCAACATGGGGATTCTCTCTTAGCTAATTTTACCTTTTCACTTTTCACTTTTGACAATTACATTTACTCTCAAGGTAAAAGTTTGAAATCTAAACACAATTTAGAGGGAAAACAAGAATTTGAAGTTGAATTCAACTCCATGCTAGAACATCATTTGAAATTTGCATGTTTGATGACCTCAACTAGGCCTCCATGAAGCTATTATAGATGCTCCTACATCATACTCTCCCTCTAAAAACAATTTGAACCTTAGTTCAATGAAATGCTTCCTCCATTCATTAGTCTTCACTATATTCTTGGATCCCAAGGTCTTGTTGATTGTCTTTATCTTTCATCTTCTTGCTTTTCTTCCTCTTTAGATATGTCCTTCTTCTCATTTCTTTCTCAGCTACCATCTCCTACTTCCATGCTTCTTCATCTTCATACATGTCTTCTAGATCTTTTTGTTGTTCTTCTTGGTTCAAAAATTTGTCCATTGATGGACTTTATTCATCTCCACAACTTTAACACCTTCATTCAAAACATCAAAGGCAATGTTAGAAGTAAAAACTTGAGACCATAAAGTCTCTTGGCTACCTCCACTCTTTTGCTCTTTGGCCAAAACTGCCCTTGCCTCTTGGGTTTTCTCTTGTCTTGTTTCACTCTTCCCAATGGTGTCTTCACCATGGCTTGTATCTTTATTCATCTCTCTTGAATGACCAAACATCTCCTCCAACATCCTCAACTCTTTCTTTAGTAAGCTCTCATCTATATTTCCATTCTCTTCATCAAACTTGGGTCCTTCATTCTTAAGGATTACTTCCCCTTTACCTCTTATCTCATCTTTTCTTAGCTTGTCTTCACATAAACCAACTTCTTCAATACACTCATCAAATACAATTGAAGCACTCTTACCTTGTGTTTCCTTGTTATTTTCAAACATGTGAACTGATTTCATATCTCCACTTTCATCATCCATCTTCTTGGAACTCTCTCCTTGCTACACATTAGTTCTCATAGACAATTTCCATACCTCATTTTCCATAAAAAGATCATTAAATGATTCAAAAACATCATTATCCCATTCATTGCAAGCAATTGACTTACCTTTCATCTTTATATCTTCATGCTCTACCTCATTATTCTTTGAGAAGTTTTCTTTCTCACCTTTAACTATCCATACCTTCTTCATAGCTTTAGGATGACACTTGTTCAATTCACCAACCAATTTCTGCTCTTTGACATCTTCCTGTTGTCTTGCTTGATAGCTGGCCTTGCTCACTTTGCATTCTACTTCTTCCTTCATGCTTTGTATTTGCTTCTTCCACCATTTAGGCATCACATATCCATGGTTAATTAGAAACTTCACCTTTCTCTTTGCTTCTCTAACATGCATATCAACAATTTCATGCTTATAATAAAAATTAATTTTTGAATTCACCTTTACCTCCTTAATGGGTTGCTCCATTAGTTCTTTGACTTGCATAGCTTCTTGATTGTTTGTATTTTCTTCTTCCTTTATGCTTGGCTATTCTCTTGCCTCTTCTTAGATTTCAATGGCATCATAGAATTCATCCTCATCTTCCATCTCTTCTCTTACTTGTAGGGGTTCTTCAACACCTTCCTCATGCATTAACCAATGCATCTCTTCTTCTTTATCATCATCAAAAAACTTTTTCTTTTCTCCTACACATTCACTTGTGTACTTGGTGTCTTCTCTTGCACCAATCTCTTCATTCTTCAAGGCCTTTCTTTTGACCTTCACAAGGCTGCTCATACCTGCAATTACCCATACAAAGACAACATTAGATATAAAAATAAGAGATGACAAGGTCCCTATGAGTGCTCTCTTCATCAACACTCTCACCTTCTCAAGTGCTCTTCCTGGCTCTTCATCTTTTCTTTCTTCTCTTCTCTTGTTCTCCACAATGAGAACCTTCTTCTCCACCACTTTCTCTTGTTGCTCACTTGGCAACCTACTCATCCTCTTGCCTCTATGGGCTTCTCTCTTCTTGCCAATCTCATTTTGCCTTCTTCTCCTCTTCATTAGGAGATTTATTGGCCACTTCAACCTCTTCCTCATTGGCCATACCCATGCTTGCTTGTCCATCTGCATCCAAGACTCATATCTATCTGCAAACATAGCTAAATCTCTTTTCAAATTAACAATCTCTTTATCAATTTCAATACTGTTCATACCTTTCTTCTTTTGGATGCTTGCTTTCTTCTTAGTACTCTCATGTACCTTGCTGCTCTGCTATTTTCTTAGCAATATTTCCATTTTTGAGATCTTCACCCAAGTCTTTGCCACCTTGGTCTCTTGATCCCTTTAGGTCCACTTGTCTCACCCAAGCCTTTCTCCTTGACTGGTCTTTTGACAATCTCCTTGATCTCACCTAGGCCTTTTGCATCCTAGTCTTTTGATCCTACTTAAAGGCTTTACTTAGCCTCACACTTTGTTAATGGTTTGCAATATGACACTAATTTAACCAAATATCAATAATTTCACAAATCTAAGCTTACCTTGCTTTGGATCTTCCTCTTAAGCATTCACTTGCTCCCTTACTTTGAGCTTTCCAAGCTTCTCTTCTCTCTTGTCAAGCCTCAATGGATTTAAGACTTCCTTTTCACCCTTTTTCTTCTAAAACACAATAAACTCAAATCAAATATCAAAGGTTACTCATACCTTTTCTCAACAAATCCCAAGAGCTTCAAGCTCTGATACCAAAAATGATGCATTGACCTTAGACTGTTCTGATACCAAAAATTGGTGTGCTATCAATGTGACACTGCAAATAGGTTAAACTATTTGTCTAGGTTCTGCATGTTTTATACTCTCATTTCAACCACACGTATCATTCTACTATGGCCTGAAGCACTACAAATAGAAAACAATATATATTTATATATAATACTTGGGCTGTAATAAAAAGACATAGTCATACCTTGACTCCATTCCTCAAACACCCATTATATCTCTGGTCTGTATCAAAGTTGATACCCTTCATCTATGGATTAAAAACAACCTTCATAGAATAGGCGTAGTGCATTTGACCTTCAAATCTGTGTTATTTATAACATATAGTCTGCACGTATCTTTCTTCCCTACTAAGGGCATTATCAAAATAAAAGAAACATTTATTCAATTTGTGATGCCTGGAATCATAGAGTTAACCTTGATGGTTGGGAGCCTTCAAATCTAATGACTCACTCCCCACTGGCTTGGTCTGAGTCCATCATTATCCTCTACGCTTATGGCCAAAAGGTCTTCAACATAGATGATCTCCCTGTGGAATATATAACAATTCATGGAATTCCATACTAGCTTTTTTTGCTGCCCAGAAGAGAAGTTTCTCTATGAGATGTTGCATAGGATCACCACCAAGAAATTTCTCCATAACAACTCCACGTGGGAAACAAAATCTTGATTACTTAAATATTGATACAACCCATCTGACGAAAGTACTAAGAACTGGTCATTTAGATTAAGCCTGTGATGACGTAGGGTAGGCATGCAAGTGATGTATGGAGCCATGCCAATATAATCATTTCGAAACATTTCCAGTAATGCATTATTCCACTTTGGCTATTTGAGAAATCCTACACCAAATGCACGAGTGACTTTGAGGTGGCCTTTGACTCAGTTGTTTAGAATAGATTGGCTATCATCGAGATGTTTTGCTTTGATTCTTAAGACTTCAAATCCTCAGTCTCAAGAACCACCCAGTTTCCTCCTTACTCTAGAGTAGCACCCTTCTCCAAAACTTTTGTGTTCCATCCCACACCTTGGAATTGTTAGATGCTGCACCCTTCTGCTCTTGGATAAGAGTTGATGCTGGGCATGTTTCTATTTCTATATCAGAATCCAACTCTTGAGGCAGAGCCAAAGAATCTGACTCCTTAAAGTTAGATGGTTCTGATTTCTCCTCTTTCTCTCTCTCGTTCATAACATTTTCATTTTGACTTTCACTCTCTGCTTCTATAGATGCATGGGCCACAAAGGAATGCCTTATGTCCTTCCTCTCTTCTATGTCCCACTATTCTCTTCTAAATGAATTTTCTTTTTCCCTCTTTAACAGGGCATCTCCTTATCCTCTTACGGTTCTAATAATAATATTGTTAAGGACTTGCATTGTGGATATCTTACTATCTTCAGCCAAATGAGAGATAGAGCTACTGTTTGTTGCAATAGTTTCTTCTTTAGAATCTCTCTTTTAAACTCTTCCCTAACCTCTACACCCAACTTGGGCTCAAGACCAAAAAAAAAGATTTACAATCCAACCAATATACTAGTTTGGAAAAGATTTATCTCAACTAATATCCTACGGTTGAAAGATTTCAACCACTCCCCTCATTTACTGTTTAAGCCAATATTGGCTTCCAACATGGGGATTCTCTCTTAGCCAATTTTACCTTTTCACTTTTCAATTTTGACAATTACATTTACTCTCAAGGTAAAAGTTTGAAATCTAAACACAATTTGGAGGGAAAACAAGAATTTGAAGTTGAATTCAATTCCACGCTAGAACATCATTTGAAATTTGCATGTTTGATGACCTCAACTAGTCCTCTATGAAGTTATTGTAGATGCTTCTGCATCATAAAAATAATGGTTATATACTAATTTATAGTTGTATTTATGGATTATTTTAGAGATATGATATTCTTGACTCTTTCCACTATTCCTTTTATGATAAATATTCAACTTGTATTCTATTAGAGACTATTTGACAATTAAATGGATCATATATTTAACTAGTGGATTGATAAATTTATGTATTTATTGATTTAGATACATTTATTAGTAAAATATTGAATTTTCATATAATTATGGATGATCTTATAAATAACCTATATGGAATTTAAAAACAAATTTTAAACTTTTATGTAACCTAAAGGGGTTGTAACAATAATGGGTCATCAAGGTTAGTGTGAAAAAATAGTACCATGACCTGATGCATCTAATTAGATGAAAAATAATATAAAATTTTACCCCACATGGATAATTTATAATAACAATTTATTTATTTCACCTATCCCATTGTATTTAGCTCACATGTTTCATTATCTCACACCATTTTATCTTAATTTTTGGGTTCTTGTCTTATCAATAATATCCATAATCATGTGTTTTTTATTCATGGATTTCACCACCTATTTTTGTTTATTATTATAGTGATTCCTCTTCCTCTCCTATTTGTTTCATTTACTCTTCTTTTCTCTCTTATTTTTCATCCTCAAATTAATTTCTTCTTTCTTCTTCTCTTCTTATGTCTTCTTCCTTGATTTTGTCTACACAAACATCTTTGTTAGATATAATCCCAAATAATTTTATAATGCTTCTATTTCTAAGGTTTATTAGGTCATTAAATGCCTATATACCTCCTCATGGGGTCATTTTATAGTAAAAAATTATATATTGACCCTCTCACACCATATTCATCCATATATCTTCACATGATATCATTGAAAGGGTTAAAAACTAATCCTTGCATCAAGGACACTCATAGGATCAAGATTTTTTATTTGAGAACGATCACAATGTTATATTTAGTCTTTTTTTAAATCTCCATCTCTAGTTATATATTTAGAGACTAGTCAGTTATTGGTGTAGCTTGAATGAGATGGAATTGGTGGTTGAGGTTAATGAGGAGGTGGTGATGGTTGTTCAGGTGGGGGAATTCATTAATTAGGTGATGTTATTTGTGCATAAAATAATTATTTGATCCCATATTTTAGTGAATCTCACCATATATTAAAACTTAACATCTCATCTTACTTAGATGTTTTATACTACATAGTTTTTTTTTACTCTTCCTAAATAACACATTTCTTGCCTTATGATTTTTTAGTAGTCCTAATGGAATAAATTTGTGATAAATACACATTATTTTTATTTTTATGGGCCTATATATCCTCAATTTTATCTTCAACTGATTGAGTTTAACCTATTTATGTATCTATTTGTTATTGTTCTTATTATCCAATCTAACACACCCCTTTCCTTTTATTACGATTTATCTCATATAATTTTTTCACAGTTGATTCCATAATATTTACTCTAGCTTGGGTTTTATCATAGTCAATTCATCATATGACAAACTCTAGTTAGTTGAAGTCACCTTATATGGGTATATCAATAGTGCTTTGAGGAATAGAATGCACCCATCAATTTTCACACTATCTACATTATTCTTCCATTCATTATTCACACTCATTAATACTCTGTCAAAAATTCATGTAGAAAAGGTTTTTGGAAATTTTATCCAATCAAACATATTTTAATCATTCTAAATAATTTTCACTAATGATTTATTCCACAATAGTGTGAACTCAAGGTAAATTTAATATGCCTTAAATAAGGTTTTAGATATGAACCCTTCATCTTAGAATTAGGTTTTCATCTCATCCATCCATCTTATTTTTTTATTTTTTATTGAATACACAAACATAGATATTTTTTTGGTACCTATAGGTTTGAGAATTATGCCACATGGGGTATTACCAAATAATATTAAAATATACATTAGGGATGTCAACTTCATCAAGCATAAATTAAATCAAAATAACACCCCATTTAAATGTCTTACTATTTTTATGGGTCTGCTTTATGTCCTTTATGATATTATCAAAAAATAACTTAAAGATATTAAACCGTGCATTATATGCACACATGCAATGTGAAATTTGGAGGTATTTTATATTTATACTTTCCCATCATCCACTTGTGCATAATTTTGAGTTGAAAATATATGCTACAACCTTTGTAACCTAATTGATAATATTCTCAATTGGGAACACATACATTTGTTTGTAATGATTGAGTAGCTTATCAACCCTATCTACTACTATTTTTTTCTCATTTTTACCCTAATTTATTCAATCAAGCATGGTAATTTAGTGGCTCTACTTATGTTATTTATTGATAACTTTATATGGAACCTAGTCAAGTATAATCTATCATCATGAATGTGTGATAGTAAAAAATTAACCAATATTTTTGGTTTATCAAACTATGGTAGTAAATAATAGTAATACAAAAATATTATCTAGCACCAATTGGATTTTTCCATTTGATTGTGCCATTTAATCCTTATCTAATTATAAATAGTCACTATGTAGTATTTCATCAAACCCAATTTTTTTAACCATGTGGTGGTTATAATATTATATTTTACATTCTTGGACATTTAATTCCATATATTCCATGAATAAACATGCCTTTGTGTAATTCATTTTAAATTTTTTTACTTCTTTGGGTACTTCCTTTATAAATGCACTACCATGTCCTAATGGTTTTGTAACCTTTATATAATTATTGGTTAATGTCATGGTGGTTGTATCCTTTTTTAGTATAACTATTTTATGGAAGTTACTTTAAAACAATCTTAGACTATTAATATTTTTGAAATCCCTAATATTAAAATTTTGTTAAAATTTAATGGTTGTAACCCTAATTTTTTACCTCAACTTGAAAAACATTAACTTGTTAATGGTGTTTTTTTAGAATAAAAACTTTATTTTTATTCAATTATAACTTTTCCAATCATTTTTACTTTAGATTATCATTAATAAAATGCCATGAACCTCTTTATAAGTGAATTATGATCGCTAGATACCTTAATTTCATCATATATAATTTGAATTTTCTTGCTTTTGTTTTCTCTATTTTCTCTACACTTTATGGATCTTTAATTTGAAAATGACAACTAGTGAAAATGACTTATGGATGCAAATTTAAAATACCTTTCAATGTTTAAATTTTTAAAATGGAAAAAACCTTACTATTAGCTATATATTATTATCACTTCCATAAATTCATATTTAATTTTTAAATGTCAGCTCTTATGTGATTCCTTTGAGATGTGACCTATGTTTTTTACCTCTTTTATATGTTCCTAAGTGAAATAAACATATATTTATTTCCTTGCACACTCCCTCACCCGCATACGTCATATATCTAGATATATAGCTAGATTTTTTCATGAGAAGAATACTATTAATTCACTTCAGTGATTATTTAATATTTTATTTACCTCATTCCAATCTAAACATGCACTTGGTCCTCTAACACAACCATTTCCAATTGAGGGGTACTCTTTCCATTAGCTTATGTGTACAAGTATTACCATTATATATTTCAATCAACTTTTTGAAATTTTCACATTTTGAAAAATGAGACATGGTGATTCATGCTATTAATACAAAAGTTTCTTGCACACATAAGATTATTCCAAAATAAGGATTATAAAATATTTGTATTCTTAATAGTTAACTCTAAGAACTAAAATTGAGAAAACCAATCATTACAAATTTATTTGTGGAATCGAACCTTTTCATAAGAACTTAGACATTTGACATAATGATATCAAAAAAAATATTCACTTGACTTGTTTAAATGTCTTGATAGGGTTATGCATGTTTATTAATACTCCTAGTGTTGCAAGAATAATCAATTTACACTTATTTGTAGAAATAAAAAATTAATTCCAAGAAAAACAATGAATAAACATTAAATAAAAAACTATGTTGTAAGCATAATTTTTAAGAGGCTCATTTAAAAATTACACATGATAAGTCTTGATACTATGCCCATTAATATTCTTAGAAAACGTTTCACCATCTATTGTGTGCAAATTGCATGTGCTAGTTTACAGAATGTCATATATGAAATACGACCCAATCTAAAAAATATAGAGTTTTCCTAGATGATTAATATATTTGGAATCATATAGCACATCATTTTTTCCCTTGTGTACTATTTTTTCCTCTAATTCTCTTGTCATTCCAAGCCTTATACTTAGTACTTTCAACACATTGTCTTAAAAGAGATGTAATGTGTATATCATATAAATTCATAAGATCTTATAGTTGCATATTAATAGATTCCTTGTCATCCATTCATATGACATGTTCAATACGTAAGGGAGGTACTAGGAATTCTATTAACAAACCCACTTCCATTCCAAACACCAACTAAAAGGGAGTAGAATTTTTCAAACACTATAAGTGGTTTTATATGCCAATAATAGTACATAAAATTGGTCACGTATATCTTTGCACCCCATCTCATAATTTTTTATTAATATTGACCAAGTAGTTTATTAAAATACTTAATGGTTACATTCACCTAAGGGTGTTAGGTTATGGTTTTATGGTGCATACAAATGATTTATACTAATAAAAATACACACCATATCATTTAGAAAGTGTAGTCATATAAAATGTCAAATTTTTAGCGTGAGTGTGTATTATGACACCTAACCCGTATGCCCCTCTTTCATACTCTCATGACCCTTCTAGACAAATTTTTACTTATTCCTAGTCATACATAGACATTCAAGATCTGATTATATCTCAACTAGGCTCCATTTACCATGCTTATTATATCCCCCCTATGTCTCAAAACTATAGGATAGGAGTGTTGGGGTTAGAATATAACATAGGACCCTAGGGTGTCCCATTTATAACACTCCTATCTAATCACATTTCAATTCCAAATGACCACTTTCTCCTAATTCCTCTTCTTCATTATGTTGACCTAGAATGAATACATTTAACCCATGACTAATAGATCTTTATAAAATCTAGTTCAAATTTAATTTATAAGGGGTTGGAAAATATTACTAAAACAAGTAAGACCACTAAGTAAAATTTACCTATTCTCTGCATACAACCATCCAATACAGCTACTAACATATTCAAATTCTTAAAATAGTCCCTACCCACCTCAAGAACTCTTAGTTTGTCATTTTTGCATATGTATAACACTATTTCACAAAGCACATCAAGTGGGAGAGCTACATATGGATTGATACCTCTTCATAGTATTGGTATGTAGGTAGTGTTCCCACACAAGGGGTTTAGATACATGTTCAGTGCATCTTACACACACTAACCCCACCTCTTTCTCAAGTTTTATTTAATAATAATGAATGTCTAGGGTTTGAAGATTAAATATAATCCACAATGAGCTCCCTCAATACTCATGACTTGAAATTTCATAAGCAAGCTCATATAGGGATAGTAGACAAAACCCATAAAACTTAGATCTCTGTGACTAGTTTAGAAAATAGTGGTAGGACCTAGACTATAGCATCAGAACTCAAAGTGTCCTATTTTTAGTGCTCTTACCCATTCACCAAATGAAATCTAGATCTAGATTCATGACACTATCCTTGTCTTACATAGTCAGTATTAGCCTTTGTCTCATCCGTATCAACCCAATTTTAAGATAGGTTACATTTCTCCTCTTTCATAATTTTTTTTAGAAAGCTATGAAGGTAAAATAAATTATAAAAATTAGTGGTTAAATTATTTAAATATTATTTACTGATTTAGTCAACTCAAACCTTTAACTAAATTAGGAATAAGACTCTAATATTCCCAAAATTATTAAATCATTTGGTGAACCTGACTTACTTCATTTGCACATAAAAACCCTAGGGTAAATTCCTTTCTAATTTTTATAATAATTTTTTGATTTTTCTTGTATATTTTAAATAAAAAATTCATATTTAATTTTTAAATTTACCTTAGTAATTTTAAAAATTATTTATTCCAAATCTTAGTTGTTTTTACTAGGTCCTTTTGAGCACAAAAACCCTAGAGACCCTAGGGTAAATTCTTTCCTAAATATTCCAATTTTTTTTTGATTTTTTATCTACATATTTAAATCATAAATTCACATTAAATTTTAAAATTCCTTATTAATTTTAAAACTATCATTTTTCAAAACCCTAGTTACATATACTATGTGCCTTTATTTGCTTGAGGTATCACCTTACATCTAAAATTAGATTCCACATAAAAACAAAAATGGATCTCACTTATTTACACATATTTATTGAATTTCATGTAAATAATAAGGAGACCATACTTGGTCCTATCATGTACATGAATGATGAAGTTTACCATATGTTAATGCAAAGTTTCAGTATTTCCATTTCATGCTTACTTTTCATAATAAGGGATGATATTACAAAATTTATTGTTAAAAATGTACAAGATTTCAATATTTATTTTGCATATTCCCTCTTTCTCATGTAGAATAATTTCCAACTCTATCTTTCTAAACATGTTATAAATTTTATGTTACAAGTCATAGCTTTTTATGCATTAATGCAAAATTCCATGCTCTCTATCCCTTGTTTACTATCTCTCATGTGGAATATTCTTTATAATCATATCACAATACAAATTATAACTCTAATAACTTATTTAACATGTTATCTCTATATTATGTGTAATTAAATTAATAATAAAATCCTTACATACTTAGAGGATCCATTGTATAAGCTAACAACCACCTATCAAGTTTCAATGTCATATATTATGCACATAAAATAATTTCCTTCTAGTCCTCTCCCCCAAGAGGGTGATAGCTACTTTCCCTCTAACTAGGTCCATGATATCACCCCTCTAAAGGGTGAGGCAGCCTATACTATTGTTCTTAATTCATACATTTAGCTATAGCTTCTTCAAACCCCCTTCAACTTATGTGCTTATATGTTCAATTGAAAGTAACTAGGGTTTGCACTTGTGAGTCTTTAAGGGATGAAATCACCAGTATTCACAAGTTAATTTAAGGTTTACAAACACAAAATCAACTATTACATGAAAATATCACAACATTGTAAAATTAGATTATAATACAAAATACTCAAAGGCACCCTAGTGTCACTCATGTATATGCACGCTCACCTAGTCAATTGGTTGCAAGCAATGTTACATATAAAAAAAAGAAATCACAATAGAGTAAATTTAAAAATAGTGATTCAAAACACATTCAAAGATCAAATAAGAGTGCAAGTGAGGGTACTAAGGGAAATTATTAAATCTAAGTTGATCAAACTACCTCCTCTACATCTAGTGAGAAGATCTGGATATTATTGTGCATATCATTGAATGCATGGGCATCACACAGATTTATGTTTAGCATTGAAATAACATATATATAATATAATTTATAATGAGGACTATATATAAGGTGAATAAATCAAATAATCCTCAGTGACATAGGAACACATTCATAAAGGGTTAAATTAATAAATAGTAAAAAAGTGGTTACCAATGCATAAGTCAAAACAACAAAAGGATCAGAAAGCAAAATCAGAAAAACAAATAGTACCAAAATCATAGGTAAAGCACAAAAAAGATGAAATCTACCTCTCCAAAATGAGGTTCAACTTTCAAAGTAGTATGGGTTTGGTCAAAAATATCTACAATAGTTTGATTGCCAAGGTCAAGGGTTGGGCAAGCATGCTCAAGGCATCAATACTCCTATTTTAGTAGTTGATAATGTTTGTCACCAAGGTTTGGGATTTATTGAAAATACTAAGTAAAAGCATTCATAGAAATAATTTATAAAAGGAAAGCATCCAAATACAACAAAATTCAACACTAGCATTCCATTCATTCAAAATCAAGATGATAATGATGAGTGGAACAATACATGTTATTATGATTTCTAAGATATCAAAAATGAATATAAATATTTAGAGTCATATTCACGGTCATTCCCTCATGTTTCAAAATCATGCATGATTCCTTTATTTGATATAGAACACCATAATAGGGAGTATCTCATGAGACTCAATGGTTAGTATCATTTCTTCTCAGTCTTTCTTATTCATATCTTCTTTTCAATTTATTGTACATAGTTTCTTTTCAATTTCTTGTACATAGTCTCCTAATGATTGATTATACATAGCTTATTTTCAATTACTTATACATAGTCTCTTTATGATTTATTGTACATAGATTAATTTAAAATACCAAAAACAATATAATATGTCAAAATAAAAAAACATTCAAATAAGTCAAAATATAAAAACATTCAAATAAATAAAACATACCAAAAACATTTCAATTGTTTGCATTATCCATAATTTACATTTATACTACCATGCTAGAATTTCATTTATTTTTTTTATGATATTGTTTATCAATTCATCTACATTACCATGCTTCACTTGATCTTCTTTAAGTGTGTGTATTCACATCTAGATCTATGATTGATTCACTCTACCCATTATGGGGCATCCTATTTATACATTTGAGATATACATCGATATATCTACCTCTTGGGGGCATATTCTACATGACTACACCATCCAAGTTATGTCATTCCTACACCACACACTCTAGTTATCATGATGATTTACATTACTTACTAGCTTACATAGATTACACTATTGACATTCACTAGCATATATCACTTGTGTATTTCTTATCATATACCTAGTCTTATACTCCATGTTTTGCATACTTTCAATTCTTGATTTGATTAGTTATATACAATTATATTTCCATCATATTACATACCTTCCTTTCTTTCTTTGCATATCTAGATGTGATTACATTTCTCAATTCCTATTTTGTCCCCTTTATGTGTTTTAGGACATTTGTCAATGTCCTTTGCTTTTATTCTTGCTTGGCCCCTTGGCCATTCTTGTATGCTTCTTATTTCTTACCTTATGTGCTTATTTCTTGTTTAATTCTCACTATTTACAATTCCATGATCCACATCATGCATTATCTTGCTTTCTTGGATGTCATGACGGACATCATGCTCTATCCCTCAACAATTAATAACTAACAACTAAAATCTAACAACTAACATTTTTAATTTCAATTCAGTACATTGGACATGTTATTACATTGTTATATCTATCTATGCATACCCATGTTGATCTAAAAATATCTAATAAAAAATATGTTATATCTTAAGACATCTTTTAAATTATCATTGTTATATCATGAATTTCACAGCATAACACACTCGTAGGGATCTCCCTTCTAAGGGTAGTCATTAAAGGGTTTTCATTCCTACCCTCAAAAGAGGGGGAAATAAATAAGGGTTTTATCACATAGATCAAAGCTCCTAATGGCCAGAAAATTAGTTTTTAGAACACTCAAAACAATAATCAAAGGTCAAACTAGGTATAATAGACTATAAAAATAATGACAATTACATAACAGTCATCAGATTCCATAAAAGATAATAGCATCAGACATGAACAACAACATCGGATAGTAGGGTGTCTTATTTTTAGTGCTTCTATCCAAAAAACAAAAAACCTAAATTTTCTAGATCAGTTCAAATTCAGTACTCTTAGTATAGTTTTTATCAAAGAATTTAGATATATGGGGCATAATGTGTGGCATAATGGCTCTCACTTCTAGTTTTAGATTGGGAAATTGGTATAAATTTCATATTAGAATCCATGTTATAGACTCCAATGATTGGGGGAAATTTACATGGCACATTTAACTTCTTTTATTTCTAAGTTTAGTATATTACCTAGGCATTCTTAGTAGTTATATAGCTTATTCCATCTATAGGTGGTTGGCATCATTTTGGATTAGCTTTCATACATGCCTAAACTACATATTCTTGAGTGGCTTCTATATAAGCCTAGTTTCTATTTTTGAAGTGGCTTTCATACAAGCCTAATTTCCTCCTTTTAGAGTGGCCAATATTATCCTAGTTTTGTACACATTGGGCTATCTATGCCACATTATCATATTATAGGGTATTCATGGGCTTCAGGATCCATCCCATATCTTCACTTAGGGGGAAATAATGAAGCCAAAGGACTAGCTAGCCTTTATATTCTTAAGCCACCTCTTCATAGGGATTGGACACATAATTCAAACACTGATTAGCACACGCATGATTACCTAGCTTCACTTAATGGGTAATGATGGAGATAAAGGGTCAGTATTTTTACTCTTGATCCACTTTTAGGGAATTGAGAACTCAACTCCATTCATGATATTACTCTTGGTACAACACATACCTAGCATTACTTAGCATCATCTAGCATCACTTAGCATCATAATAGGTTTTGTATTCTTTCATGTACCTGATGAGGTGTATTCATTCCTTTCTCTTCTTATATTTCTTACCCAACTTTGTACATTATTATTTTAGATATATCATATATAATAAGAATTGATCTACTCCTAATTTTATTTTGTATATTTACACTTCATGACATGCTCTCTCTATGCACACCCAACATCACATAGCTTCATGGGCTTCACCCGTACAGGTAAGTTTAGGTACACTTTTCACTTTTCCTTCATCCTAGTATTTTATTTTGCTACATCACTAAAATAAAGTGGGGGGAAATTTAATCATATAAAAGGTCAAAATTGGTATCTTGAGTGTGGCTTGTGACACCCAACCCATAGGTCCCTCTTGCATGTTATTATGACCCTTATATACACCTTTTTTCCTTATTCTTAATCATCCATAGACTTTTAAGACATGATTATGCTTAGTTAGGTTCCATTTCCCATGCTTATTCCACCCCCTAGGTCCCAAACCTATAGGATAAGAAAACTAAGGTTGGACTATAACACTAGACCCTAGGGTGTATCATTTTTAGCACTCATGTCCAATCAAATTTTGATCCCATATGACCATTTTTTCCTAATTCCTCTTCTTCATTGTGTCAACCTAACATGAATGCATTTAACCCATGCCTATTAAATCTCTATAAAATCTCATTCAAATTTCATTTAGTAGGGGTTGGCAAATATTACAAAAATAAACAAGAATACAAGAAACACCACTAAGGTAAATTTCCCTATTCTATGCATATAGTCATCTAATATAACTACCAACATATTCAAACCCTCACACTAGTCCCTAGCCACCTCAAGCACTCTCAGTTTGTAATTTTTGCATTTGCATAACAATATTGTATAAGGCACATCAAGTGGGAGAACTACATATGACTTGATCCCTCTTCAAAGTATAATATGTAGGCAACATGCCCACATAAGGGGTTTGGATACATGTTTAGTACATCTTACACATGCTAACCCCCTCTCCTTCTCAAGTTTCATTCAAGCACAATGTAAGTCTAGGGTTTTAAGATTAAATCTGATCTACAAGGAGATTCATCAACATTTAGGACTCAAAATTTCATAGGTAGGCTCACATAGGGACAACAGATAATACATAGAAAACTAAAATCTCTATGACTAGTTTGGACAATAGTGGCAAGACCTAGACTATAACATTGAACCTTGAAGTGTCCTATTTTTTACACTCCTATCCTTTCACCAAAAGAAATCTAGATCTAGATTCATGACACTATCCTAGTCATGCAAAACTAGTATCAACCTCTGTCTTAGCTATATTAGCCTATTTTTAAGATAAATTACATTTATCCTCTTTCATTACTATTTTTAGAAAGCTACAAAGGTCAAATAAATTATACAAATTAGTGGTTAAATTATTGGAATATTATTTACTAATTTAGTCAACTCAGATCTTTAACTAAATTAGGAATAAGAATCTAATATTCCCAAAACTATTAAATTAGAAATCATGTTACCCATTAACTTTTTAGACTCAATGAACATCTAACTGAATGATGATATTTTACTAAATCAAATGCACTAATGTTAATTGTTTTAAATTTTTTTATTTTCCCTACTTCCACTCATATTGTAAAATAATTTTTCATAATGATGATATAATACACACTCATCATATGCATGGATGGGAAGATAACTCTAAAAAATTCTATTTTAAACTTCTCAAATAGATCCCAAAGTTCTATAGGAAATAATGTAATTTCAACTGAGTGGTTAGACTTACTAATCCTTCAACATACATCACATTTTTTCCAAGTAATATTTTTCATCCCTGAATAATATTAGACACCACAAACTAGAAAATATTATTTTTCATGTGGTATCATCTCTTTCATAATGGCCACCTACTACTCATTCATGTCATTGATGAAAAATTTATTTATGCTCATGATCCATTATGAACCTATTCAAAATCTCATTGTTTCCCATCATTTATGATTCTCCTCTAATTAGATAATAAGTGGTGATGAAAATTAATATATATATTTCCCCTTTGATATTAATTCACTAGGGCTAATGCTTGATGGGAATAAATATGCTATATACATGTTGTATTATAGGACATGATGATCTTAGTATAATTGGTAATCTAGCATGCCATCATGTATGATTTTTTTATCTTCTCTAGAGGTGATTTGAGCTAAATGATCAGGTCTAGAATTGTGTTTTCTAGGTTTGGTCATAATAGTAAATTTAAATTATTAAAATATAAATATCCAAAAATTTATTATCTAAAGTGATATTGGATTTTTTAATAAGTACTTTAGTGTTTCATGATTTATGAAAAACACAAACTATT
Organism: Torreya grandis; assembly: GCA_037957365.1. Taxonomy (NCBI): domain Eukaryota; kingdom Viridiplantae; phylum Streptophyta; class Pinopsida; order Cupressales; family Taxaceae; genus Torreya; species Torreya grandis. Next base: position 2,417,676 of record JARHVA010002167.1, on the reverse strand, counting down.
TACAAACAATGTATTGGTATATCTTATAAAACACATAAACTATTTCTATCACTCTACACTTAGTTGTTTTGTAGTTTCATTCTAACCAGGTGAGTTTCTAGATGGAAAAGTAGATAGGATGATCAATCATATCATTACTTTTTTGTGCCAAAATTACATTAATTAATATTTGTGATGCATCAACATGGACATGGAAAAAAGTATTCAAGTCCATAAATTAAAATATTTATACACTTGCAAGTTTTTCCTTTCACATGTCAAAAAACTTTTATTGATTTTTCATCAAAATAAAAGTTCATATTTGTTTATTGTCTCTTTTAGTGGCATTGAATTTTTACAAAAATTATGTGTGAACTTTAGGTAGTAACCTTTATGTCCTACACCCACACCAACACACACACACAAACACACACACACATGCATGGTTGGATATTACAATTATAATATAAAAACTATATTTTTTAGATCCATGAATAACCCTTATTTTTAAATTACATATCCAAGTAAATTTACAAAGGGTGTATAAAATACACATTTATTCACTTCAAATTCAAGGAGATATATAGTTGTAAAACATGTTCAAACATCAGGTGCAATATTGTGTGATGTTCTCTAACTAATCCATAACTTGACCAATCAATCATGTATACATGGAAAAATCTATGAATGAAGTATTACAATATAGACATGGTTCTACAAAAGAATATGTATGGTGCATTATTCAACCCAAAATTCTATAAAATATATGTAAAATATCCCTATTCCATTGTGAATATCATTTTTGATTTATTCCCCTCCTATATTTACACTTGATGATAATTAGAGAACACATCAGTGAGTGTATATTTATCATAAGTTTCCACTCATTCCATAATTTACTATGAGAATGGAGTGGGTACATGTTAGAGACACATGTATCATTCAATAACTAAAAATCTCCATATATATAGATGCTCTCATAATTTTTAATTCTTATCACCCTAAGGCTTGCCCACTTAAATTATACATTTGGATAAGCAAATCATGTATCCAACATTTTTTTGATATCTTATTTCACTCTAGCACACATTTTAGGTTTCATTCTATATGGTCTATTTTTCATAGGTCATATTCCATACATGAGTTTAATATTTAATTTACCCAAATTGGGTTGCATGTCATTTATCTCCTTATATGTGCATAGGTAAATGTCATGATAATCATGCAATAGATAAAAAAATTGAGCCAACTCTTTGTTTGACCAATAGTCATCCATAGTGGTGATATTATGTTATTTCTCCATGTTGATATTTAATTTGGTGATCTTGGGAGCTCACAATAGTACTTTTATGAATCCACTTTTGTATCCAACACATCATGCTCTCCATATGGATTTTAATCCATTAATAAATATTATAAGAATGTTTTTTTCCAATTAGTACATGAGTTCATCCTTACCAAGTTTTTAACACAAAGTTTATTTTAGCTAAACGTTCTCATCTTCTTTGATATATTCAATGTTAATATTGGACTCTTTACAAAATTTGGGTAACACAAAGGCCTTTTCACTATAAAACCAATGTACACATTATTTCATGGTATCTTCATCATATAATATGTATTGATAAACAAAACTAAAGGTTGATATATCTATGGTTTGGTCAAATAAAATGATAAATGTATTCTTAAAATTAAATTTGACTTCTACCAAATCAAAAATTTTATGGTGTGTCTTGTAAATAACATACCATGTGCATGACATAGTCTTCAACATTATATGAAATACATTAACCCATAACCTTTTATGAATATGATGCATACCCTATGTCCATGCTTTTTCATAGTTTTGGATGTGCCTTTCAGTGGTTGAGTGTCTACCATATCTATGAAGTCTCTTTATTATTACTATGATCAAATTGGTTATAAATGTATCCCTTGATAGCATCCAAAGTTAGAAGTCGTGGCTTGTATTTATCCCACTGTAAATAAGTAAAATGACAAACTAAAATTTTTACACTTGACTTCCTAAGTTTTGGTTGAGACAATGGAGGAGAATATATGTGATGACAGGTCTATGGGTTTAGATGATTAGGTTGAGGTGCAAAGAATAGGTTTTGGATGACACATGAGAAAGGGTGGTCATGGAAATTGTAGAAAAGTTATCCATCATGCCATTTTTTGTTAAGAGTATAAAATTGAGAGGATATTTAATTTCAAGAACCCTAAATGTAAGTGAGTAAAATATACATAAGATCTTGGTCGATGTCATATATGGGGAATTAGGCATAACTAGGCTAGTCTAGGTAATTGGTTGCATATAAAAAGCTAAACATGTTTTATCAATGTCATATAAAGCAAAATGAAAACATGATGAGGTTAGTCCTAATGAGGAAGAAAAATAATAGTAAATTTATATACATGAAGATAGTTGAATTGACAAGCTCATATATGAATATGTCTAATTATCATATGTACCTCTACATGGTCTTGCTTGTCAAGATCATTGAGCTCACTAATGATAAAGTGTGGAATATGAGTGGAATGGAAGAATTTTATTATGAGTTTAGTTCTAATTTTCATTTGAATTTTTTTTTAAGAACAAGAGATCTAAATATAGGAGAGATGGTTACTCTTTGGAAAATATGGGTTCTTAAAGAAAGATGATGTTACAATGAATGTATAAAACATAAAGCTTATATTGATTATGGTTTCAAAGAGTGTAATTTATGTTTTAATTTTTAATATTAAGGTTTAAGATTGTGCTCATTTTGACAAGAATTTTTTTGATTTCTTTTGGGTGTTTTTTATAGTTATTTAAAAAGAAAGTAAACTATGTTAGTTTTGGAAAATAAATTGTTTTGTAATGATCTATAGACACTAAATCTGAATTGTATAACACTTAAATATTATATACTTAGAAAATAACTATGATTATTTTCCCTTTAGTTATAAGAGCTTCATAATACTAAAAGGATCATGTTAAATGTCTCTTTGTGCCAAATTTATTATCTCTTAGTGTAACCACTACTATTCTAATGATTAGGCCTTTTATACTACGTAAAATGCTTAAAACTTGATCATATCCTTCTCTATTAGTTCTGGAATCGTACTTATTTTATAGATTCCTAGACACTTGCATCCCAAATAGACACCTACATCAATGTAAATATCCCTTTTCCAACTAAGTTTTTAGTGCCAAAAAGTTATCCAATTTACAAATTAAACTATCCTTAATTTTGTCCTAAGTGATCTAGTGTCAGATATTTTAAAAAGGGATTGGTATACATATAATACCAAACCTCATTCATTCCTCACATAAAAAATACTAGGAAATCACAAAGAAACCTACCAAGAATCACTCAATAAAATAATTTAAATAAGAAAACCTAATTTATTCATACCTATTTACATATCACTCACATGATCAGTATCTCTATAGGTCTAAAGTACTAAAGGAACATCCCATGAGAAATATTTTCCAAGTTACAAGCTAGGTCACTCTATCTACTTTATTCACACATTGAATCCTATTTAAACACAATACAACATGTATGGGAGAAATACATATGTTTGAGTCCCTATTTTAAGTATTTGGAATGTAGTTAAATCCCATTGAAAGAGGGTTCTTTGGGGTAGCTCAACACAGTGTGTCTACTAACTGATTATTTTTGTAGTCACTCGAAGATTGATGAAGTTAGGGTTTTGATCATTTGACCAAGAGTGAAAAATTATGTGCATGATGTGTGTACATCAAAATAAAGTAAAAATAAAACCTAAAAGGCTCCAAGTGGTCACATCTATATATAGTCACTATTTTTTACTAGATATCTATGTCAAACTTAGACACCAACATTGACATAAATATCTATATCTAACATAAGTGTTTAATAACACAGTGTAAAATTATAGAATATGAAAACAATTTTGGGATCTTGATCTACTAAAATTATATCTTTTTTTATCTCATATATACATACACAATAAACTATATAGGTACTCTTGCTTTTAATTTATTTCCATATGAATCAATAGTTGCACTTTCTATTTTTGATATATCTTAGTATTATAATTCTAAATATTATTTATCTCAATTTTTTAAATAGTTAGATTATTATAAATATGTTTATCACCCTTTTTATTATTCATTTATATATTATTAATCATATATGATATCAATAGGGTTAAACATCTGGTGAACCTGACATTTGACATTAAAACACTAGTATTGACCTAGGGTTTTTTTATTTTAATGATTGTTGTAATTTGTTTCAAATTATATTTTTTTCATTTATAAGTAATGAAAAATGTTAATCATAAAACTCATTTTCAAAATTAAGATAGAGAATAATTAATTACTCATATTAATAACAATAAAGGCTTAATGGATGCATTTTTATATGTTATAAGAGATGAAATCAATAAGTATGATATGGCTTAGGCTTCTTCATCTAATGATAGTGAATCCATATGTAGTACTACAATTGATTCTATACCAATAACCCTCCCCTTAAGTACATCAATGATTCATACTTATAATGGGGGACTGATACATGTGTTTACACTATTATTACATGAAACAAATCCTAGTATTACTACATACTACATGGGAAACATTATTAATTCAACCTAATTATTGGTTTTAATAGCTATAAAAACTAAAAATATGGGTATACCTCCTTTGGTGATTTATCACCCTTTAAACATTAGTGATCAAAATATGCAAGGTCTTTCCCAAATTATAAATTAATTTCAATATAAAGTTACAAATATTGAAAAAAAAATCTATGAGATCATCTTATGTTATTAATTCCCACGAGGTGTTTCATAACCCTCTTATACCTAAAATATATTTTCACCCCTTTCCAATTAGTTTTGTTGCATCAAGTTCAAATTTTATGATGGCAAGGATGATCTTGAATAACATATTCAATCTTTCTATGTGGCATACCTTTATTATGTCTCCAATTATAAACTTTTGATGAAACTATTTCCAATCAGTCTCAAGGACTATGTTCTAATATGGTTCTATGTTACCAATCCAATCAGTAAAATAATTCAAACATCTTGCATGTTAGTTTTTGGAACACTTATCCATAAAAATTACTAAAAAGGTTCCCTATTCCCATATTTAAATGATCAAACAAGGAACCAATCAACCTATCAATGAATATGAATTGAGGTACAAGATAGTGTTGGCTAAAATAACCAACCAAATGGTAGATAAAGATCCTTAAGACATATTCAATAAAAATTTTCTTACACCATTACTTGATTCAATTATTTTCAAAAAGCTCAAATATTTTTATGACTTATGCCATATCATTCATGATCTTGAAATGAAACGTATTTCATTGAATAAACTTAAGTATGTAACAAATACAATGACTACATCCATTACCAATTTTAAATAAAAAGGTAATAAAGTAAAACCTACATAACTTAAAAAGGAAATAACTATTATGATTAATGTAGTGTCATAATAGCCTAATCATCTTGTCTTATCCAATGCATCAAACTTAAAATTTTCACATTTTCTTGAGTCTCCAACTTCATTACTTATGAATCTTATGGAGTGTCACCTCATATATCTCCCTCATCCTATACAGGTTCATATGAGTTGACCTCTACCCAAAGGATATGATGAAATTCTTATTGTGACTATCTCTAATACCCTATGTATTCTATGAACAAATGTTTTACATTAAAGCATAAGATATAAGACATCATCTTTGATCAAAAAATACATTTGATGATCCTCCAAAGGAATAAAGCTCACAAAATGAATCATAAGATATTTAATAACCATTTCCAAGACCATTATAAGAAATAATTATAGGTGAAAATGGTATATAATTCACATCCTCATCCACCACATTATGGGTACCCATTATATGGGATTATTGGTACTTATAAATGACACACACCTTCAATGATTCATATAACTTATATTACTTTATATGATAATGAGATTGGGAATGATGAATCAAATATTTATTCATTATTCATTCAAGCATACCTTGATCACCAACCTATACATAGTTTTATGATTAATAATGGTTCTAATGAATTTTTTTATAACATTCCATTACTTACACACTTGGGTTATACACTTGAAAATTTATACCCTTCCACCAATGTTGTTAGAGAACTTAATGGAACATCATAATGGATCCTTGGTGAGATTGGCTTACCTTTACACATTATCCCAACACATGTGGTTAATAAATTTTTAGTTATCCCATACACATTATTCTTTGATATGTTATTGGGTTGAATTTATATACATATATTTTTTGTAATACCTTTTACAGTGTATGGGTGTGTTAAATACATTCATGCTAATATGTTAATTACAATTTTTATAATTCTATATGAACATAAACTTAAATAAAATAAGTTTATAAGTATGAAGTTAATTATATAACCTATTAAGCTTAGTCCTCTATGAAAGGGTAAGATATAGTAAATCCCCTTTCCTAGGTGTCTAGTAATCTAGAGACCATTACAATAAAGATACATAGTGGATTATAAAAAATCCTAATCTACTACACAACATATTCAGTCATCTAGAGAAGCTAAACATGTTCCTATTTATTATATTCCAAGGAAATCATTAAACATTCTGATGGGTTGTATGAACCCCCATTTCTTTTATTATTTCCTCATGGCCACAAAGTCCTATTATACATATTCAAAGCATTATAGATCTAATAGTGCTAGTTATTAAACTTATATATGATCTTTGGCCATACCTCTAGTTAATTTTACCATGTTATGATTGGGTAGATATATATGATCATCCCTTGGAAAAGATCATAGGATAGTTTTGTCTTTTCAAATATTCCAAAAATATAAAAAAATAAAACATTTAAAAATATAAAAATATTCAACATTTTCATGTTTTTATTAGCTCCTTGGCATCTATGTTATTGGTTCCATTTTGGTAGATAACATATCATTTCTTTATATATACACATATATGTTTCACACATGTTTTGAGTGTGATATAATAATACCCAGTCATATGATCTATGTATATAGAGATGTTGGTCCTTCCATTTATTGCTATCATTAGTACATTGGGGGCATCTATTTATTTGATCATGATATATCCAAGCTACACTATTCTATGATAACTTATATTATCATGTTTGAACTTATGTACTTAAACATTCCTCTATACATTATTATACCTTTCATGGTGTACTTGAATTTTTTTTTAAACATATATCTAGGGACTAATATGATATGTTTATGCTAGTTATTTATTATTTGGTGATTTATTTTTTGCACATCTTTGAGTGTGTTCCTTGATTTATATTTTATTTCATTATATTACTTTTATGATAATTTGAATATGATCCATTTATTATGGCCCTTGTGCCTATGTTTTCCTATTTCAACATTTGTATATGTCATACTTTATTGTATGTGGACATTTATACATGTCATATGTGGACATATGAACATGTCATTATATCCTTTATGGACATTTGACTAAGTCATGTCCCTTTTATTATGTGGCATTTGAACATTCCCCTTGTATGAGATCTCTTTGGACCATTTTTTTGTTTATTTTTAGTTTTCTTGTTTGTGTGCTTTATTATTTTCTAAGGTTGTAATGTTACTCTCTATACATTTCCATGATTTACATCATGCAAGTTAGGACTTGATGTGATGACATAATTCTTACCTTATTGTTACATTTACCTAGACATGTTGCTCCTATTGCCACATGATCCATACATACATTATATAGTTATTTTATCCTTTTAAGGTAAGGTAACTATAAATTTATTCTTATACTTACGTCAAAAGGGGGTAATATAAGTATGGGCATGTCATAGAGAATTGGCATCCACATTTTCATAATTTCATATTATAGTGGGGGTATGTTAAGGAAAGATGTTCTCCAAAATTACAAAAATTATCAGATTATCTAGATTAAGTGGGGGACTATCATGGGAACATGTTCTACACACTTGAAAATTTTCAAATTTGAAAAATATCATAGTTATATGGTTCAAACACACATTTGTGGCAACATTTTATACATTGGTACCATTAATATACTTAGGTTTCATTTTGAGACATATATTAGGTTCATATGCCATGAAAAGATCACCAAAAATTACAAAATCAAATCAATTTTATGATTTAAAATGCTACTATGAACTATTATCATACATAGGATGGAATTTTATAAACTAGTATTGAGCCAATCTACTACAGTAGTTGGTTCACCTTTAGGAAAGGTGATTAAATCACTCGATCTTACCAAGTTTTTAAGATATACTTTATTAAATAATATAAATTCACTATATTTATAATATGGAATGATTAAATCATCCACGCTCACTAGATATATAAGGTTATTTGATTGGATCACTCACACTCACTAGGTTTTAAGTATGATTGGGTTGCACAATTGAGATAAGCTCAATGGTTGTGTGACAACTCACCTTTTCACCAAGGTTGGAGGCATGTTTCCTCCAATATGTATGTAAGTATGTATAAAATTATAGGTTTCCATGTTTCCCTAATATTAACTACAAATATCCATATGAAATCATATTTTAAAATAAAATTTACAAAAGGCAAGATGGTTGCATCAGCACACATGTAAACTCTTAACCTTGCTCTCTTTACGTTAAAACATTTCAAATTCATTCAATTTTAGTTTATATGATCTAATTATATCTTTTAACATGATATTATATGTAGCTCAATCACTATAAAATAAATCAAGTTGGGCTTACACAAATACAATATGTGTTATACACACCTAGGTACATATTTCTTTTCCTTTAAACTAGTAATTGCATTACTAGATTAAGGGGGGAATGTAGACACTAAATCTGAAATATATATCAACTCAATAATATATTTTTTTAAAATACCTATAATTTAAATACCATATAGTTATAATACCTTTACACTTCTAAAAGTCTCACTTTCACCGTTTATTTCTGACAAAGTGCTTATCTCTTAATTTGACAAATATTATTCTGATGACCAAGCCTTATATATTGTGAAAAATGATCAAAACTAGATAATTATCTTTTTTTACTAATTTTAGGCCTATAACTATTTTATATCTCCTCAGACACTTGTGTCCTATTTAGATGCCTACATCAACTCAAGTGTCCCTTTACCAACTAAGTGTCTAGTGCCCAAAATTCATCTAATTTATGAATGAAATGTATCCTTATGGTCAACCTAAGTGATTTAGTGTGAGATATTTTAAAAATTTATATGTGTGTGTGTGTGTGTGTGTGTGTGTGTGTGTGTGTGTGTGTGTGTGTGTGTGTGTGTGTGTGTGTGTGTGTGTGTGTGTGTGTGTAGACACACACACACACACACACACACACACACACACACACACACACACACACACACACACACACACACACACACACACACACATTTACATACATACATACATAAATATACATACATATGCATATATATATATATATATATGCATATGTATATATATGTATATATGTGTGTGTGTGTGTGTGTGTGTGTGTGTGTGTGTGTGTGTGTGTCTGTGTGTGTGTGTGTGTGTGTGTGTGTGTGTGTGTGTGTGTGTGTGTGTGTGTGAACCCTCATTCATTTATCACCTAGAAAATAATGAGAACTCATAAGAAAACCTACCAAGAAGCATTCAAGAGAGCAAACCTAGCCTATTCATCCCTATTTCCATATTAGTCATAGAAGTAGTATCCTCACAAGTCTAAAGTAATTAATGAGCATATCATGATCCATATTTTATAAGTTACAATCTATGAAATTGTTTATCACACATTGAATCCTTATGTACACACAAGACAACACAAAGGGGAGAAATACATATATTTGAGGCCTTGTTTATAATATTGACTATATATGCATTTTCCATTGACATAGGGGTCCTTAGGGAATCTTGATACCATGTGACCACTGACACATTTTTCCTAGTCACACCAAAGGTGAACAAGCTAGGGTTTTAATCATTTGACTAATAAAAATAAACTATGTGTATGATTTGTATACACAAGAATAAATGTGACATAAAACTAAGAAGGATCTAGGTGTTTACATCCATATATGGTCACTATTCCCTAATATACACCTACATCTAGCTTAGACACAAATTTTTACATAACTATCTAGATCCGATGCAAACCTCTGAGGCTATAGAGTGAAAAAATCCAAAATTTGACTACTATTCTAGGATCCTGATCTAGTCTACTTATATCCTATTTTTACCTAGATATGAATATATAGTAAACCAGATAAGTGATCTTAATTTTAATTTATTGAAATATTAATAAATATATTTACTTTATATTTTTTAAATATCTTGATATTATAACTTTATAATGTTATTTATCTAAGTTTGCAAATTAATTGTCTTGTTATAGATCTATTTATCACCCTTGTGCTAATTCATTTTTGTATTATTAAACCTATATGATCTCACACATATAAATATAGGGTTAATTATGATTAAGGGAACAACTAAAATCAAAATAAAGTAATTTTTTTCAAGATTATAAATGCATAAAAGAGTTGAACATTGTCATTGATTAAGGAGGAGATTGATGAGCTTTATTATTGATTATTGAGTTATAGTAATAAGTGTTGTCATTGATGTCAAATTTAATGTCATTGATATCAAAGGTTATTGTGAAGGTGAATGAAAAAGTAAGATTTGAGGTATGTGTATGATGATTTCTTATGCCAGAATAGTGAGTGTTGTTATTGTTGTATGAAAGAAGTAATGTGAGAGTACTATTTGAAGAATGTTCTAATATCAATTTGAGAAATATCATTGAGATCATAATGAGTAAGCATAGGTTATTATTTCAAGTGTGAATAATATTTTAATTCTTTTTCTAGACCTTATGAGATTGTATGTGCAAGTAGCATGATGAAATGTGTGAGATTCAAAGAAGTTGTATGTTCTAAAGATCTATGTAAGTAGCTCTGAAGATGCCCTGAATGAGCTATGAAGATCCTTATTGAAGATATAAATAATACATAATATTATTTGAGTATGATAGATATTTTTTTGGGTTCTACATGAGTTTTTAAGGGCCCTACAAATGATTATAAGGTTAGCACTAAAGATCTGCATATGTATCTCAGAAGATTCTCCAAGTGAGCTATGAAGATCCTTATTCAAACTCCAAATATTTGTAAGAAGATATAAAGATTATCTATTAAAACTCCAAATAAGAGTGAGTGTATTAAGTTTCTTGATCATAAAAAATAATAACTATAACATAATATAGTTTCAAGGTGAAGTTTATAGGGTGGCTAGAAGGTTAGCTTTAAGGCCTAATGAGACTTGCAGGTTAAGGCCTAGAAAGCAAAGAGAGAGATGATGGTAAAATAGGGTATAAAGATCCATTTCCATTTCAATGAGTGAATATTTGAGAATTTATAGAGGTGATTTAAGTTTTTTTAAGTATATGCATGAAGTTTTAGGACATGGTTTGCAATAAAAGTCTTAGATAATATTTTGAGGTTTCTCAAGTACATAGAATGAAGAGTTGTCTACCCAAGAAGGTTTAACAAGTGTTTGTTGGCATGTGAATCATCTGAATAAGAAATTAATATATTAATGGTAGATAATTAAGGGTTATATCTCAAATTTACAAGCATTAGCTTTTAGAAAAAGGAGCTAAGTTTTATGAATAATCATTAAGATTGGAAATTGGTTAAAACCCTAAGAGAAACCTAATAATGAATTGATGTTGAATATATTATAATAAAGAGATTATAATATTTATATATGGATATAAAAGTGATTGGAGGTTGAATTTAACTCTCTCAGGCATGTCTAAGAATGATTAGTTTCTTAGGTGAGTAAGTAGACCCTACAAGCAAGTGCTTATTTTTTGGGGATTTATTGTAGTAGGTAGAGTTGATCGAGTCAAATTTGATAAGTAGATGAATATTAAAATGTGATAATTTTAGTTATTTTCCATGAAGGTTTATTTACATGTTCCATACCTCAGGTTTTTAAAGTTGGTGATCCAAGTTGTCCAGTTGCTAATAGACCTAGTGATGTAGATAATAAGAAAATTAGGTAGAAGTGAGAAGATGATTCCTGATGTGTTTTCATGTAAGAGTAATGAATTTAAGTTAATTATGATGTTATTTTGGAATTTAATAATATATTAATGATCTTAAAAATCTTGGAATTTAGTATAATAAATTAGAACATTGAAGCCAAAATGGCTTATCTGACTAAGTGGAGTCTATGAGAAGAGAAGATCAATCAATTAGTCTACAAGACCAATAGTTACCATAAATATTTATAATAATTTTGATGTAGGTTGATATAATTATGTTATAATATGTTTTTCATACATTAAAATCCATTTAATACATACAATTAGGTGTCATAATTTCATGTTTCCTTGACTGTGTTTTAAAATCAGTTGGTAGTTCTAAATGAGTATCTTGTAGAGAAAAGGTTGAGCCCGTGTGCCCAAAGTTGAAGCAATTGATGAATTTATTAATGACCATAAGGATATTATATTTATTAATATTTAATTTTTTTCTATTGTTTTTTTGTAAAGTTGAGTTTATGCCTAAGTTTTTCAAGACATAGCTTTTGTATATGCACAAACCGTTTATGAGCAGTATTTTGAGAAAATGTTCAAATGGTGGTTGGACCTAAAAGGTGTTATGGACCTAAAGTGAAGTTGGATAAGGTATATTGGATTTTAATATGATGTTTTACAATTGTGTGTGGTGTTTTAATATTCTTAAATAAATATCAAAGGGTAATGTGTTGCTAATAAGATCTATTTGGTCTCTATAAAGCCTAAAAGAGGAATAAGGGCTAATTGAGCTATGAATGACCTAATGTATTAATTGATTAATTATTAAGGCATTTTATTTTAATATTATAATAACTATTCATTATTTTACCTAAGTGATTTTAATATGTGGTTGACTAAGAAGGATATGATCAAGAGACTTGTATAAATACTAGGTAGTTTAGGCTTATTTGAAAATGCTTAGAGAGTGTAGAGAACAAGCAAATGATATATATCATTAGTGAGTACAAGGAGGAAATTTAGACCATATAATATATGTCATGATTATATAATATATTTATTTCATATGAGGATCAAGGTCATAAGACCTAATCAATCCATTAATACGGTTAGTTAAGTGAAAAGGGCTAGAATCCAATTTGAGAGGGATAGAAGTGAGCAAAGAGCTGAAGTAAAAGATCATTATTTATTTTATGATTTAAAAAAAATAAAAAATTGATCAATAAATAATGTGAATGTTTTGTTTCTGAGTCATCTAGGGGGTTGGTGCCTCCTTATAAGTGGGTGCTTGCTAAATCTTAGCTGAGTTAGTTAGGGTTGGTGCTCCATATAGAGTTGGTGCTACACTAAATATTGGTGTTTGTATTATAGTAATTTATTCCATTTTATTAATCAATAGTTTGTATTCCCTATAATTATTTCCCATGTATATGATGTGTTCATTTTTTTGATGCTCTTATGATTTGATACTTATGTTTGTAAGAATGGTTCATGTATGTTAAGTAGAATTGAATGAAAAGTTTTTTTAAGATTGATTCATCCTCCTCTTAGTCATTTAGATTCCAAAAATTAGTATCATATCCTATTCATTTTAATTAGGTATAAAATCCTAAATGAGATCCTAAGAAGCAAGGATGACAAGTCATCAAGCTGAAGGTGGTTTCTCTACCAATAATGCTCCATTGTTCAATAGATCTTATTATGCCTTTTGAAATGTCAAAATGAAGACATATTTTATGTCACTATGATATTTGGAAATAAATTGTGTATGGTTATATTTCACCTCTTAATCCACCAATAGATGTAATAGGTAAGAAGGCTAGTGAAAAAAACTCAAAAATAATGAATTCCATTATGTGTGGACTATCAGAAGTAGAGCTTGTAAAGATAATACATTATGTATAAGCCAAATATATATGGTAAAAATTGAAGACCACCTATAAAGGAGAAACCAAGGTGAGGTTGGCCAAGTTGTAGACCCATATAATATAGTTTGAAAGTTTGAAGATGAATGAAAATGAAACCATTGTATCTTACCTATTGAGGACTGATGAAGTTGTCAATATCATTAGAGGATTATAAGAAGTGAAAGAGTCTATTTTTATCCAAAATGTGTTAAGATCACTAAATATTAATTTTGACTCTAAGGTATCTATAGTAGAAGAGATGAAATATTTGGATAAGGTAGAGATGGATGGGCTTCATGGCATCTTGACTACCTATGAGATGAGAGCAAATTAAGGAAGACCTCCCAAGAAAAAAGTAGATTTTAAAGTTGAAAAGAAATCAAAGACCAATAAGGTCAAGGATGAGTTATGTTTAGATATTGATTATGATGAACTCATAGCTATGTTTTATATAAATTTAAGGTTTGGCTCATGTAAGTACAAGGGTAAGTTACCCTTGAGATGTTTTAGCTATGGAATGATTGGTCACTTTACAACCAAGTGTCATAACAAGGACAAATTTGAGAGTAATGAAGAACATGATGAACATCATAAAGATGATAGAAAGTTCCATAAGTCTAACATGAACAAGAGATATTTTTATTAATAATGAAGGTAAGAAAATATTATTCAAAAACAAGAAGAGTTTTTATACCAAAGAAGAAAACTCTTTTGATGTAAGTGATTCAAACACATCTGATAGTGATGATGATAGTAATGAATCTGAACATAAAAATAGTGAAACCTTATTCATAGGCATACAATAAAATAATGAGGGTTATTAAAATGGAAAAGGCCTTATGGTTGATGTAGAATTAAATGAAGAAGTATATTATGATAGTGAACAAGGAGAAGATGAAGTAAATATTGAGGTAGAGATGGTAGTTGCCTAGAGGAGTTAAAGTTTTAAAGAAGAAAGAATCAAAAACTAAGGTCATTAGTCAAGGATTATGAGGAAAAGATTGGATTATTTGAGGAAAGGTTGAGCAACACTTCCAAGGAGTATGATGAGATTATCAATCAAGTTGAGGCATATATGGAGATTGTGATAGAAATCCTAAAGGCTAAAGAGGAAGATTGCATTAGATATGAAATTAAAATAGAATCTCTAAAAGTTGAGTTATATCAAGAATCTAGAAAGATGAAGAGCTTTATGAAATTTGAAAAGAGTATTGAGGATCTAGATGATATCTTAAGTATTCAAAAGTCTAAAATTCATAAGAAAGGTCTTGGTTTCAAATAAGACCAAAAAGAAGCACCTCAAGTTAAGAAGAAGACTATTGAAGACAATAAGATCAACATGAAAAGACCTATCAGACAGGCTAATGCCATAAGTATGCTAATTTTTTTAATGGTTATTGTTATTCATGTAAATAGTTTGGTCATAGAGAAATGGATTTTAGAAAGATCTCAAGGGATGAACATTCATGGAACTATAAAAGGAGAAGTAATTGGTTAAAGGGAGATCACAATCACCATCAATCAAGATGTATGCATGATATTATTTGCTATTTTTGTCATAAAATTGGTCATATTTATAGATTCTATCCAAATAGAATAAGAAGTTTCTCAAGAGATGACAAGGGTCAAATAATGAAATGGAAACCAAATTTAGTAAGGGAAGATCAAATTGAGCCTCAGGGTCAAGATAACTTACTTACTGTGGTAGAGGAAGAATCAAATAAGGTGTGTGAGGAACATTTATTATTATAATTTGTTGAAATATAATGAGATTTAGTCTTAATTTTCTTATATATCAAAGTAAAATATTTATTACATTTGAGCAAGATCCCTATCAATAACACATATTTCCTACTTCTAGTGATAATGCTTTGGAAGGTAAGTGGTTGCAAGATACAAGAAGATGAGAAACATACTACTAGTAATATGGACATTTAGGATAGTAATACAAAGAAGATAGACAAGTATAAAATGACCCTAAAATAAATTAATTAGTCTAATAAATGTAATATAGTCAAAAAGGAAAGAGAGGAGATGTAGGCATCTCTTGAGTTTACCTTATTTGAGAATCCTATTAAATAGGGTGTCTCTATTCTACTTCATGAAGACACTCATAAGTCTATGGAAGTATGTTAATATTATTATAGGTTCTATCTTAAGAGAAAGTTTTCTAGTGATGATCATGATTTGATTATGCTTAGTCATGAAGGTTTGGTGGCTTGAGAGTTCTTACGAGCATGAATTTAGAAGCATGAGGTTGCAGTCAAAGATGGTTTCCTTTTGATAAGATTCTAGGTTGTGTATGGTGTAAGCAAGGGGATGATTATGGATATTATATTTCCTATATTGGTAGCTCTAAAGTCAAAAAATGTAGACAATTGGTATATAAAAGGTAAGATTTTGATATATATTTACTTGAGTAGTTGAGCTTAATCTATGATGATAAAGGGGGAGTCCCTAATTTTGTAGTTAGTGTTAAGAATGGGATAGGCCTTGTATATGACAAAGAGTTTGATCTTCTTATTTTTCTATGACAAGGAAGGTAAGTGATCTTGAGTTTCTAGTTTATTTAATAGAGATATTCTTGTTCTAAAGGGGAGCTTGGTAGCTCTAAGTTCTTTTTCAAAAAAGTGATTATTTTTTTATATACATGGATTTAAGGAGAGATTTTGTTTGAGATGATTCATAAACTCTATTTTTTGATTTTTTGATGAATCAACTAGGAGAGTGATCTGATTGAGAGAAGTTTTTGAGAATAATTGTCATAGGTGGTAGCCATAATTTCTAATTTTTGTGTGCCATCTTGTATCTTTGAGAGATAGTATCAGATCAGAGGAAGAAAGTATGGTTTTAGTATTTACATGTGACCCTTGATGTCTATTGTTCATATAATCATAGTGGATTCTTGGTTTGAGGGGGAGATTTTCAATTTTTTGACTGAGCTTGATCTATGTTGAAGTGATCTTATAATATGAGTTCATTGTAAAAGAGATTATAGTTTTGGAAGACCTTTTTTATTAAATAGAGTATGAAGATAAGTTTACATGACATGAGTGAGTATTTGAGAATTTATAGAGGTGATTAAAGCTATTATAAGTATGTGCATGGAGTTTCAAGTCATGGTTTGCAAAAAAGGGCTATAAGAATGTTTTGAGGTTTTTTGAGTACACAAAATAAAGAGTTATCTATGCAAAAATGATAATTATTATGTGGAAAATCTTAATTATAACTTAATATATTCATTTTAGATAAGTAATGGTTCTATATAAAATTTCCAATCATTGATTTTTGGAAAGACGAGCTAATTTTTATGAATAATCATTAATACTAGAAGTTGGTCTAAATCCTCAAGGAACCCTAAAAAAGACTCGATGTTGAAGATCTTGTTATAAAGAGATAATAATATTTTTATATGGAAATAAAATATATTTTAGGTTGAATTAAACTCTCCTAGGCATCTCCAAGTATGATTGGTTTCTCAAGTAAGTAGACCCTACAGGCAAGTGGTTATTTTTTAGAGATTTATTGTAATAGGAAGAGTTAACTAAGTAAAACTTTCTAAGTGATTGAAGATAAAAGTGTGAAACTTGTATTTATTTTCCATTAAGGTTTATATATAGGTTACATACCTCAAGTGTTCAAATTTGGTGATCCAAGTTGACCAGTCATTAACAAACCTAGTGATGTAGATAGTAAGAGAATCAAGCAGAAGTGAGAAGATGGTTCCTGATGTGTTTTCATGTAAGAGTAATATATTGAAGTGAAAAATGATGTTTTTTATGAATTTAATATATCCATTATATTTAAAATCTTGGAATTCATTATAATAAGTTGTAAAATTGAAGCCAAAATGGCTTATCTGATTGAGTGGAGTTTGTGAGAAGAGAAGATCAATAGATTGGTCTGTAAAACCAATAATTGACATCATTATTTATAGTCATTTTGATTAAGGTTGATATTATAATGTTATAAGATACTTTTAATGCATTTAAATACCTTGAATGTATACAATTAGGTATCATAAGTTCATATTTCCTTGATTGTGTTTTACAGTCATTTGGTAGTTTCAAGTGAGTATCTTGTAGACAAAAGGTTAAGCCTGTATGCCCTAAGTTGAAGCATATGATGAAGTTAGTAATGAACCTGAGGTAATGATATTTATTAATATGTAATTTTTTTCCATGATTTTTTTTGCAAAGTTGAGTTTATGCCTCAGTTATTCAAGATAGAATTTTTGTATATGCATAGGTCTTTTATGAATAGTGTTTTGAGAAAGGGTTCAAATGGTGGTTGGACCTAAAAGGTTTCGTGGACATAAATTGAATTTGGATAAAGTATATTAGAGTGGAATATTATTATTTTTATCATTTTATGTTTTTGAATATTCTTCAATAAATATCAAAGGGTAATGTGTTACTAAGAAGACCTATTAGGTCTCCATAAAGCCTAAAAGAGGAGTAAGGGTTAATTGAGCTATGACTCACCTAATGTAATGATTTATTCATGATTAAGGCATATTATTTTAATATTATAACACATATTAATGGAATAAATAATTGATATTAATTTTTTTCACTAATAAGGATATGATCAAGTGACTTGTATAAATACTAGGTAGTTTATGCCTATTTGAAAATGCTTAGAGAGTGTAGAGAATAAGCAGATAATATAGATCATCGGTGAGTAGAAGGAGGTCCTTAAGACCATTATAAATATGACATGAATATATAATATAGGTTATATATATTAGTATCAAGGGTTTAATACCTAATCAATCCATGAAGGGGGTAGTTGAGCAAAGAGGGCTAGAATCGAGTTTGAGAGGGATAAAAGTGAGAGAAGAGCCAAAGGAGAAAATAATCATCTATTGGATGAATAAATTTTTTTTTGAAGGTGATAAATAAATAATTTGGATTAGTTGGTTTTAAGTCATATATGGTTTTGATTCCTCCTTAGAAGTGGGTGCTTACTGAAGCCTGATTGAATTGGTGCTTAGCTCGTTGTGGTTGGTGCTCTATGTGGAGTTGGTGTTTTACGAAAGATTGGTGTTTGTCTTATAAGAGTGTAGTCCATTTCATTCATTAGTGGGTTTTATTCCATTTAATTCTTTTCCATGTATATTATATGTTTATGTGTTTTAAGATCTTATGATTTGATGCTTATGGTCATTTAGCTTCTAACAGAAAGTATTAAAATTGAATTTTAGGTGAGTGATGCATGTGTTGATTTTGGTTTTCCTTATCATATAATTCAACATCCAAGATAGATTCTATGTTTTTGAGACTTGTAATTATTGTATGAAATTATAATTGTTTTTATTACTAAATTAATTAATTTATATAATTATTATTTTTATGATTTATGCGAGTTTAGTTAGCATACAAGAGATAAAAACTAGATTTATTAAATAAATTTTCATATTTCTATATTTTAGGTGTATGGGTGTGTCTATATGTGTGATTATTTGATGAATATGTGTTGAGAGAAATATGAAATATAATAAACTTATATATTTTTAAATAATGTAAAATTTCACCTAATATACATTAGATTGGATGAAAATATGTGTTCTTTAAAGAATTGATATGTAATTATAACCTAAACTACCATTTTTGGTGCAAAATAAGGAGGAAAATGATTTATTTTATTTTTAAATTTTATTTATTATTTTATAAGTTAAAAACTAGGTTTTATAGGGATTTTAAAACCACAAAAGTGTAGTATAGAAAGTTTAAATAGGCCAAATCAAGGACAAGTAACCAAAACATCAAAAAACTACAAGACTAAATTGAGAACTAACAAAATAGGAAACTAGAAAGAGACTTAGGAAGAAATTCCATCTATTAGGTCTTCATCTTCTTCGAGAATATTTATTGAGATGATATATTTTACCTTAGAAACCTTTGATTGAGTGCAGTTCCTTGGGCCTTTAGCATCTTCACTAGGGAAGATCATATGAGGATGCTTTTATCATTTAACTTGCAAGGGAGACTAATTCAAGGGGAACCCCTTGGGGGAACCCAGAGGGGGGATCTTAAGGCTTTGGGTGACTAAATGGTAGGGAACTACGTAGCTTAGATAGACTGAACAAAATCCTAAACTATGGATTCAACTTATCTGTGTAAAGAGTTCCAATCTTGAATGAGCTTGGCATGGGCCATCCCTACTTATTAAACCTTGGAGTTAAAATTATCCATATATATTTTATTCCTTTCCATCTTATCAGTTATAATGGATTTCCCTTTCCTAGAGGTCTTCACTAGGGTAACCACTTCAAGAGAGATAGGATTAGGTTTGGGGATAAACAACTTAAGGGGGAGGTCATTAGAAGAGGACTTAAATAGGTTATCTTAGGGGGTATGATCAGAGGGTTAGTGGGATCCCATGGTGGGATCCTCCATTGAGGAGTCCTCTCTAAAGTAGGATCACCTAGGGGGAACCCCTTAATCGTGAAGGGCTTGATATTGCTTAAATAGGAGGAGAATCAAACTCTGGTGGAGGATGGGATTAGAACCATTCAATTGATGTAATAAAATAGTGATTTTGAGGGAATTTAGTAGAAAGAAAGGTAGACTAATTTTGTATTCAATAAAATGATTTAACAATAGAAAGTGGTAGGAAAATATAAGAGTGTATTTACTTTCAAGCATCATGTAATGCATGACTTGAAGACAAATGTAAATTTAGTAACATGGGACATAAACCCATGGGAAGCATTTCTTATCCATCTGTATAAAGTCATTCATCCTAAAAAATGTTGCAATAGCTCTTGTTTTTTTGTTTGGTACTTGAATGCCTTGGTGCCTTCACATGACATACCAATCATTTTTTTGATGTATTCCAATGAAACATTGATTTTTATGCCATGAATGTTCACTTCTCACTTATACCAGGCTTTAATGAAGTCATGGGAAACCTCTAAATTGTGATCCATGACTCGCTTCATGAACTTAGTGAGTCTCCCACATTTCAACTTCTTCCAAACTTTTTTATGGATGCAAAAATACTTGTAAGAGATGGGTTCCAATATATCCCTATCACCTCCCATTGAATCAATGTATGTAGAGCCAAAGTGAGTAGGAGTAAGTATCTTGATGGAGTGGATTTGAAAAATTAAAGTGTAGTTTGGGAAGCCCACTGAAGACTCATTATAACAATTATGTCCCCTTTTATAGGTATAATTGTGAATCAGCCTAATTAAAATCCACCCCTTTAAAATAAGATCATACACATGCAAATAAATGATGTTTTTAACATTCATCAATACCTTCAATCCATAACTTATTGAAATCATTGATAGGGATGTTTCTTGAATCATGATAGTTAGTTAAAATGTGGAGTTTAACTCCAATGTTGGTAAGGAGGTTAGCCACCCTATTTCCTTCCTTGTAGGTGTGGATAATTTTAAAGTGAGACATGCCCTTCAAGAGTTACTTGGCATCATCAATGATGTCTTTGATGGTGTGATATGGTGTTATTTTATCATTCAAGGCATCTATAATATTCAACGAATCACCATCCATAATGATCTTATTATGGTTTATTCCTGATGCCAATTGTATACCCTAGAGAGCTACCTTGGCCTTTGTTAGGTGGTATGTTTGGGTTCCCATAAGACCTGAATAAGCAACCAACATATCCCCCTTTTAATTCATTATAACTCCTCCTCCACCTATAGGACCCATGTTTCCTTTGGAGGCACCATCAAAGTCTAGTTTCACCCAACATTCTTGTGTAGCCTTCTGTTTAGTGTGCTTATGGATTAAATATTTTAAAATATAACATAACACATGTGTAATATCCTAGTTTTTGAGGATTTTCAAGGTAGAGGGAGGGGTATTTTATTTGTCTTTGGGGGGGAAGGCTTTCTATTTTTTTTAAATGGTCTAGCAAAGGCGAAGGAAGATGCATTTTAATTGGTATCTTTTGTTAAGGAAGAGTTCATCATTATGAATTTTACAAACACAGTAGAACTAATGGGGGAATTAAGACACTAAAGGAATACAAGGGAAGAAAAATTCTATGAGGGATTCCAATTCACAATGAGGTCTAGGACATTGTTCAATTTGACCCAAGCTAGGTTAAGATGATTAATCAACCAATTGAATAGTGTCTAGCTAAAAGAACACTCAAGGAAAAGATGATGAACTGAATCTTCCATGATTTGATAAATTAGGCACCTATTGGGGACTAACAATAATATTTTGGCTAGGTTTTCCACTATTAAAATTTAATCTTACACTGCAAGCCAAATAAATAAATTAACTTTAGGATTTAAATGCTTTACCTAAAAGTTTTTTTATAAATTTCATTCACTTTCCAAATTAAGGTCAATGGAATGCCCTAAGGCCATCGAGTAGGAGTCATTATCTTTCACCTACCAAATAGATTGACTTTCCTTTCAAATGGAGGGGATATAAACCTCTCTTAATGATAGGTTAAGGTTTTGAATAACCTCATATTCTTCTAGTGATAGACCTTCATTAAGGAATAATTTCAAACACTTTACTTCTTCCTTTATTTCCTAGTAATATTTGATCTTGGATCTCCATATTTGCTTGAGATGTCTATAACACTCTACCCAAATACCCTAAGTGGAGAGGGGTGTGGGAGATAGTCAAGTATCTTATCATAAGTCAATTTTCTCACCATTTCCAATTTCCCATAAGATACATTTCTTTAATATATCCTTGCAGCTGGTTTTGGATTTCCAGAAGGTCGATCCATTAAAAGGGCCTTCTTCCCATAGGAATTCATCCTCTTTCACTCCTTCTAGGTATTTATATTTGATAGTTCTTTCCCACTCCCCATTTTACTTCATCAAGTTCTAACCTATTTTTTCCAACAGGGTTCTATTCATGGATTTGATGCTTCTCAAGCTAACACCTCCATTAGCCTTTGGAAGACAAACTTTTTCCCAAGAAATAAGGTTATATCTGAATCTTTCATCAATACCCCTCCATAAGATTTTTTTTTGAATTTATTCAATTTTAGAGGTTACTTTGGATGACATTCTAAATATAGACATTTGGTAGATAGATATGCTCTATTTGAGGCCTTGAGGAGATGGTATTTCCCTTCCTGGCTAAGAAGGTGGTGCTTCCAACCCACTAGTTTTATTTGAATGAGATCAATTAAGGGGTTCCAAATTTTAGAGTCCATTTTTATTGAAAATAGAGGGATGCCTAAGTGGCTTGCCAACAAATGTCCCACTTGATAGTTTAAGATTTTGGCTATTCTTTTCTACTGAAGGGGTGGGGTATTGATAAAGAACATGGAGCTCTTTTGAAATTTAATACATTGAATAGAAACATTTTCATAGTTATTTGAGATGCATTTTAATTTCTTTGATTCCTCAAAGTAAGCATCTTATAAGATAATATTGTCATCAACAAAACTATTAGTGGGTGATAGGATTTGTATTAAGGGCCATTGAGATACCCTTAATAAGTCCTTGAGTGTAGTCCATCCTCAATCTTCTTCCCAAGGTTTTAAATAAAATGATGAAGAGGTAGGGAGAAAGGGGGTCACCCTATTCGAGTCCTCTTAAAATAAAAAATAAACCTTTGGGAACACTATTTAAAATAACCAAAAAAATTTAGGTGGTAATATAATTCCAGAAAATTTTTTTTGTATCTTGATTAAACCCTAACTTTTCCAAAATATTCACAAGGAAATGCCAAGAAACCTGGTCATAAGCTTTCAACATGTCCAACTTGAGTATCATACCCTACTTTGAAGATTTAGAAATAGAATGAATAGATTCATGAATCATGATAATTTCATCCATGATTTGTCTACCTACCACAAAAGCCCCCTATTACTCCCTAATGACTTTATCAAGTAAAGATTTCATGCATTTCACCAAGATAGAGGAACATATTTTGTAAGTGGTGTTACACAAGATAATAAGAAGAAATTCCTAAATGTTAGTGTTACCTTATTTTTTTAGAATTAGAACAAGGAAAGTGTTGTTTATTTCCTTGAGAATATATTTAGAATGGAAAAAATCTATAGCAACATCTTTGAACTCTAGGTGGAAAATGTCTTAAAATTTTTGGAAGAAAAAAAGTGGGAACCCATTAGGTCCTGATGCCTTGAATCCTTCCATAGAGAATATTGCACTTTGTATTTCCTCATTCAATGGAATATAGGCGAGGGAAGAATTTTCAACAACTATGAATACTTTATCAAAACTAGTGAGGGTAGAAGAGACAAGAAGGTAATCTAGTACTCCTTCATTTGAGAGTAGGTTCCTAAAACATTTTATAGTATGGCAAGAGATATCATCTTCATCTTTTTTGATAGTCCCATATTCCATTTGCAATTGGGAAATTCTATTGATATTATTATGGCTTGTGGTAGAATGGTGAAAGAATTTTGTATACCTATCATCCTCCTTTAGCCATAAGCATCTGTACTTTGTTTCCAAAAGGCCTCCTCTTTTTCTTTTAGGTTATGAAAATGACATAGGAGATCTTTTTCCTTTGAATATGTAAGCTCATTGTAATTACCCAAGGCATTTAGCTCTTTAATTGCTAAAATTTCCACTTCAAGAGCCTTTTTATGTAAGAAAATATCCCCAAATACTTCTTTATTCCATATTTCAGCTTGGTTTTAAGAAATTTGAGTTTTTCATGAGGATAAACATGGTAGAACCTGAGATTAGTTCTTTCCACCAGTATTTTAAGGATTATATAAGGTTGGGGTGATGAAGCCACATGTTTTTAAATTTTAAGGGGCTGTATTTGGGTTTAGATATCTTATCATCTTCTAACACCAAGGGATTGTGATCAGAACCTATCCTTGGCAAGGAAAAGAGCCTATTGGAAAAACCTATGTCCTAATTTAGTGAGATTAGAAACCTATCCAAGTGAACTTGGATTAAATTTTCTACCAGTCTTATGAATCTATCTATTGAATATGAATCAAATTTAAATTAAAATAATGATGCTTATTTGTTTTCCATTATGAATACTTATGATAGAAAATAAAGATAACAATATGATAATTTATTCCAAGAAGAATAACTACACCACACTTGTGTATAATATATTATTAGAAAGAAAGGTTAAAACTATCCAATTACAAATAAATTGCATGAAAATTTAATGCTAAATTAAGACATTGTTTTAAAAATAATATAACTAGAAATAAACTTGAAAAAAATTTAAATTTGTCTCTATTTTAAAATTTTATGAATATGAATCTATCTATTGAATAAAAAATTAACTTGACATATTCTAATAAATAAAGAAAAACTAAAATTAGCCCCTCTCACTTGATCAATGACGTGAAAGTTTTAAGTATGGAGGGAGTTAAAATCAGTTTTGATTTAATCTAAAAATGAATATATATATATATATATATATATATATATATATATATATATATATATATACATATATATATATATACATATATATATATATATATACATATATATACATATATATATATATATATATATCCCAAAATTACTAGTTTTTAATCTAGTATTGTTATAAATGTGATTGATGACAAAATTTTCACTGAATAAATTTAAATTAAAATAATTATGCTTGTTTATTTTCCATTATGAAAACTTCTAATAGAAAACAAAGATAACAATATGATAATTTTTTCCAAGAAGAATAATTGCACCACACTTGTGCATAATATTGTATGACCAATAAAAGCTAAAACTATCCAATTACAAATAACGTGCATGAAAATATAATGTTAAATTTAGACATTGTTTTACAAATAATTTTACTAAAAATAGACCTTAAAAAAATTAAAACTTGTAACCCATGGCACCCAAAATCCCTATAAATTAGGAGATTAACAAAAATAATATTAAAATTAGTTAAATAATCTTTATAAAATGTTCTTTACCTATTGGGTATGAATTAATAATGATATGATCTCAATTAAGTACACATTCATTAAACCACATTTTAACTAGCACTTTTAGTTTTTTTTAGGAAGTTTCCAAAAAGTGTCCAAATTTGAAAAAATAATTACGAAAAAACTAAATTAAATAACCATATTAAATTAATAAAAAAAATTAATTCTAACAATAAAAATCAAGTGCTGACATTGACATCATACTCAACATTCCCTCCTTTAATATAAAGGGTAGAAATTCCTATCATCTCCTTAAGTCTTCCATGAATCTCCTTATGCCATCCCTTGGTGAGAATATCATAAAATTTATATTCTCATCTCACATACTCAAATAAAAAATTCATTGAGAAAGTATTTGATAAAATGATGTTTGTGTTCAATATGATTGGTTCTAACATGAAAACTTGGATTCTTAGATAATTGTATTGCCCCATTGTTAACAAAAAACTCTATATTGGCTCAATTTGAACCTATATAAAATAAATTAAAAGTGTTCTCAACCATAATGATTTTGTGAAAGTTGACGTAATGGATATTTATTTAGATTTAGTAGAGGATAATGCAACTATAGCTTATATCTTTGATGACCATGAAACAAACCCACTTTCCAATGTGAAGCAATAAATTGAAATTGAATTTTGATCATCAATAAATACTCCCCAATATGAATACATGTATCCAATTATATATAATCATGATTATAATTCACTCTTACATATATGAAAATTATCTTCATAGCTTGTAAATGTTTGAGTGATAGATTTACCATAATCTAGAAACTAGTGAAACCCCATAAATGATGTTAAACATTGTCATAGTGAGACACATAAAACTCACATGATGCTTATTAAATAAAATTACCATCTTAAGGATTCCCATCCTCCCTCATTTTATTTTCTCCACTTAAAATTGAAGTTTCTGTTGGCTTGGAATCCTAAACATTATACTTCTTTAACATGCATTAGACATCTGCAAACAGAACTGTAGATACGGAAGAAAACTAGAAAGTGTCAGAGGATGAATTTGTCTAGGAAGATCCTGTTGAGGACCCAACTTCTAAGAATGAAAAGGAAAATTTTGAGTAGGATGATATTCAAAATATGGATATGGAAATACAAACTGGAATCAAAGAGCGGGAACAAGAGAGTCGAGAAGATATCTTTAAAGAAGCCAGGAATAGTCCCAATAAAAAGTCTGAAGATTGGAGAGGGAAGAATCATAATGATGAAACACACACACCTATGACCTAGGTCAATTTTAAAGTAGAGGCATCTTCCCAATTTGATTCTTGGATGTGTAGGGAGATCATGGATCTCAAGAGAAAAGCGAAAACTTTGGAAGATTCCCTGAAAGCTGCTTGGAACAAAATAAACAACATGGAAAATCAGTTAAGCGAGATCCTAGTCAAGCTCGAAGCCTATGAAAACAACCTCTGGGAACTAATAAAGGACAACATAATGAAAATGGAGGAAGTAACGTCCAACATTTGTGTTGCTGCTATCAATATAGGTAAACGAGCCAATGAGGAGACCAAAGCTCTAGAGGGTCCCAGCAAAAGGACGAGGCAAAGCTCTAGAAAGAAAGATACACAACAAGGAGCTTTGCTGGAGGCTACCAACCATGAAAATATTTTGAAAGGAAAAGAAGCCATGAACTTGATACTGGAACTAGATGAATAATCTGGTCCTTCTTGTTGGTTTAGAAACTGGTACTGATCTTTGTTTTCTTTTTGTTATCTTTTGACTGATGTGTTACCAGATCTCTATTTTTTTGGGTTTTGACCGGATGTTTCTATGGTGGTTCTAGGTCCATTTAAAACCTGTTTTTGCTACTTCCTTGTAGTGTTTTTTAGGCTTTGCCTATGGACTTAGATGTTTTTTCTTTCACTCTTTGTTATAGGGTTTCGGGGCCCCTTCAAAACCTGTTTTTATCTCAATCTAAAACATGCATTAGACATATTTGGTTTGTCAAATTAATAATTCATTTTTATTTTGATGAAATTACATGCAAATAAATTAATTAATAATTAAATATAAAATATCTCAAATTATTATTTCATACCTTCCTTAAATATATTTAACATCTCCATAGAGATACCTATAAATATCAAGTCATTTACATAGAGATAAAGATATAACACATTAGAATCAAATGCTTGTATGTAAAAAGTTGGTTCATCTTGATTTATTAAAAATATTTTATGAAATAACCAGTGATAATTTATTTAGTACCAATCTCTTATAGCTTGTTTCAACTAATAAATATCCTTATTCAAATTATATACCTAAAATTTGTTACCCTTTACCTCAAAACCTAGTGTCTACCCCACATATACTTCTTCTTCAATAACTTAACTTAGGAATGCACTTTTGACATCAATCTTATTGATTTTACATAATTTTTTATAATATAAAACAATAATTAGTTTTATATTATCTTGACATACCACGAGTGCATATGTTTCCCCATAATCTATCCCATAAATTTGTGTAAATCCTTTTACAACTAGTCTATAATTTATCTTTTCAATTGTACCATCATTATTGACTTTGGTATACTATACCCACTTGTTTATAATTAAATATTAATTTTATTTATGTTTAATAATAATCCTTGCATCATTTCTCTCAATTTAATCCATATCAATTTTCATAGCAATAACCCATAGATTCCTTTGAATAGCTTTTACATAACTTCTAAGTTCACTATCCATTTATGATAATGTAAACATAATATTTTCATAATAAAGATCATAAAATAAATTACATTATTTATGTTAAATAATTATGATCATCCTATCATAGTTTTGATCTGTGATTTGATTTGTTGGATGTGAATTTAACAACCACTTGTGCTTGCTTGGAGCTGATGAATATAGATGACTAGTCTCTTGGAAAGAGATTATTTTTTCATGTTGAAATATAAACATGCATAGGATATTTTAATCCATAAAAATAAATATTTAAAAACTAACCCAAATTAAATTATTAAAATTTTAATTACATTATCATAATAATCATAAATCTCATTTAAAAAAAACTATAATCCTTAGAAACAATTTTGAATTTACTAGTAGGGTTATAAAACATGTATGCTTTAATTTAATCATTATATCCTATTAATTTTTCATCTATGCTCTAAGGATATATGTTTTTTTAAAAATAAAAATAATTTATTTTAATGTTACATTAACTATGGTTATTTTTATGCTTCCCTTTTCTTGAGCTTGGATGGACTTTCCATCTCCCCATTACACTTAGATTATAAGGGAATCATCTAACTTTTTGAAATTGTATTTGTGACTTGTCATGTGATTTGAGAAACTTGAATTAATAAACCAAAAACTATTTCCATCCTATATTCCAAAATTAAATGTGATTCAATAATCTAAGATTTCTTAAACCTCACTTTTTTCATCTTAAAATGTCTTCTTTTCACTCTCTTTATTATCTTGATACCGATATTATACAATTATTTATAAACTAGCATAATTTTTTGAAATAATCACAAGTAAAGTATTTATTTATTTTAACTATGAATTTATCTTCATTTTCCTATTTAAATTTGTGTGTTTTTAACTCTATTTATTCTCATTTTATTTTTATCCTTGGTCTTTGAAACTTGTGCTTTGGTTTCAAGTACATGTTCTTGATCTCTTGTATATAATATCATCTTATCCTCATGGGATAAGAGAGAACCTTTAAAATCATCAAAAATTATAATTTTTGTTTCATTAAAATTATTAAAAGTGATCAAAACATGAATCCATATTTGAGTCAAATATCTCAAAAAATTACTTAATATAACACTATATTGTATACATTATCCATAAACCCTCATTTTATGCACTAAGTCATTTATTATTATGTAATATACTCTAACTCCTTCATTATCTGACATTATTTTATTTTACAAATTCATTTTAATAGTTTGGATTTTAAAAATTCCTTAATTAATCCTTGATATGCATTTTTATAATGTATTCCATGATTTATGATCTTTTTTTCAACAAAAAATAATTGGATAGAGGATTGGGTCTATAGAATTTTGAAGATAGAAGAAATTTTATGCATTTGAATATTCTTAATTTTTTTTATTGAGCCAAAGTATTAAACTATATGTGGTGTGTACCCATGGAGAAAATTATCCTAGACTCCTTTATATATAATAATTATCTTCAACTGATCTCTCTAATACTCAAATCTATCACCTTTGAAAATAGGATTATTCATAGAAGTAGAATTCATAGAAGCCATGATTCTCTTGATAATGGATTAGACCCATTATAAAGATGTATTTAATGAGTTTAGTATACTAAATGAAGGTTTTGAGTAGGTAGGGAGTTCAAATAAACTTTGATTTAATCTAAAAATGAATCTATATATCATCCAATCTATCATGCCCATGGTTTTTTTTAAAATAATAGACATGACACACAAATTAAACCAACAAACCACCAATGGATAGACACCAAAATCCATTACAAACATAAAATTTAATCATATAAATACCATAATGCATTAACCATATGTAAACCATAATTAAGAAGGACAAAATCTTAGTTCATTCATCCAACACTCAAAATTTCATTAACAAGCTCACACCAAATGATAATTCTTCTTATGATATTGAGGTGATCATAAAATTTGACCTTAGTATTTACAAAAAAAAACTTGTTCTACATGGATACTTACATGTGATATAAGGACACACTAGCTTATCTACATGCTCTTGGGGACCTTTCTTTCCACATGGTGTCCTCCCACTTACCTTCTAGTCTAACCAGCTATCACATTGCACTTGTATCCTTGAGACTACAAATTGTCAAAATAATTCCATGTGAAAACATCCCACTAGCCTTTTAGCCATGAGGATTTTCCCTTAGTAAAAAATTCAATGAGACTATAGATAGTCAAGATGATTACACATGGTAATAACTTGCTATCCCACTATCCCAAAGGTAAGCTCCTTATACAAACAACTTTGGGATCATGGGTTGCCAAAATTATGCAGCACATCATCATCACCCACATTGATTTCTATCCCAAAG
Organism: Torreya grandis; assembly: GCA_037957365.1. Lineage (NCBI taxonomy): Eukaryota > Viridiplantae > Streptophyta > Pinopsida > Cupressales > Taxaceae > Torreya > Torreya grandis. The sequence goes on along the minus strand of JARHVA010002167.1, from coordinate 2,386,789 downwards.
GTAATATTATTGTATGATCATATACAGAATCAGGGGTCACCAGGATGATTCTATGTGGCAACATTTCTCTTGTCTACTAGCCTAGAGGTAAGCTTCTTGTATGATCACCTCTGGGATTGTGGGTCACTAGGATGATGCCACATGGGAAAATTTTATTTTATTTTTAGATCAGAGATAGTATTCTTGTAAAATAATCTTTGGGATCATGGGTTACTGGGATGATTCTACATGGAAACATCTACTTACCTCCTAGTTTTGAGGCTTCAAACTCTATATACTCCTCTTTGAAATTATGGGTCACTAAGATGATGTCAAATTGCAAAATACTTCTCACTCACTAACCTAAAACTAAATATATATTAGACCACATTGATGTCACTCTTGATTTAATGGGATGGTGAAATGCAGATTCCTCTGAACCACTTATCAAAAAGTCCCAAAATTAACTAAGGAAAAATCAAATAAAAGGCCAATGAGATAAAGTAACTAAGGATGAAGGCTATTGTAATTTCTAACTAAAAATCCTATAATGCAAGATGATAGCAAAGGGTATCTAATAAATGACTAAGCTAATTGTTGTGTAAGCAAAGCTATGTAGGGAACTTGATGAAAAACTAAGATAAGTGTTCTATAAGCAAGGTTTCACATGGAACACATTAACCAACTATGGTAAATGATGTATAAGGTAACTTACCAAAATGGTTACATCAAATCTCAAAACAAAAGGCCAAATCAATTATTTGGCTGATGTAAAAATTCATGAAGAGAAGCCCAAGAAAAATTTAGCTAAAGTGAATCACTATGTAAGGTATGTAAACTAAATTCTAAAGGATATATTAACTAACTAAATGTCTATATTATTTTTTGTCAATTACACGGTCTATATGGGGTATTCAATTATCTAAAATAGCTCCACTAGGATGAGTCAAAAAGTTACGTAAAGAAACATGCCAAATGTCCATGGTTGAAATAGAGGTAAAACTAGATGTAGTCAAAATTATAAATCAACTAAGGATCGAGTTGAAATAAAACTTAAAGACAACTCAGAAAGGTAGGACTTGACTAAGGCAATAGAAATTCCTCCACATGTTACTACCCAATACTTAATGCAGATAGAGTCTCTATTATTTAGAAGTGATTATGCTAAGATAAATTTTCATTTCATAAATTATAGAAAAATAAGGTTCCTAAATAAAATATTCCTTTGGCACTAAACCAATATTCTCGTTGGTTTAGCTGAATATGTTGATAATATGAGATACTCAACTTTTCACAAAAATATAAAAAATTAATAGGGAATTGCTCATAATAAGGAATTTTTTAAAGGCTTAGATTAATTACTCAAATAGTAATTCCCAGGGAAAAATTCATTCCATTAAATTTGAGAGAACAACAAGAGATTTACTAACAAGTAGAAACAAAACATCAAAGGGTTGGTTTGCAAGACCTTCTTAAATCACTAATCCATATATTGGGTGACCTCAGTAAAACCTAAAGGCTTCATGCCTTGATAGAATTAAAAAATTAGAGATAATATTATATTAAAAGTCTTATTCAAATATTATTTATATGGTATCATTATAGGGAAGTTTTATAGCAAGTAGTTTACTCAACTACTAAGATCAAAGGGACTCTTCACAAGGCTTCCTTTAATTACACAAAAACACCAAACATTCTATGAATATCTCTATTTTTATTTCAAATAGTAATACATAACTTAATAACTACTTTTTACTAATCCCAATGCAAGCTTGATATATTTAAAACATAACCACTTAAAAGGGAGAGACATACACATAATCAAGAGACTATTCTCAAAAAGGTTTAATCAAATAACTCATATTATTTTATTATAAAAGCCATAAATCCAAAGATATTTATTTACATAATGACTCTTTCCCAAGGGTCTCAATACTAACAGTAATAACCATTTATGACTCCTTTTATAAAATGGGGTTCAACACAAATACATCCTATGTATTTATTCATGATTAAAATGTTTTTACTAGAAAACTTCAATGAATAGTTCATTGCAATAGGATAAATTATTATTCCAAATAATAATATCATAACTATTTATATAAATTCCACTCAATTTTAGATGAGTTTAATTACATTGGTTCCTCACATTCAAATAGATATAAATGCATAACATGTAATAAACCAACCACCCATGACAAAGGTTTAAATAAGAAAATCAATTTGTCAATTTATTTGGAAGTACCTCAAGGTTAAATACTTTTTATATGTATAGGACTCTTCCCAAGATACTATAAATAAAGCATTCATAAATAGTTACTTCTCAATTTAATGTTGAGTTTTCAATAAATACAAAATGGATGTCTTAATCCATAGTTTTAATATTATCCCAATATCTTATATTGCATAAAAATATTAAAATAAAGTTGGATACTAAAGAATTATTTATTATTTAGTCTCATTCATCTTATTAACATAATTTAGAGGTTCATTTTTCATCTGATCAAATATGGAAGAAATAAATGGTCTTCAATAATGTTCCACATTTTATCCCAAGCATATGCTATCCATAAAAAAGAAGGCTCACCACCCAAAATTTTGTCAACATTAAGTTTATTCTCTAGACACCCCCAAGATATAAACTCCCATATTTGACTATGTTTATATCACTTGGTAAAGGCAAGGGTGGATATATAAGCAAGGGTATATTAACACAAGAGAATGATCATGCAACACCTAGAGTCTTAATATCAATTCTTGTGTAAAGAAACTCCTAGTCTCAAATACAAATCAAACAAGAATTAAAATAATCATACAAGTGAAAAAATACATTCAAGATAATAAATCAAGTAGGCAAGTACTTATAACATAATAAGCCCCACCAAAAGATTGTAGTAGCAAGAGGATGTCTCACTTTATTACTTCTTAGAAATGGTCATGGAAGAGTTGAATAAACTACCACCATAACCATAATGGGAGTAATTAAATAGATAACATCATGACATAATACTAAGGGCCAAACAACCCTTCACAGGACCTAAAAGGACAAACACTACATGGTGGCCAATGCATAACCATGAGTAAATAATAAAAAATAGATTAAACCAAGTAGTCTAATTCTCCTAAAATTAAGAATATCAAATATAGAATAAAAACATTTAATTCATAATGAGAAATAAGAACATAATATATTAGTAATCTCACTTATCAACCTCTAGACTATTGACTTTTTAAGTCACCCCTAGTTAGCACAAGGCTCACATAGGTTCTACTGAGGGGTTGTGCACCTATGAGGACACAAGCACTTTGATTAGTGTGTGTGTAGTTGTTACCTACCTATGATTGAGCCCAAAATATAATGGAATAGGTCCATGTAACAACAAGATGATAGTTCACACTTATAAGTAGTTCTCAATGCACACTTGTGCATAAGATCCTTTAGCACACAATTCAAGTGGCACAAAGGTTCAAGGATGCAAAGTCTTAGGTTCCAAAAGACCAAGTAGAATAATTACATAGAGAGGTAGTTACATATAATGAAGAGTTCACCTAAGACATTTAGTCTTCATGCATGATCTTATATAAATAATTCCCTATGCCTATTTAATGTGGTTCCATGCCAGTGCATAGAATCCTACATATACATCCTTGAATTGTCTAGAGTGAAATATAAATCCATTCATTACCTTTTATAAATACCCATATTTATAAATGACTCTTGAATGCACCTTAGCACAAGATTAATTCCAAAGTAGAGGTGCATGCATAGTTCAGTGTGCATGTAGTAGGAGCTATAGATTATGGATCCACATTTTGAAGTTTTGGAGTAGTTCTCTTTTTTCCATAAGTGTCCTTGGTGATTTTGGTAGTTTTTTTGGTCTATTTTTTTCCATCATGTTCCCCTTATTCATTTTTATCTAATTTATAGTTTCTTTATGCTATTTCCACATGGCAACCCAATGCTCAATTATCAAGAAATTTTTTTTGGTCCATCTAGGAGTATTACCAACTCTCAACATGGTAACTCAGTGCTCATTCAAAGAAGGTTTATTTCTATAATAACTTCAAGATACATCATTAGATGGAATAAAGGCACTCTGTGCATGAAATTTATAGAAAATATGTCAGACCTAAAAAATACCATGTGGCATCATCTTGAGACCTCACTTATGAACTAGCCATTGGAATTAAAATCCATAGGTTACGTGTAAAATCCCTCATCCCATGATCACGTCTATTCAAATTAGATTTTTCATGAATCCTAGTATGATCTATTAGTCCATGAGATGATGTTGCATGTCTTAAGCATAATGTGAGATCCTTTCGATATTGACACTTAGAAGCACCCAAATCATCTGATCTAAGACTTGATGGTGTATAGTTTTTCACATCACCTTTTAAGAGTGAAAAATGTCTTTCTAAAGGACATGTTTCATGCCCACTCTACTCTTATCTAAGAATCTAAAGGAATTTTTTGAGATCCTAATGAGATGATGTGTGCCCCAATCTGAGTTGTACATTTAATTCAAAGTTGCCTATAACTATAAGTAAGTGCTTAAAATCAATCAAAAAGTGTCACATGTCTAGAGGTAGTTGAAGGTAGTGGAGTAGATCCTAATGCATTATTAGAGTAAGTAAATGCATATGTGGCTACTATAAATTAGGACACAAGTTCACACCACCCTCTCAACTTATCAAGAAAATATTTCATTTGTCTATGCACATATATGCCCTAATGAGATCCTACCACCAAATCTAGATCTGATCCACCAAATAGAATTCAAAGGCATGGTCATAGTGCTAAAAAGGAATTAAAATATATATATGCTACCCTAAGTGGTATATTTATTATAAAATATGCTTGTTCACTATAAAATCTTGGTTCGTCACTTGTAAAAGCATCAACATTTTTTATCAACCTCATGTTTCTATAATTTTACCTCCAAGAGCACTTGTATTAGCCAAATCTTGCAGACTAATGAGAATTAAGTCCACTTTCTTCCACTCTTTTTATGTTCTTTGAGTTATTTGTGTTTGTTGATCCTTATCTATGGGTAATGTTAGCCCATCTCATCATTTTCCATTCCTATCACTTCCTAATTGAGCTTAAAACTCACTTGAAGGTCATATCATGTGTGCATTTAGGTCTATGTTGATATTTTTTATGGATCATTTTATCATCCTCTAAGTGTCACACTACATTTCCATTCCTCTATGTGAAATACTTATGCATTATATATTTCCTTGGTGGAATCTATGTTAATACATCTTGTTATCAAAGGTTTGTAGTGTGTTTATAGTAGTAGGAATGCTCACGCTATTATGAGTGCATCACCTTTTTTATTTTCATCATCTCTTACCTTATCCCTCCACTTTTTCCTCAAAATTTTAATTTTAGGCTAGCAGTAGATTTACCTTTCTACTCTATAGGTCTATGGACTAGTATTAAACTAGGTACACATAAAATAGAAGGAATCTATCCTACTTCAAAGGCTTATCATAAGGAGTGCAAGGGTCCCTTTTCTTGGGGACATTCCCATCATCAAAATTAGATAATTAATCTTCATGCATGAAATTGAGTGATAATACTTTCATGCCTAGTGCCATAGAATCTTACACCATGTACAAGGCCTTTGTGCTCAATATCCCATTGTAAAGTACCCACACACCATAGAGTATCTATCAGTGGATGTTTCAAATGATAATAGTTTCTAGCATGCACAGTGGGATTAGTGTGAAGAAAAGCTAAGGAATTAGTATTAACCTTAGCTATCAAGAGTTGGAGACGCTCCATAGATCACGTAGTGACTCTAAATGTCCAAATATATTGGTTTAAGCAATTTGAGTGCTTAAAAATATGTTTTTCCACCCCTTAATTCCATGAAAGTGCTAATATCACACCTTAATATTTCTTATATAAACCTCATGAAAGCACCTATAGCCTTTCCCCAGCTTATCCCCTATGGCAACCTATTTATGCTTCTAATCAGCCCTACACAAGCTGTATTACTCCCAATTCACATTATTACCATCCTAATCAGCCTCAAAAGAGCATCAATGATATACATCTTGATTTCTAGAGATAGAAGAGGGATATTGAAAGAAATCAAGGGAATGGTAAGCAATAATAAGAGATTTTTGATCAAGCTTACACCCAACAATGGGAGATGATGCAATAGTGCATATTTAAATAATAATTCTTGGCTAGATAGATTGTAACCAAATAAGAATAGATGCATTAGTTGCTTATCCAGATGTAGAGAATTAAATAATAGCCAACAACCTCCACTCTTCCCTTTCCTAACTTTAGGAAATATAAATCCTCTACACCTTCAAGTAAATCCCCTAATTTCAAGGTTCCAAATTCTATAGTCCCCTTTTTCTTGAAAGAAATTTCCCCCATTCCTACTCAAAAACCCCAAGTGTAGTCATGGCAGCCCTCTTGGCCTTGACACTTCAACTTCAAAATGCCTACTTTTGTCAAGGACACTCCTACTATGCCAATGGACACTCTTATCCCACCCACCATCTCCCTTTTCAAATGAGACCCCATCATGTGGAACATAGATGTGGCTTATGCAGAAGAGGAAGAAGGTGCCTCAAGTGAAGGAGAGATCATCATTAGTAGTCTCATCTACACTACCACACTAGTAAAATCAACCCTAATATAAGAATAATATAGATACAATAAAATATACTAGTAGGTTGATGAGTAAATTATTAAGGTGGTGGTAGAAGGGGAGGATCTTAATGAAGAAGAGTTAGCCCATGTCACTCTAAAATGCATCCAAAAGTCTAGGCCAAAATTCTCTTGGTTAATTAGGCTACCATTATATGTTATGGAGGAAAACCTCAAATAAGGATCAAACCTTTTAGAGGAGTGCATGCCTAAAGAGAACAACCATGATCACCCCAATGTGATCTTATAGGTGTAATTGTAAGCAAAAGAGGACTCCTTTTGGGATGAGCTAGAGAAATTTTGGTCAAGCTTGGATGACAAAATGACATCCTATCAAGAGTATACCTATGAAAAATTCTATGACAACTACCAATTTTAATTACATATTGCAAAAAGATAGGATGTGCACATCAAGGAGGTCATAACCTCATAGATGATGGAGGGACATAGAGATATAGACACACATCTAGGTATGAATGAGTTATCAAAAGGATTTTTCAAATTGAGGGAGAAATGTTAGCCAATCAAGCCCAAGAAGAAAAATGAAGGTGTCAAAGAAGCTATGGTAATGAGTTCTCTCAATCCTTGCATGCCTAGGTATGTCACATAAGGGTTTCCAAAAGGCATGTTTGACTTCGATCATTAAATATGAGATGAGTAGGGGTAACCTACTGAGTTCATGAACATCCCAGTTATGAATTGAAGGCATCTCAAACTCTAGAAGGTTTAGTCTAATCAAAGAGTGTAACTAGGAACCAAGAAATCTAGGAGGGATTGGTTTAACTTTAAAGATGTTAGCCATCTAAGAGGAAATCTTATGTGTAACATGGTGGAGTCATTCATCAGAAAGGATCTCAGGAAAACTAACTTCCTCAAGCACTCTTCAAAATTAACTAGGACATGATTCCATCATAGTAAAAAAATGCCACCTTGCCTCCATCCATCACATATCAATAATAGGATGATTCACAATGCAAAGGATTTAAGAGGTTTATGTTTTGATCCAAAAAAGTGAAGGTGCATGGTTGTAGGTTGTATATAGTATATTATATTATCTCACATGACATTTACATAAGTTCTTGTAGGCACATTATATAGTCTTGGTTTAGTTTTTATTTTCTTCTAAGTTTGTTTTACACATCTATTTCTTATTTTTCTCTTTTTTTAATTTTTGAGGGTAGGACTCAGTTTAATTTATGTAGGCATGGGACAAGAAATTTATAACTTAAAATGAATTCATACCCAATGGATCAATTAAGGCTACTAGATCTCTACTTATTAGGCAAATTGCCTATAAAGGTTTCCATAAGTGTTGATTTTCTAAGTCACCCCCAATCAACATAAGGCTCACATATGCCCTAGTAAAGGGTTATGCACTATGAGAACCTAGGCATTTCAATTAGGCTGTAAATAGGAATTACCTACCTATGCTCAAGCCCAAAATAGATGGGCATAGGTATACACAATAACAAGATGATAGTTCACAACTATGAGGAGATCTCAATGCGTATCTATGTATAAGATCCTTTGATGCATTTTTCAAGTGGTGTACAAGTTCAAGGATACAAATTCCTAGGTTTTGAAAGGCCAAATGGAAGAAGTACATATGGAATTAGTTACATATCTTGAATAATGTGCATAATAAATTCAATCTTCATGCACACTCTTATCCAAATAGCTCCCTATTCCTATTTAATGTAATTCCATACCAGCATACAAGATCCTACATCTACACCATTTAAATGCATAGAGAGAAATGTAAATTCATGTGCTACCTTCAATAAAGAATCATAATTCTAAATGACTCTTATGCACACCTTGAAATAATATTAATTATAAAATATGGGCATGCACATAGTTTAGTGTGCATGTAGTAGGAACTATGGATTGTGGATCCACATTTTGAAGTTTTGGAGTAGTTTATTTTTCATTTTAGGTGTCTTTGGTGAGTTTATCAATTGTTTTGGCATCCTCTTTTCCTTTAGAGTTTCCTTCTTAATTTTTCACTAAGTTAAAACTTACTTACACTAATTATACATGGTAGCTTGGCACTCACTTATTATGAAGAAGTTCTTGATCCATCTAGGAGTAACACCAGCTCTCCATGTGGAAACCCAATGCTCATCTAAGGCAAGGTTTATTTCTATTAGAACTTCAACCTACACCATTGGCTATAGGAAAGTTTCTCCACACATGAAATTTGGAGAAAATATACTAGACCCAAAAAAATACCATGTGGCATCATCCTAAGAGCTTACAAATGAACTAGCCATTACAATTGAAATCCATGAGTTATGTGTAAAAATCCATCATCCTATGAGTAAGTTAATTCAAATCCAATATTCCATGCATCTTAGTATGATCCAATAGTATATGAGATGATGTTTCATGTCCAAAGTGTAATGTGAGAGACTTTCTAAATTGACATGTGGAAGTACCTAGACCATCATATCTAAGACTCTATGGTGTACACCTATTCACATCCCCTTCCAAGAGTGAAAAGTGTCCCTCCAAAGGACATGTGTCATGCCAACACTAATCCTATATAAATATCTAAAGGACTCTTCCAAGTTCCCATTGAGATCATGTGTGTCCCTATCTAAGTTACACATTTAATACAAAGTTTTCAATAGTTGTCAATGAGCATCTAAGATCAATCAAATAGTGCCACATGTTTAGAGGTAGTTAAATGTAGTTAAGTGAATCCCAAGGCATTATCATTTCAATTAAATGCATAAGTAGTTAATAAAAATGGGGACATGAGTGAATTACACCCTCTAACCTTATCAAGAAAATATTCTATTCTATGTACATGTATGACCTAACAAGATATTACAACCAACTCTAAATTCGATCCACTAGATATAATTTATAGGCATGGTCATAGTGCTACAAAGGAATTAAAATCTATATATACCACCCCCAGTGGTATATTTATTATAAAATAAGTCATTTCACTATAAAATCCTAGTTTTTCACTTGTAAAAGTGTTGACATTTTTTAGTAACCTCACATTTCTAAATTTTAGCCTCTAAGAGCACTTGTATTAGCTAAATCTTGTAGACTAATGAGAATTAAGTTCACCTCCTTTTACTCGTATAATGTTATATGTGATATTTATGTTTGTTGACCCTTGTCTATGGGTAATTTTCACCCCTCTCACTTTTTTCCATTCCTAGCACCTCCTCATTAAACTCAAAACTCACTTCCAGGTCATATCCTATGTGTATTCAGGTTTATGTTGATAATGTATGTGGATAATTTGTCATCCCTCTCAGTGTTTCACTACATTCAAACCTTTATGTGAAATAATTATGCATTTTGAGTGTCCTTAGTATAATCTATGTGGAGACATCTTTTTCTCAAAGGTTTTTAGTGTGTTTATGGTAGTACGAGTGCTCACTCTATTTTGTGTACATTACCTCTTTTAATTTTATCATCTCTTACCTTCTCCCTCCCCTTTTTCCTTAAATTTTGGGTTTAGGCTGGTAGTAGATTTACCATTCATCTCTTTAATCTTACATGTTGGTCTTAAGCTAGATGCATTTAGAATAGAATGAATTTGTCCTACTCTATAGGCTCATAATGAGGAGCACAAGGGTCCCATGCCTCAGGGACTCTCCCATTGTTGAAACACAATAACTAATTCTCACATGTATAACTAAGTGATAATGCTCCCATGATTAATGCCATAGAATCTTGTTCCTTATGTAAGGTCTTTGCACTCAAAGCGCCACTACACAGATCCCCCATGTTGTAGAACATCCACAAGTGCATGTTTTTAATGACAACATAAACCACTTCAGTGTTATCCTCTAGTTGTCTAAATTTGGATCTCCTAACCCATCATTCTTTTTTATCCTTCTCCTTCTCTTAGTTATGTCTAACTTCATTTCAAATTGGAAAAAAGTCATGAACTAAGGGATATTGACTTCTATAAAAATATGTCTTAGGATCAGTCAACCACTAATTTCTTTCCAACCCATGCCTTATTAAGGGATGTTATTTTCCATGTTTAATTAAGGTGCATGACAACTCTTGTGGACTTTTATGGTTTATTCATGGGTTTACTATCCTCTAAACCCACTATATTGTAGTGTAAGGTAATCAGTGGAATATTTCATAGTCAATCACTAGAAAAATAGATGTTGGATACTAGATAAAATTATTATAAGACAATAATTTTCACCAATTGAGATTAAAGACTAGCCTCATAAGACATATGCTAAGTCAATAAAGGTAGAATATGGTAACTTAAGTAACTGACTACTTATCATGGGTATAATAAAGGTTAATATAAAAAATGTAGTGATAAAAATATGCTTGGCTTAGTCTCTTTATTTTATATGCCCTTTTCATATTCATGCACACTTATTTCACCCATGAAACCCATTATCCTAATAATCAAGGATTACAATCATAACCACGATATATCATTTACTTAAACCAACATAATTATCTTTCCTATTAATTTATAAGGTTATGAAGTGGGGTCATATGACACCTATTGAAATCATAATTTTAATTACAACATAAGGCAAATTCAAGCATTGATTATCCAACTCTTACTATTTATAAGATCCACTCACCTTATAATCAACATCATCAAGGGAGTATAATCATTGATTTATTAGTAGTCACCTTATCCATACCCAAAGCATGTCTTAATGGGTTTGATTAGCATTATTATCTAGAGTCAAAAAAGAGTATCAATGGTCTTGTATACATCATGTACCCATTGGTGAATTCTTTGTCATCCCACTATCAAAAGTCTTAGTCTTAATTTATTATCATATGTCAGTTAGAAATTGATGTAACTTGTTGTCCATGAGGTGTATTATATTCTCCCCTCTTTAGATATACATTATACTTGATGTAAGACTACTTTGTCCATCTAATAAGGCTTTTATATCTACCTAACTTTTAGAAAACCATTCTAAATTATTTATGTGCCTTCCCAATTAGGCACACAATATGAGTTATTTTTTTTCATCCATTAATAACATCCTAGAATGTGAATATCAAATACTACATGGATCCAAATGTAATATTAATCTTATATTTTTAACAACCTTTTGATTTTATTTAAATTTTATTTAGCCTAGATGATCAATCTTTTTGATACCAATCCTATTGATTTTTATAATAGTGTTACATAATCACTTCAGTATTTACAATATAAGTCATGAGTTCCATTTGTGTAAGGCTTTATCCTCACATAATGTTTATGATAATGGTCATGGGAGAATTGAATAGCATATCATCCTACCTAGCTTAGGAGGACTTCAACTACTTCCATCATGATGACTAGGTAAGGGTCAAACAACCTTTCACCATGACTAACACAAAATTACCTTGCCATGATATTATTATGACATTCATGGGAGGACTAAATAACCTTACACCATGCCCAAAATAAGATATATTTTATGCACTACCATGATGAATATGATGATAATAGAACACAATCACTCAGTATCACAACAACATATATTAACATGTGTATAAGAACATAATCACTTTATGAAATTAAAGAGGAAGAACATCTCCATTTCCCATAATTTTCCTACAAGACTATTACTCACATTTCAACATAATGATAATTTACTATGGCCAACTTATAAGGATGCTTCAATTATGGATAATAATAATTTGAACTTCCTTTCAAAAAAATCTCTCTAATTAAGAGATGAAAGCATTCGAATTTTAGACCCAAGACCTAATTTATTCAAGGTTATATTACCACACAATATTTCACTAATTTCATTGACAACTAGTTCAATTACAATTAATTCCTAAAAGAGGTTATTCATTTTGATATAAATCATTCTATAAAACACATCTATCTCAATCCATTAAGACCATTAATTTATCTGTTATACACTTGAGATTTCAATCACTCTTTGAATATGTGATTTATTCTACTCATAACAAAATAATCTTGCTAAAATAGGCATTAATCCTTGGTCATACGATTATGAGCTAATATATAATTATTAGAAACATATGAGGAACTACTGAGTTAACATAACTAGTGCCATTTGAAACATAGAGGATCTTTTGAATAAGTAAAGCACAATGAAATTCCTCCAACCACACCAATTCCTCCACAAAAGAATACAAGAGTGGAACTATCTCCCTTTTATAGATAGCATGCCATTAATGAAATATTTCAATCAACCCACTACCATGCCATTTAATATATGTAGGCTCTTAGGATCTTGATCTACTAGATAATATATCATGTATAACTCAATATTCAAGAGGATCTTAAGACATTGGTCCACTATCCAATATAATTATGTACTGATTAGTATATATGTGTCCCTTAAGACATCGGTACCCCAACTAAGAATCAATGTGCAAATAAATATGTATTTATCCCTTAGGACATAATTCCTCAAAAAGATATAGTCGATACACCAGAGGCCCTCAATATATTGGTCCACCAACCACTATCTAGGCATAGAGTGAAAAAACAAAATAATTGATAAGTTGGGGGTTGTCAAGACATCTATCCACTATCCATTCCAATGTGTAGAGTGAAAGAGATAGTTAATATTATGAAGGTTATTAGGACTCTATCTAATAACCATTCTAATACACATATTTATAGAGACACCTCATAGATCTTGAGATGCCTTAGTGTCTAAGACCACCACATCTGGTCAGTGTGGAAGGATGGGATATTGGACCTATGAGATATGTCCCCACCATGACATAAAATTATATCATTTTCAATCTACTTATTCTCCCTTGTACTCACTTTAAGTGATAATTATGAACATACTAACACATGAAAAATTTTGAAGTTAAGAAAAAAATAATCCCAGTTTCCAAATAATATAGATAAAATCTCAAAAAACTTTAAATATGTTTGGAACACACATTAACAAAAATCACATCACAATACAATCACTATGTGGCTCTATCAACCACTCAAGGGGAGGAGGAATAAAGTAATAGGGTTTTGGTGTTCCACTAGACATCTGAAGAATCAAAATACATGACAACATAGGGGATATGTCAACTAGTCATTACTAAAAAAATATTATGGAACCAATTACCACTTTATCATGTCAAAATCAATGTTGTTTGATTATGAGTAATAACATGTAGGAAGGCAGTAAACTAATTTTACTACATAAAATGATATTGTTAATTTTAAGAATAACATGTAGGAGGGTACTACACCACTACCACTCTAAAAAATGATATATTTGAGTAGATGGTACCCTATGCCTCTTTAGAGGACATACTTATATATGGTTGGTATTCAACACCTACTAAGGTGTGATTTGGAATTGAAATCATGGCTTACTGGCCTTATCATTAGAAGTTAGATATAATATTTCCTATAATTAGGTCCCACCTATATGTTCAAACATAATGTTTATGGAAAGATAGATAAGGGATATCATTTTAGATAAGGTCACCTCCATAGCTGGCACCTTTTGATCTTTGTTGACACATAGTGCTATACAAGTGCCCAAGGCAGTTAATAGCTCTAGCTATCAAAATGGACTAGTTTTCATTATGATAAAATTTAGTGATACCAATGTATTCATTCCATTTTATTATCACCTAACTCCATAATATTTCAACATGATTATCAACTCTTTTAGGCTCTCAAACATTATTATAAGTGTAGATATATCTATTGATTGATTTATCATCATAATATAAAGAATGTGAAATTTTACTTTACTATATTCCGTATGCTTCACATCTAATAAGATACCCTCATAGCCATTTGACATGCACACATAAAAAACATCATAAGTCAGGCTATATTCATATATGCACAAAAAGGCAATTAGTAGCCTAAAGCTATTTAAATATAACATGTTCTTTTCATGAAAGAATAATTATGTGGAGATATACCTGCTCTAGTTAGCTCTTTGAATATTCATCTTATTTCATTAAAAAAATACAATTTTACCACTAAATTGATTATCACAAGACATTATTAGAGTAATACATCACCTCAATACTAGATTCTTTCCATAACCTAACTCATTGAATAGTCTTAATGCTTTAAACAACAAGAGACACTTTATTTAACATTCCCACAGCTTAAATATACACAATCAATGCATCCTAGAAATTCATAATTTCAAAAGAGAGGTCATTACAACATTTTCATAGTTATTAGTTTAATTAGCAACACTTGAGAATTATTTTAAGCATTACAAGCCAATTTCCTTTAGATTTACATTCCATAATTAACATGGTAACACCATAATAAAATTTTGTCTATCAAGCTAAACATTATAATAGGCAAGCATCATGCACATCCAAATATATAAATATAAATATAACTATCATATATATATATATATATATATATATATATATATATATATATATATATATATATATAAAACTAGGTGATCCTTAACAATAAGGCCCTTTGTCTTTTTTAATATAATAGTTTATCATAAACATTTCATGATTTATTAGAATAGAGTAATCAAAATAAGTGTTTATAAGAATTATAACACAATTTGATCTTCACAACCAATCCATATCAGGACTTGAGTATCCCCTGATTAAGTGTTATTAGAAAAATTAAATGTATAATGATCCATAACTCCATAGTTGAAGCAACCACCCTAGATAGTGTCCCTTCTAGACTTCATTCATTTGGCCTTACTTGGTCTCGAGTCCATATTTATCATAGTTGGATATTATGTCTGAGCACATTGTCTCTTATGATACTACTAAAGGAAATTCATACTTCTCTTTTTATGATGAGACTCTAAAGGTTGCCCAACCTAATGATCCTTTCCCTAGGTCAGTGAGGATCTTTTTTTCAACATAGAAACTTGGGGAAACATTTCCTCTATCACAACCATCACTCACTACAAGGTCTCAATAAATTGAACAAGAATTTCAACTGGTTGCATTACTTGGAGATCTTGGTGATCACCATCCATTACACCTTCCATTTATTCCTTATATGACATCTTGTCTACATAATTCAAACTTTAATAAAGTAATCAACATGCACCATATTCAATTTACACAAATCATGATTAACTAGAGTTAGAAATCCAATGAACTTATATAGAACATACTAGAGATCCCAAATTTTGGGCTCTAATACCAAAATGTCATGCCCTTTTTTTTGAAAATAATAGACATGACATAAATTCAACAAATAAAACACCAATGGATAGACACAAAAATCCATTCTAATCCAAAAATGTAATCTTAAAACTATCATAATGTATTAACTAAACATAAACTAAATGTAAATAGTCTTGGTTCATTTAGACAACACTCAAAATTTAATTCATGAGCTTGTACCAAATGATAACTATTATTATGATGTTGATATGGAAATCAAATTTGATCTCACCCATTATAACACATCTGACATTATGTGTCTATTTTTATGTGCTCTAAGGCCATACCATAGTCTCTTCATGCTCTACATGACCTTTCTTACCATGTGGTGTCTTACCACTTGCCTGCTTATCTCACAAGATTTTACATTGCACCTTTAGCCTTAAGATTATATATTATTGGGATGATGCCATGTGATAACATCTCACTATCACTCTAGACTAAAGGCTTTACCCTTATTAATAAATTTGATAATACTATAGACTATGAGGATGATGCCGCATGAAAACATCCCACTATCCTACCATCCTAGAGGCAAGATCCTTGTATGACCAACTCCAAGATCATGGGTCATTGGGATGATGCCATATGTTATCATTATGCATGCCCACTAGACTAGAGTTAGGCTTCCTATACAATTGTCTTTAAGATCATAGGTCATTAGGATGATGCCATATGGTAACATCCTACTTTCCCATTGGCCTAGAGGAAGCATTATTGTATGACCATCTTTGAGATCACAGGTCACTAAGATGATGCCACATGGAACATCTCACTTTTTTACTAACCTATAGTGAGGATTTTTGTATGATCATTTATAGGATCATAGGTCATCAAGATGATGCCATATGGTAACATCTCACTTTCCCACTAGCCTAAAGGATTCACACTCTATATCATCCTCTTCAAGATTATAGGTCACCAAGATTATACCATGTGGTAATAGCTTACTCTCCTGATAGCCCAACATCAACCATACATTATACCATGCTGACATCACTACGAAGTTAATATAATGTTACATATGGATTCCTTAAAACCACCCATCAAAAATATGTGAAATGGACAAAGGAAAAATAAAAATAAAAGGCCAAAGAGATAAATTAGCTAAGGCTAAAGGCTATATAAAGTTAAACCTATTAATCCTATAAGTCAAGACACTACACAAGGGAACCTAATGAATGAGAAGACAATCATTTCATAAGAAAATTTATGCATGGAACTCAATGAATGACTAAGAAAAGCATTGCATAAGAAAGGTTGCACAACAAACTCATTGAGAAGATATGGTAACCATTATCTAAGGAAATATCACCAAATGGCTATGACAAATATCAAAACAAAAAGCCAAATAAATTATTAGGCTAACGTAAAAATCCATGACAAGATTCCCAAAAAAATTGGCTAAAATAAAAAACTAAAAAAGGTAACTCAAATAAAGGTTAAAGGCTAAAGTAATTAACTAAATGCTTACATTAATTATTGTTGACTAAAAGGTCTAGATGAGATTATCACTTCTCTAGAAGAGTTCCATAAGTATGAGTCAAACATTTCTATAAGGAAACATGCCAAATGTCCATGGACAAAATGAAGGTAAAACCAGGTCTAGTTGAAATCATAAATTGACTAGGGCTCAAGTCATAATAAAACTTAGAGATAACTTAGAGAGTTAGAACTTAGCTAAGGCAATATAAATGCCTATGTAGGTTACAACCCACTATTTAATTCAAATAAAGTCTTTCTTCCTTAGAATATTTTTTTATAAACTAAATTTTTATTGCATAAATGATATAATATGAAGCTCTTAAGGGAAAAAAAATCATTTTAGACTACACCAATATCCTCATTTGTTTATTTGAATATTCATATAATCTAAGAGACTCAACTTTTCAAAGAAATCTCAAAATTTAAAAGGGAACTAATCATAATAAGGACTATTATAAAGGCTCAATTGAATGATTCAATTGGTAAGGCCCAAGGCATAATTAATTCCATTAAATTTTAGAGAAAAACAAGAGTTAATAACAAGTAAAAACTCAACATCAAAGGGTTGGTCTACAAGACCTTATTAAATCATTAAGCCTTAGCAGGGGTGACCTTAGCCAAACCTAAAGGCTTCATGCCTTGATATAATTATAATAATAGAGATAATATTATATTAAAACTCTTCTTAAATTATTAGTATATGGTATAATTTTAGGGAAGGTTTATACCAGGTAGTTTAAGCAACTTCTAAGACCAAAAGGCTATTGACAAGGTTTCCTTTCAGTCTAGAATAACACCAAAGATTCCATGAATATATTTTTTATTATTCCAGATAATAATCCATAGCTTAACAAATTTGTTTTAATCATCCATATGTAAGATTTATTAATATATTTAAACCATAACCACTTAAAATGGAGATACATACATATAATCAAGATACCATTCTCAATAAGATTTAATCAAATAATGCACAATATTTTATCAAAAAATACATATAGACAAATATATTCTCATAGTTATTTATATAAGTTCCACTCTTTTTTTTATGAGTTTAATTACATTAATTCCTACATTTAGATAGGCATAAATACATAATTCTTAACAAACTAGCCACCCATGATAAAAGGTTTAAGCAAAGAAATCAATGTCAATTTATTTGAAAATTCCTCAAGGATAAATAATTTTGATATATATATGACTCTTCTAAAGATATTATAAATAAAGAATTCATATATAGTTACTTCTTAGTTTAATTTTAATGTTCCAATAAATAGAAAATGTATATATTAATCCATATTTAGAATATTATCCCAAGCTCTTATCTTTTAAGTTAATATTACAAGTAAGCTAGTTACTAAAGCATTATGCAATATTTATTTTCTTTCATAATATTAACATAAGTGAGAGGTTCATGTATTGTTTGATCAACTATATATTAACCAAGTAATATTCAATGATGTTCCATGTCCTCTCCCAAGCATCTACTTTCCATAAGAAAGAAGGCTCACCACCTAATTTTATCATCATTAAACTTCTACTCTTGATAACCTTGAGATCAATAATCCTATTTTTTAGCATGTTTATATCACTTGGTAAAGTCAAGGGTGGATATATAATCAATGGAATCTTAACACAAGAGAACGACCATGCAACACCTGTAGTCTTAATCCAAGTTCTTACCTAAAGAGATAGCCAGTACCAAATACAAATCAAACAATCATTCAGATGATCATATAAGTGAAGAAAAGCATTCAAGAATATAAATTAAGTAGGAAATTACTTATAAAATAATAAGGCCTATCAAAATATTAGAGTAGCAGGAGGATATATCACTTTATTGCTTCCTGCCAATGGTCATGGAAGATTTTAATAACCTACCACCATGCCCAACATGGGAGGACTTCAGTAGTCACCATCATGAAATATGAGTAAGGGTATAAAAATCCTTCTTGGGTCCTCAAAATACAATCATTAAATGGTGGACAATGAACAACCATGAGAAAACAATCAAATAGGTAGAATACACTAGGTAGTCTTATTCTCCTACAAGAAAGAAGTTCAAATAGAGAATAAAACCATTTCATTCCCATTGAATAATATAAACTTAAGTTATTAGTAAGCCCACCTATCCACCTTGAAAAAAATTGGGTTATATCCTCTAGTTATCTAAACTTGGCTCTCCTAAGTCATGGTTACTATCTATGGCTTCTCCTTATCTTATGTTACATCTAGCTTACTTTCAAATTGGAAAAAATTCCTGAACTAAGGGAGCTCAAATTTTATAAAAATATGTCTTATGATAAGTCAATCACCAATTACTTAAAAACCCATGACTCATTAATGGGAATTATTTTCCATGTTCAATTAAGTCACGTGGTGTCTCTTATATAATTATGTGGTTGCTTCCTGGGTTTACTATCCCCCAAACCCACTAGATTATAGTCTAAGTCAATCAATGGAATATTTGATAGTCACTAGAAAAATTAAATGTTGGATACTAGATAAAATAATCAAAAGATATAAATTTTCATCAAATACGATTAATGTATATCTACCAAAAACATATGATAAGTCATTAAAGGTGGAGGATGATAACCTAGGTAATCGACTACTTAGCATGGATCTAAGAAATGTTAAGATAAAATTGTTTAGTGATAAAACCATGCTTGGAATATTGTATTTCATTCATAAGCCATTTTATATCTCTTGCACACTTATTTCACCCATGAAATTCATTATCCTAATATCCAAGTCTTGCAATCATAAGCATGCTAGATAATTTATTTAAACTAATGTATTTATCTTTCCTATTAATTCATAAGTTTATGAAGTGGGGTTAATATGGAACCTAGTAAAAACATAATTTTAATTATAACATAAGGAAATAATTAAATTATTTCTCATACAAATATTATAATTTGCATGATCCACTCACCTTAAAATTAACATCATCAAGCTATTATCACCATTGATTTAGCATAGTCACCTTGTCTATACCTAAATCATGTCTTAATAAGTTTGAATAACATTATTTTCTCGAGTTAAATAAGAGTATGAATGGTCTTGTATACATCATGTACCCATTGGTGAGTTCCTTGTCATACCATTGACATAAGTCTTAGCCTTATTTTATTAACATATGTCAGTTAGTAATTGAAGTCACTTTTTGTCCATGAGGTGCATTACACAATATGTCCTAGAATTACTAGTTGTTAATCTAGTATTGGTGTAAGTGTTATTTATGATAAAATATGCATTGAATAACTTTAAATTTTTAATAAATATGTTTATTTATTTTCATTAGTAAATACCTAAAACAAAAAATATAAAAATATGAAGAAATATTTTCTAAGAAGATAATTGTGCCACACTTGTGCACAATCTTTTATTAATATGAAAGGCCAAAGCTAGCTACTTACAAGCAATTTGCATGCTCATTTAATAATAAATTAGGAATTACTAAAAAAATAAGTTAACTTAAATATATAAATAAAAATATACACTAATATAAATGAAATTTGACTCAAGAAAATAAGTTTGACTCATTGATATGATATGGTCATAATGAAAAATGCCTTTCTTTACAAGTAAACAACTCATTCACTCTAGAAAATTTAGGTACCCCAAATCCATATAAAGATAATGAAGAAAAATTACTAAATTTAGTTAAATTGTCCTTATAAAGTGTTACTCACCTCTTGGTAATTAACTATAATGATTTGAGATCATTTAAGTACACATTCAGTGAATTGCACTCTAACTGACACTTGAGCTATTTTTTAGGAAGTTCCAAAAAAGTGTCCAAATTTTAAAAAATATTAATATAGGAAAAAAATAAATTTAATAACCCTCCTAATAAAATAAAACATAAAATAAACTAATTCTAAAATAAAATTATCAAGTTCTAACATTAGGATCATACTTAACATGGTGAGACTAAGAAATGGTGGAGAAATTGTTTTTTTTCATACAATCCTAAGTTTTATATCTAAATTTATAAATATTGAAGTTTTAAGTTATCCAAAAAATGGATTAAAAAAGATATAGAATAAATATGGACAAAATTTCAAAAAATAGAGCAATTATATTGTGGGTGAATTGATTTATGAATAACAAAGAATTGGTTGTCAATTTGGTGAATTCCCTTCTCAAATATTATGTATAATGACATGAATATGAATAATAATTCATTAAAAATTTAATACGTATTTCTAAACCTTGTGTTATTAAACCTTTGATCAAAATTTTGGATCTACAAACATAAGGAAATTGATATACTTGTAAGGGAAGAAAGGAGGTTGTATTTGGGGGTTAACTTAAACTTGACTATGAGATTGATTAATTTAAATTGATAAGTATTGATAAGAATATAATTAATGTGATATATTCCATTTGAAGGGTGAAAAAAAGATAAAAACGTGAGAAAATGCAACCAAAATCATGCAAAATGCATGAAAATTGAATTATCAAATGCTAATTTTAAAAATAGGTAAATTGTGATGGAACTACCACCCCCTACATGTGAATAAGATGAAATGACCACATAATATATACACATAATATTTTAAAACTTTTATCACTTACTAATACTTTATATCTTACAAGAACCCATCAAGGCTCAATCTCTTTGAATACATGTCTTAAGGGGTGTACTGGGAAAGGGGTGGGCAAACCATTGGTGCTTTGCAGGATTGTTGTTAATTTTTCCACTTTGTATCTACACATTTGTCTCATGAAATAATTATCCCTGAGCTTGTTATTATCTCTTTCACAATCTTCAGTCATTTCTTACTTTTTATCCCCCTTTTCCTAACCTTGACCCCCTTTCGATTGCTCATTATACTAGGTCAACCCTGTCAACTTTGTATAGTTTTTAGCTTCAGTTTCCTATACTAGGTTAACTTGATCAACCTTATATATTTTTGGGTAAAATTCACTTAAGGTCTAAGTCATATATTGGCCACCTAGCCTATGACCTAGTGAATTAATGTATGAAATTGTGTTAGGTCGACTAGGTCAACCTTGTCATCAAAAAATTTTAGAAGGGTTTAGGGTTATATCTGGGTATACATACAAGTTCATTTTGAAATTATTTATAAAAGAGAAGAGGAGATATCATGCATCTGATTATCTATCATTCTACTTGAGGAACAAGCTTAAGGTTTCATACTTTCTTTGGAGATATGGATCTTGCCTTGTGGAGAAGTCTTTTAGATGCATTGATAGGTTATGTAGCCTAGATTTTATTTATCTTTGTCATCCTTACATACAAAAAAACCTCTTGCAAAGCACCTTGGCCAAGGGAGAGATTGAGGCTCGATGGGTTTGTCTTCAAAGGTAAGTATTTCTAACTTTGTTCCTCCTTTGTAAGAGTAGATAGATATGCATTTCATCTTCTCTCATTAGGATTATATATATAATGACATGAGTATATGTCTCTTATGCATGTTTATTTTTAATTTTTTTGAACCCCCACTTCATACCATAAGCTTTGGAAAACACTAGATTAGATTAGATTTAATTGTTATTAGTTTAGTGAGATATCAAAACATAGGACTCCCTTAGGGTTATTTCATGATTGTGATTGACTGGAGACTTTGGAAACCTCCATATCATAGAGTATTATGGTAAGGGATCCACTAATTAGGTCTAACAAATCCCCATATTGGTCATGTTCTTGATTATTTAATGTGTCCCCAATCGAAAGTGTATGGTATGATCTATTTTCTCTAAGTTAGGATTGATTTATAGACATGATGAATTTTTGATTGCATATATTCTGGTGAACTCAATGTGAATCTAATCCTTACAGGTTTTATTTCACATTTTTCATTACTTTATCATTTGATTTTAGTATATTTTGATACTAGTTCGATAATGTGGATATAGTTCTAACTTTTTTGCATAGGTTTAACACATATTCACATAAATACAACTTTGTTTTGTCTGTGCATGTTTTTCTATAGGTATAGGCTACTAGGTCAACTCTGTTGACACTATACACTTTTAGACATCTATATCAGACTACTAGGTTGATCTAGTCAATTTTGTACATTTTCATACTTCCAAAAAACATACTAGGTTGACCCTATTGACACAATAAATTTTAAATTTTTTTAACAAATAAGGAACTACAAAGTTAGTTTGACCCAATTAACATAGTTAGAAAATTTTACAAGTATAAGTCAGGGTACTTTAATAGTAATCTCATTTTCTTCTACATTCTCCAACCCACCAAGTTTATTTTATATCCTTCTCTATCATTTCTATTATTCATTATAGTTCTATTTTTCAAAATTTATAATCTTTAAAACTACCCGTGTATAGTCAACTAGGTTGACCCTATCGACATAATTTTATATTTTATTTTTGTTTGGAAAACTAGGTCAACACTATTGACGTAATTATTTTTTAGGCCCTTACATCTATAGTATAGTAGTGATATTATCGACTATTTTTTGTAATATGTGCATACACTATCATCTAAAATGACACTATAATATGTTTCAAAGTTGTAATTAACACTTATATGCTAGTAATTATCTCACACTTTCATTTTCAATTGCTTTCATGCTTAGAATAGTTCACATAGTCTAATTAGGTGGTTTTTCAATATACCATTCAATTACACTATTTTTCTCTTTTATGCAGACCCTACCAAATCAAAAAATCTTAAAACACATTTTAAAAATTATCTACCTAAGGTCTACCTACATTTATTTCAACACTAAAGGGGAAGCCAACTTGGTTTTCTATCCAAGTATAAACACATATTTAATGGTATATATTGACTAAGCACCTGATACCCTTATCATTATGATGTGTGAAGTGAGGGGGTAGGCCCAAATACCAAGCTACTACCATTACTAATACATATCCCTTTCATCCTAAACATCTTGAAACCATCCATAGATTGCTTTCTAATTCCTTGCTTATAGTCAACTCCCTGTCAAATTTAAAATTATACTCTAATAATCTAAAAAAATTCAATATGACCACTTATTTAGCTTTTACTTTCCATGTTGACTATTTTCTCTTTACTTAATTTTATGTTGTATTATAAAAACTTGCATTAACCAACATTGGTGCAAGGTTTTGTGCTATGTGCCTCAATTGGATCAACCTCATTGACCCAATTGATTTTGTGTTTCTTTTTGTTTCTTGCTTTTAAAATTACATAAAAAATCTTTCTATTTCAGTACACAGTCATTATAATTGACACAATCTCTTACAAACTATCTATTTTCCCCTTACCTAGAGTACTAGGTCAACCTTATTAACTATGTACACTTTTTCAATGCTTGTTTCCTATACTAGGTCAACCCTATCAACTCTGTACACTTTTTAAGCCTCTAATTCTAATTTAGGTTGACACTATCAACTTTATATAATTTTCAACCTCGATTTATTATACTAGGTTGACATTGTTGACTCTATACACTTTTTTAGCCTTGATTTCTAGTACTAGCTCAAAACTATCGACTATGTAAAGTTTTCAGACTTAGTTTCATATACAAGGTTGACACTGTCAACTCTATACACTTTTTTATCCTTTATTTCTAGTACTATGTTAAAACTATCGACTCTATACAATTTTTATCCTTAGTTTCCTGTATTAAGTTGACCCAGTCACCTTTGTACTCTTATATATCTCTTTGATTTTTCAACTATTTATTGTGTGGTTATCTAGTCTTATCTCATAATGATGACATCATTTTGGAATTTTATTAGTTAATAATATTTCATAATCAAATATTTATATCATAACCTCACTTATTTCATTACCATAGATGAAACTATTCACATTCTTCTTTCATATTCTCCTAATCCAAAACCAATCACTACATAATGTAATGTAGTTTAGGTCATTCATCCTAATCATCCTCCAAATACCAATGTTGGGAATTCTCTTCCTAACAAAATTAATGCCTCTCCTACAAATACCAACCCACCTATTTTTATAACTCAACTTTTTTCATAAGTCATACATCAAATGAATATACTACAAAATTCTAACACCTATCAAATGATGAACATGCAACACCATTTATTAAACATGACTATTCAACCACCTCAAGTCATCATGTCTCAACCAAATAAAAATTTTTTCCTTTCTCCTCTTAGAGATGCCAATTGGAATATCATCCTTCAACATCCAATGAATCACAAAATTCTTCAACATCTTTAAAATGAAATTTTATCCACATTAATTACATCCATATATATTATAAAAATTTATCCATCTATCATATATAATGGGAGTAATGACCATACTATCTTTCTTAAGTCTTTTGGTAATCTCTATAAGGAATAGGTCCAAACGAACACTTTCTATACCACCAAGATCTTAGCCAAAACCTTTATTGCTGATGCACTTGAATGGTACAACCAAATTCTTATACATTCCATCTCACAACTAGAGGATTTATTCAACGCTCTAGTGAAGGAATTTAAACATGATGACCTTCTTGAAAATTACCTTGGCCATTTCATCAATTCCAAGCAACTTCCTAATGAATATTCTCACACTTTCATCAAACAATGAAAGTCTCTCACTCATAAAGTGGAGCATAACATGAATGACGATACTCTTTTAGAACTATTTATTACTTATCTTAAAGATCCCATTCAATACAAAATTTGAATATTTTCACCTAAAACATTAGACAAAGCCTTAGACCAAGTAAAAAGGCAAGACTTTTTATGACTCAATTTGAAACACCTCAATTAACTATTAAAGAAACTTTTCAATCATTTTCTCATGACATTGATTTATCCAAGTCTCCCCAACCCCAAAATAGATCATCTAATTCAACCAATTTTAACCCAACCCAACTTCCCTTGAGTTCAGAAACAATTAAGAATAAATTGCCACCCTCTAAACCCATGAGCTTTTATCCTTCCAAACCTCCTCCAAAATGGTAAAATCTTGATAAATTTTGTTGGTGGCATATTACTATAGGTCATTCTCATGAATCTTGTCATGATCTTCACTAATTTCTTCTTTCTTACTTGTTTGGTATCCATTTCAATCTTGATACTCTCACAATTTTTTTTATCAAGATTATCTTCAAGCTTCTTAGCTTAAATCTCAAGAACCATAATCACATCAAAATAAACTACCTAATGATCAACAAAATTTATCCCATACCTACACCTCATCCACTAATTTTTTTCAAACCATAGTTAATCCTTCTTTCTACACCAATAGGCAAAGGATAGCTAACATGAACAACTTTAAACATATCATTGCATCTATTGAACCTCAATCTCTTAAGTTACATGAATAAGATGAGTACCTAGTTCAAATTCCTAATTCAAATAATATCATGCATGGTCCTCCTTTACCTCATTTATCTCTTCATACCACTCCCACACATCATGTGTCACATTTCACATCCCTAAAATATAACAAACCAACACATTTACCATTCTCCAAATGCACCTACCAACCCAATGCAAATCATTTTCATGGTTCAATGTTACCTCACTCCACCTCACATGTTGGGGCATATTTTGATGCCCATCCACATGTCCCTTAAAAATTTGAGGCATCTTGTGATGGCCATCCCTACATCTAATTACCCAATGGGCATCTTATAATGCCCACTCTTATTCTAAAATGCATAATAACAAATAAATTAAGCTTCAATAAACCTTTTGAGACTTGTAGACTTGTATTTCACATGATCATATTTCATACATATGTTAGCATAAATCTTACTTTTTTTTTTTTTTTCATGTTTCTTTAGTTTTTGTGCACTTATTTTACTTTCACTTTACCAACATCATTATTTTCCTTTATGTTCAATTTTATTACACATTACAATTGGCATCTATTTTCATTTTGGTTATTATATATCTCTTTTACTTTTATCTTTTTATATCATACTTTGCCTTCATAGCTTTGTGATTGGTTTTCCCCTTATTTAACATTCACCTCATTGGTGTTCACTTTATGAGTTGTAGTGTAAAATCATGGGTAGAACCTGGTCTTCCTCACAAATTACCACAATAAAACATCTTTAAACCACTTTTTGGGATGACTAATACTTTCATTAGTGCTTGTGCTAGATCCATTGTAGGTTAGTATGGATTCTCTAGTAACATGACTATTATAGCATAGTTTCATCCTTTTCATAACACTATTTTACCTCCTTATGATCAATTATGAGCATATTCATCATTGTATCACTTAATACATAAATGGATCTCTCATGATCCCCCTATTTCCCTTATTTACTTTTATTTGAGGCTCACATCAGTCTATTTTTATACTGCACACTTACTTGTGGACAAGTCTAGGAGTCTTTAGACACCTTGGTCTTTATGTCCTTTTACCTAGTGACCAAGTGTAAGATCTCTTGTATTTGTCATTTTTAATACCCATGTTTGGTTTTCCAAATCTATATAGAGGAGGAAGATAAAAAATACATAATTATAGTTTAAATCCAAACCATCAAATACAAATAAAATTCAATTATCAAAAAGGAAAATATTAAAAATTACAAAAGTTAAATCATAAATAAAGACATGATTCTAAGCAGATCTCTTTATTCTAGTCGAAGCTCAAACTCCACAGTTGGCCCCACAATAGAGTCAAGGTCCATTAGGGTGTAGTAAATAGATTAGAAAAGGAAAATAAAAAACCTTTTGGTGCTACTTACTTTTTCAAGCTATTACCCAATCCTCATAGTATACCAACAATTCTATAAGGGGTTTTGAGGAATAGGGAATACATTGTGGGAAGGTAGTTCCATTTTAATTTTCCTACATATAGCTTTCATGGGATGCTATATATGCTTCATTTATTATCCCAGACTTTGTGTTCATTAGTAAAAATGTCTTAACTCCTTATTATTGATAATTCTTAGCCTTTTTCACTTACCTAGTGTGTCTCATTCTTGCTAAGGATGTTCACATCACCCATGTGGTGCCTCACATTCCCTATTACATCATATTTTAATTGTATTCCCCTTATTAGATATTGATTTTATATGATCACATTCATGATCACATATACCTTATTATGCATCTTGGTTTATAGTTTGTGAGTTATGTTTTAAGACCTTGGATAGGATCAGGCCTTCCTCACAAACACCCTTGCACCATTTATTTACCATACCATCTCATTATCATCATATTCATGTTATTAGGTGTTTGTGTTTTCTTACATTGTATCTCAGAACAAGCACTAAGTTTGAGTTTTTATCCCTTAGAGATTTTTTATTTTCGTTTATCCATCATGCTCTTATTTGAATTTTATGGACATCACTTATCTAATATATGACCTTTAGAATTCATACATGTTTATTTTTATGTATGACTTATTCATGTTTGTCTCACATCTTGACTTACATTTCATTTTCACTTATTTATGATTTATTCACCTTGATTTGACATACTTATATTACATATTGATTTAAAATTTCATTTTCATCCATTTGTGATTTATTTATGTTTGATTCAACATGCTTATCTTATATAGGGTTACTTATCACTTACATATCTTTTTTAGAGTTTTTTTCATTAATATTTCATTTATCATTCATGTTTTACATGATTCCCAATGTGATTTAGTATGTTCTACATTCCTTTTTTCCATTTATGTTTTCCATGATTTCCAATGTGATTTGTTGTGTTCTAAAATCTTTTGTCATTCATTTTCCATCATTTTGTAATTCATTTGCCCTCAATATTTTTGTTCTAAAATTTCTTTGACAATACTAATTTTCCAATTTTTTTAATATCCTCATATCTTTGTCTCTACTAACTCATTTTTTACTACTATATGCCTATCTTCCAATTTTTTTGATCTTTGGATGTTTTTTACGCTAATTTATATAGGTTTTCCTAATGTTATTCACATTGGACACCTTTACTTATATTGTAGTCTCTTTATTTTTATACAACACTAAGGTAATTAAAGGCTTATGTTTTTCAATTCTATCATTTCATTTATATTTTTTTCTTATTACATTTTACTTAACATCAACATTATGTGTCACCATGTTTTATTCCTGAAGCACTATCTTGTGGTGCACTCACATGACATGTGACAATATTTAAGTTGGAAATATGTATACAAATAATATTTTCAAAATTATATCATTTAATGACATTTTGTATCTTGTAAAAACTCATTGAGTCTCAATCTCTCTGAGTGCATGCCTTAAGGGTGCACTGAGAAAGGGGTGGGTAGTTCATTATTACTTTATAGGATTATTGTCCCTTTTTCCACTTGTCATATACACACTTTTCTCCTAAAAACCTTATACCTAAGATTTATATTCTCTCTTTCACACTCTTCAATCATTTTTTTACCTTTTATCCCCTTTTTCTAACCTTGATCCCCTTTTGACTATTCACTATACTAGGTGAACCTTGTTGACTCTATATAGCTTTTAGCCTCAATTTCCTAAACCAGGTTGACTAGGTTAACCATTTACATTTTTGGGTAAAATTCACTTATAATAGAAGCCATATCTTGGTCAAATTAGCCCATGACCTAGTGAATTATTGTCTAAAATTGTGCTAGCATGATTGGGTTGACCATGTTAGCCAAAACTTTTAGAAGGGCTTAGGGTTAAATCCTCCTATATATACAAGTTCATGTTTCCATTATTTAGAGAGGAGAATAATAAGTAAGAACTCTTATTAATCTACTTATCCACCATTATGCTTGAAGACCAATCTTAGGGTTTGATACTTTTTTTGGAGATATGGATCTTGTCTTGTGGAGAAGTCTTTTGGATGCATTGATAAGTTATGTAGCCTAGAGATGATTTATCTTTATCATCCTTACATACCACAAAAACCTCTTAAAAAACACCTTAGCCAAGGGAGAGATTGAGGCTTGATGGGTTTGTTCCTCCTTTGTAAGAGTAGATAGATATGCATTTGTATTTCTCTTCCATGCATTAGGATTTTGTATACATTAATGTGAGTATATGTCTCTTATGTATGTTTAATTTTATTTTTTTATAACCCCCACTTTGTTCCACAAGATTCATAAAGCACTATATTAGATTTTCTTTACTTGTTATTAGTTTCGTGAGATATAAAAACATAGGACTCCCTTAGGGTTATTGTGTGATTATGCTTGATTGGAGGATTTGGAAGCCTTCATAACATAATGTATTATGGTAAGAGTTTCCCTAATCTATTTTAGTAGATCCCCATATCGGTCATGTTCCTTATTATCTAGTGTGTCCCTAATTAGAAGTATTTGGTATGATCTATCTTCTCTGAGTTAGGATTAATTTATAGACATGATTCATTTATAATTTCATACACATACCATGATGAAATTGCCACATAAAGTAATGAAATTTATCTTATGGTTAAAAAAAAATCAATGTGCTAGTTTATGAAACCACAATTGTGGAAATTCTTTTAGAGTAGTGATTTCATCATGAGGAATGGTGATTTTATCATAAATATGGAAAATTAAAAATGTAAGGAAAAAGACTTAAAAAATTGAAAATTACAAGGTATACAAAATTCTAGAAAGGAAATAAAATACTAATTAAGCTAAGATAACTAGGTTTGAGAAAATTTAGTAGAGGGAAATGCCTCCCTAAGGGGGAAATCTCACACCATGTTATTTTTAAGTGCATACATATTTCCCCTTAGGGAGATGCCTCATCATGAATTGATGATGGAATTTTCCAAATTAGTGGTGCATTTCAAATAAAAATGGTTAGGAAGCTTAACCTAATTATCTACCTAGTGTAATGAAGCTAGTTGAGACACCCTCATGACCTAAAAATAAAAAATGTAAATAAAGTGTAGTTTTATGAGAAATAAAAAACCCTCTTTACTAATCAAAATATAGATAATCCTACTTAGCATGTACATTGAGATGAATATATTATATGAACCATCTCATTAGGCAACTAGTCTTGAGGACAAATGATGTGATCATATAAATTTGATATGGGAAAAAACATACCTTTCAATAGTAATATAGCAAATAAAATTTTTAAATTTGTTGGTGTTTTCTACATTTTTACTAGTTAGTCATTGAATCAAACTAATAATGAGAGAAAAATAAAATCCTAAAGGAAAATTCCAGAATTAGTACATTTTTAAAATATAATAGCTAATATATATTTGAAAAATCTATAAAAATGGAATCCATTTGTGCATTTTTAACTCTAGACTTGTTGTGGTGGATTTGAGAGAGAGTGCATTGAGATTGACAAGTATGAGGAGAGGGTAGAGAATATACTAGTAGTAGTAGGATTAGGGTACACACAAGTTAGTTATATTAATTTTTCCCCTAAATTTCAAAAAATAATTAAAATGCACTTAGATGTAGTGACTTTAATAATAGATTACATGTTTTGCATTTGAAAGTGGGTAGGTTAGGAAAATGTTTTTTTTTTTAATTTTTATTTAAATTTGATATTTTGGCAAGCTTTTTTGGGCTGTCATGGCCTAATGGTGGAGCCTTTAGTGTCTTGACCATTGGTATTCATAAATTAGCAATTTCATTTTTTATGAAATGGTTTATATAACCACCTCATAATAATGGTAGTGGTTTTATTTATGTCATCATGTTTTAAGTGGATTTATAACCACCATAAATGAATCATGAAACCACAACCTACATAAGGTATTAGTTTTGTCATAAAGGTAAAAATATAGTTAATATAAAATCTTGAGGTGATAGAAGTGATTAGGTATGTTTAAATTATCTCTACATGGGGTGTATTTATGATGGAGACAAGCTAGGGATCAAGAGTATATTCCTAAGCTTCTAGGGTTACTAACAATAAAGGGTTTGGTTGTATTAGGAAGGGTAGGTGTTTTCAAAATTTAATAGGTGGGGATCATTTCCCCATTGATCATGTTGTTATGCAACCTATTCACCTATTTAAATGTGGAGTGAAACAATTTTTGGTTCCCACAAGCCATATAAGAGCATATAGTTATTCTTACACATGTCTATATGATTTTAGGTTTCCTAAAGACATGATATATTATGACCTTGAGAGTGACAATAAATAGGGGAGATGTTTTAGTTGGGTAGAGTATTTTAGAGATGATTTTACACCTAATGTGGGTAAAAATAATGGGGTGAGACTAGTGGGTTTGGAGTAGGAAATGATCCTTACCCTCTATAGGTAAATGACAAGGAACCTTTCCTCTCAATTAGTGGGACACAAGGGTAAAAACCATATTTTATATCATTAGGATCCTATTGTTAGTAGCATCAAGGAGAGGGGCTTACAGTTCTCATGGTCCCAATATGTATCAAATAAGTATGTTGTGATATCTATCTATCAATCACCCCATGCACATTATGAGATATATTTTTAAATGGATGATCCCCTATTAGAGAGGGATCATGATTAGATACATGTAAGATATTAGATAATGGATGTGGGTAGAGATGACATTGTTAAAATATTTTCCATGATGTTTAGGTACATTTATAGTGGCATATTTGATAGCTATACCTTATCAAGGCATGCCATGATTATGGGAAGATGGGATAGACAGTCTTACAACTTATACGAGTGAAAAATATTTCATAGATAGGATCTTGAAAATAGGTATAGAACCTATACATAGGGTTATATATAAATTTAGGTTATCATATTTTACTAATTTATTTATTCCTTGAGTAATTCTTAGATGTATAAAATAGAGCAACGATGCCAAACTAAGCAGACTAGGTTGGCACACTCTTACACAAGGGAATATTATCACAATATTCTATGAAGGGATAATAGGTGAAGCATAAACCTATATTATGAGTAGGATATTCCATACTTATGGTGATAGTTAACACCATACTACTTGGGGGTCAGTAATATTAGTATCCACCATAACATCAATAATAGATAGTGGCCAAATGAGGTGGAGTAAGAGATCATGATATCACAAGAGATAAACAAACACAACTTGATGAGGAGATAATAAAAATATGAGGAGGCTAATATGAGTTTATATAAGGATTAAAAATTATATTGGCATGAAGGTGACCTAGGTAAAACAATTTTTTTGTTTGCTTTAGTTTCATTTCCACATTACTTTCTATATCATTACTAAATTTATTATATTTTAACATGACTAGAGATATTATGTCTATATTTTTTTATGGTTTTAGAGACATATAATCAATGGATGATTATGATGATAAAATATACTCTTATCAATATTTTTAAAGTGAGAACTGATATGACCTAGGATCAAATTTTAGTGGATGCAAGTCTCCCTATGTGATTTGGTGCCTAGGATGTGAATCAGTGAAAAATTCTCTAGATGAGAATATGATCAAGTTATGTGTGTGTGTGTGTAAGAATTTATATAGAGATAACATAAAAATCATAGATAAATATATGTAACTAAAATAATAAATATATTTTATTTATCTATGCCATTTATATGGCATACTCTTGATAAATATTCATGGTTGTTATTTACTAGCCTAATTTCTACTTTTTCCTATCTAAGGTAATGTTCCAATTATGTATGTATAGAATGAAATGTTGAGGGAGATGATATATGTTATCTAATTTGATTTTTTCAATATGTCACTCATAATCTCTAATGATTATTTTAATATTTTAGCAACTAATATTACTATTGAGCAATGAGATGCAAGGCTAACACTATAGTTATTCAGTGGTAATGCAATGGTAAAACTAGATGGAAACAATTGGCACATATGTGTTGGTTCTCAATAATATTATATTTATATTAACATGTGAATCAATAAGAACCATCGATGATTTGAGGTATAATATTGTGGTGTAGGTCAACTCGGATTAGTACTATAGTCATTATTTCTTAATTCACCTAGATCAATCACCCCTTATTTAATGTAATATTCCTAATTATATTAAGTCTAATAATTAGGTGTAGAACCTTAGACTATAGATATTACTTGGTGAACCATTTGTCTTGTTGTGGTAGTTGACCCATTTTGATGAAGTGTATACATGTATACAATATTTTTGTGTAAACAGTAGTCTATAATCTAATCTATCTTTATCGCTTGAGGTCATGTGTCAGTCAATGGTGAAATGTGGAAGGAAGAGTATGTATAGTTATATGGAAAATATTATTTATAGTTGGAATGAAATTTGTTGAACATGTAATCAATTTAGTAATCTAGTATCTTTAGTTTCTTGCTGATATAACTACACTACAAATATTGGCATTGTATATACATTTGTGACTATGCATGTATGTTTGTCCAAGGAGTAAATTACAAGAATCAATGGGGGATACATCATAAAATATTTCTTATTTTAATGGATGAATAAAATATGTGAATTAGAATTTAAGGGTGACACAAATCAATACCAATTTTTAACTAATCAATACCAATTTTTAAGTCTATAAATGAGGCATGGTTGGAAAATTTAGGCATTCAACTATTTCTATGGAAATGATATTCTTCATGTTAACTCCATCAATTATAAAATTTAGTTCCCATATACCCATAGTTAGGAATGTAATATGTGTTTTGATTTAACATCTAGTGCTATGGGGGTTACTTGTGTGGTGTTGACTACAACACTTGGATCTACATTAATCATTCCTTATGTGGGATTGATACCATCCTCTATTTATATCTATGTAAAAAAGGTATTTTGTACATGACACTCTACCTTGGAGTGGATAATATATTTTATTATATCATTTATTTATATTATTTGGTTTGGTTTTATCTAAAATTGGTGTGTTATTCAATGTGGAGGTTATATCATTCTTTCCCTTTTTCTTAAACTCTTCCTCCTTTTTTGATGCATATAAATTGGCCTCAATCATTATCTTGACTTATATTTGCTTCTTCCTAGACTGGATAAATAGTCATAATCCACTTTGATATTTGTGGACTCAATATTTCTCTCTTGAAATATCCTAGTCTTACATAGAGAATATGGAAAACGTTAATGTCGGATTGGACTGACTAGTCTAGTCCTTATCGTAGTTGTGACCACTACATGTAGAAATTATCATAGCTATATTTCATGGTAATATTCATGTTTGAATCCTTCTAATAATTATTATAGGTTGATTCATATTTTATATATTCTTTCTCATATAAACAATGTGCTTTCCACCACTTATTGACAGGTGAAAAAACTATAATAATTAAACTCTTAATTATTTCTTCATCATAGAAATCAATCATTGAAAATTATGATTATAAATGATCTAACAAACCATCTACTAAATATTTCTTAATTTCACCCTCAAACACATGAAAATATAAATTTAATTGAAACATAAGGGGAATCCACCACCAAAATAGTTAATTATTAAGTTCATGAAACCAATCGCTCAAGGTGTTCTACAAATTGGTTGATAATAAATTTATGTTTATCCATGTAGGTTTATCCAATTTTAGTGTTGATCATAACATGAACATCATCTTGTATTGGTTAGGAAATTTTATTGAAATAGTTTGGTAGGAAGTATGATATATCTTGAAGTTTGAATCTAATCCTTTGATACTCCAATCATGTTTGATAAATCATATAAGAATGAGATGTATCACTCTAATAAAACTTATCTAGTGCTTAGGTAGTGAACTATTGGATAACTCTAAAGATGAGAATATAATCAATTTATGTGTAGGTGTGGAATATTTCAGAGATATATATTGAATAAATAATAAATAAAGGTATGAAATGGAAATAATAAATGTATTTTATTTATCTATTTATCTTTTACATGGCACACTCTTGAGAAATATGCATGGATATTATATTCTAACCTAACTGCTACTTCTATCCTATCTATGGTAATTTTATCAATATGTATATAGAATTAAATTTCAAGATGGATGAGATCCATTATGTAAGTTAAAACATTTCTATGTTTGACTCGTCATCCTAAAGGCTATGTTATGACTCCACCAACTATTGTTACTACCAAGTGATGAGTTTCAAGGTTAACACTATAGGGACGATGGTAATGAAGTAGTGGAGATTTATGGTGAGAATTTGCATGTAGGTGATGGTCCTAATGAAGATTATTTTGTAGCTATATAAATACTAATTAAGAAACAATAGTGTTTATAGTATAATCTAGGGGTGAAGGTCCACTTGGATTAACCACATTCACTGCATGCCATTAAGATGGACTAAACATTAATTTAAGAGTCATTATTGGTTAATACAAATAGTACCCAAGGTTATAATAAGTAATAATCATGTTTTATCCCATGCTTATCATACATATATAGAGATTACTTAATATAATAGACAAGCATGCATCTTGGAGGCCAAGGTGACTAGTTTAAAATCTTAGGTGAAGTTTCTTAGTTAGACTGTTAGAGCTATGTGAGGTCAATATTCATCTATATGATAGATAGTGGGAGGGAAAACCTACCATGAAGGTATGATTAGGATACAACATAGGAGTCTAATCCATATCCCACATCACTCATCTACCTCAAGTCCTTTTCACAAGATGATGAATAAGAGTCTTAGACATTCAACTTCTTGAGGGGGTCAACAGCCTCTAGAAGGACCTTAGGGTCATACTATAACTACATTCATAAACACATACACACATTCATATATATATCCATACATACATACATATGTAGATTTTTTGAATTGAGTTTTATTTTTATTTACTTTTTTTGACCCTTTACAGTTAGTCTCATGAAATTAAAAATACATATGGGTTCATCACTAAATGATATATGTATGTGAGTAAGGACATATCCTCCCAATGATAACCCCATGAAAATATTAATATTTTAAGGATCAAAATTGAGCATTAGTGATGGAATAGATATGTAATATTTATTTTATTTGCATAAGATTTGATTTTTTTATTGTTTGTGTTTTTTTGGGAAAGTCCTTACCCCCAAATCATAGCCTCGTGAAACTGGTAATATGCAAGAGATCATAATTAAAAACCAAGATAGGTGAGTAAGTTTAATTAGTTTTAGCATACTAGTGATTTTTCATGGAAGGAAATATATAAAGAGCTTTTGTCCTAGAAAATTTTCTAAACCAAGTTATAGGTTAGAGTTTTCTAAGTTTTTCAAGAAAGTATGGAGAATTGAGGTACATTGTGCTTGTAATAACTAAGATAAGAACCTGTGTCATGTTTATTATGATTTTTTTCCAAATGTAAATAGGGTGATATGGAAAATTAGATGGAATTATATGCTACATT
This sequence comes from Torreya grandis, assembly GCA_037957365.1. Classification (NCBI taxonomy): domain Eukaryota; kingdom Viridiplantae; phylum Streptophyta; class Pinopsida; order Cupressales; family Taxaceae; genus Torreya; species Torreya grandis. The sequence goes on along the minus strand of JARHVA010002167.1, from coordinate 2,349,351 downwards.
TTGGAAAAAAATGTTACATGAATTCATAGCTAAACAATTAATAAACAAAATATTTGACATGCAAAACAACATACATGTAATAGGAAACTTATTTTTTATGAAAATAGATCAATGTGAAATTAAACTTAATATATGTAGAAAATTTTAAGGTGTAAAGATTTCATAGACTTACTAAACTCATTACCATAAAAATTTCATAACCAAAAACATCCATTATTGAAATCCTCATTCACTAGATTAGGGCCAAACCATCTGGACCTAAACTTATAATATTGTCCCTTTTTATTATATATTTTGATATAAATTCTTAGGATAAGGTGTCTTACTTGTATTACATGCTCATGAAAAATTTTATGTGATCACCATCTGAAGTTCATCTAACTTTTCTAACTCCACTACTCATGCATTTATAAACTCTTCATGGTCTAGGAGACCTTGAATAAATACACAAAGGATAATAATTTATACTTTAATGGGTAGGATGAATTAATCTCTAAAAACAAGATAATATAGGTTTTCCATTGAAGATGTATAAATAATCATTCTATAGGCCCATAATATAGGGTAAAGCTGAGGGTGCCAATATATTATGTTATTATTAATTTTTTTAACTAAGATTGGCATTAAGGTCTAGCTTGTCACCTCAGTTGGTTATTATGCTATGCGAAATACAAATATCCCATGTGATGAGATATATTAAATTTATTTCACAATTAATGCACCTTGGGTTTCTTAAAAAGGGACCCATTTTCTATGAGGGATATAAAACCTACAAATGATCTAGATTAGGATAAACATATCAATTACACATCCTGTAATTTTTTTTCAAAGGAATATATTCTACCCACTTAGTTAAATATTATGTTTCCATAATGATTAATTTATGGCCATCTAAATAAGTAGGAGAGATATTTCCAATTAATTATACCCCCTAAGTGGAGAATGGATATAGAGTAAACATGGGATGGAGTTCCTTATGAGGAATGTGAATCTCATGGGAGAAGTATTTGAACTTATTTCATTTCCTTACATACTCAATGAAATAATGTTCAAGAGTGGGAAAAAATTATAGCATCTTATGGATTTTATGGTAAATTGTGTGGTCCCCAAGATTCCCATAAAAAATGACATTGTGACAATGAAAAGGGACATTTTCTAACTCCTTTTGACCAACACATCTTAATAACATGTCATTTAAGTATTTAATATAGATTATATCATAAATAATAACATATTTATCTTTAATGATACAAATAATTTATCTTTATTTTGACTTGTGACCTTCAAAGTAATTACATTCTAATAAAGAGTTTATAATTTTTGCATACCAAGGAGATGAGGTGATTGATGGCTTCTCTAAATATCATATCACTTTGTTAATAAAATAAGTGTCAAAAATATCACAAATCTCTAAATGAGATCATTCCAACCAATCAATAATTACTTTTGCCTTGATGAAATTAGGTTTACATAGGTAATCTCAAATGATCTCAAAAACATGATGAGATTCCCAACCTTGTATGAGTGGGATGATTTGGTTAGGAATGTTTTTATGGTTTGGTAATTCACTATGAAACTTATTTCATAATAAATCATGTAGTGTCATAATCACTTGGTTTTAAAATGATGTCCAAACACTCTTTTTCAACATGCATGTAATGATTTTTGTAATCAACAAGAGTGGGACTAGTGAATTAGATGGATTTTTACCATGTTGAGACAACATGCATGCAAGACATACTTCAATTTACCTTAAGTAAAATATGAGTGGCATGTTGGTATTGGTTTAAAACTGCATTGGTATATACATGAAAAAACATTTTGTTTATTCAAATTCATCCTAACACTCTTTCATCTAGGTCAAACCACTCTATTTTTTAACCAAGTCATTAATAAAATGAATTTCATAAGTTAGTTCTAGTATGAATCTACAAATATCCACTAACTTCACTAAGAATTATTTTATTTAGATCCATTGGTTGGGGATCATGTCTAAGATTACATGAATCTTAGTGAGGTCAATGTCAATTCCATGTTGGGAAATGATGTGATTGAGTAGTATTCTACCTATGACTCTGTTGAGGTTAACATACCCCAATTTTTTGAAAATTTAGACCCTTGAGATACTTTGAACCTTAACCCTAAAACCATGGCATGTTTTGAACATTACTAGAATTTGAAGATCATCCACTTTGATAAATTTGACCTACTAATTTGATGGTTTTGTTTTGGGCTTGCTTAATGTTGTTAATAATTGGTATTCATGTATTATATCTACCTTGTTTCATGGAGCTCTTATTGATGGATCATTCTTAGAGATTACATATTAATCTATTCAGGCTTTATTTTCTAAAATATCTCCCTCATAAAACTATAGCTCAAGCCCTTGGTTCAAATTTACATTTGGTAGGAAAATTTCAAATTACTTTAGACTTAAGTTTAATTTTCATGTTAAGGCTTAGTCATATTTCTTAACATGACCAAACCTTAACTTGAAAGTCCTAATTGGTCCCTTTTATTTTCTCCCTTTGTTTCCTATATTTCTAACCAAGTCTAATGTTCATGTTGGCAGGGCCCTTTTTATTTTTCTATCATGGTCCCCTTTATTTTCTATTTAGCCTAAAATCTTAATTCTAAGGCCCCATTCATTTTTATCAACATGAATGAGACATTAGACATAACACTTTTCTAATGTACCTAGAGGGGTATAATAGGATAGGTAATAATCCTGCATGCATTAACATATGGAGAGAGATAGGTAAGAAATAGTATAAATAAAGGGGTAAGTGAGGTTATTTATCATCAAATAAGAATTGTAATATAGTCTTTCTGTAAAAGAGGTAGCCCCCTCTAAATGGCCCATGATACAAAACTGGTGTTTGTAATCTACATTTTTGTCAATATATAAACCATTTACTATTATTTAGTCTATGCAAGTAAGAGGTTTCTAACATTGGTATCAGAGCACTTTCTTGAGATTTTAATTTACGTTGTGAAAAAATTTGAGATATTCACCTCAGGAGATAGTTTGAAGTAATTTCAAGTATTGTGAGTTTATTATATTTTTAATTTGTGAAATTCTTACAGAGCATCAACACCAAATCAAAATATTGTAGATTATTGTTAGTCTGGTAAATTGAAGTTTATGTGTAGAATATCATAACGTCTCTTAGTGGTATTATTATTTGCATATTATGATTCATATAATGAATGAGGGTTTAGATTTATACATTGATTGGAAGGTTATGTGTGCAATTTTAATTCCCATATTTCTATATTAATCATATCTATATTCATTACAACATTCAAGTTCTGATTTATTTGAGAATTTGACTTTGCAATAATTTTTTCTTTGTAGTCTTGTTACATGTGAGAACTACATGGTGGTGGAATATCCTTTCTTGGTGGTTGAAACTCATCATATCACACTTTAGTCCTTACATTATTTGATTCCATATCTCCATTCAATCCCTTGGTGATTGGCTTCAATGAAAACTACCTATTTTAGCTCCCTACTTTACACTACTTACTCCTCAGCTGGATACAACATAGATCTTAGATCTCCACCTATATTTTGCACTCCATAGATCTACATCAAGATCTCTCTCCATAGATCTACTCTCTATACATAGATCTATCCTAGCTTGGTCACAAGTAGTTTCATAATAATGTTTCCCTTCAAACCTACCTTTTTAGGTCTCCTGCATCATGCGATTGGTTTCATCTCTTAGTCTACAGTTTCATCACCATCACAAATGATATACACATTTTACTACATGCCAAATATTGTAATAATCCTCTAATTATTTTAGGTATTATATGCCATTTTTAGTTTCTATTATATTTGTATTAGGTTTTGAAAGACATGCATCTCATTAAGTGTTAGTGTGTACCACCACCATACCACCTTGTAACACTCCTCAGCATGTTATTTTACATTACCCATGGTATTTGGTTTGGGTTTTGGGTTTAGCTTAGATTATTTTTAAAGTTTTTATTTATTATTATTGCTTGTGTCCTTAATCTTATGTTTCTTTTAAAATATGGTGCCCTTAGTTTATCTTTTATTCATTCATTATGTTTAGGGGTATTATTTTCACAAGTCTTCATCTTAGTCCATTATCATGATGTTTTAGTTTTATAACACATCATTCCACATGTTCAAAAAGTGAAATGATAAATTATGTTGTCATTATGTCTTGTGAGTCCACATCTTGTGTCAAACATAAAAATTTGTGTCTATATATAATGATTCAATTCTCAATTGTATAATTAGTGTTTGTTTTAATTAAAGTCAAGTTATTTTATTTTATTGTTATTGAATATTGTCTTAGTTTTTAACTAATATAATGGTGTTTATAGTAATGTTATTTAGTTTTTCTTTTAATTTAGTTTTTGGTCATGTGTTAGGTTATTAGTGTCACTAAACATTATTGGCTATATGACGTTAGGTGTCCATGAGTTTTAGTGATTAATTTTTAGTCATGTTTGTCAATGCCAAAAAATCAAAAAAAAAATGATCATATTGTAATAGATGCATTTTTAGTTGAAGTTGACGTCCTTATATATTTAACATATGGTTCTCATGGGGATTATCATTTTCTTTGAAGGTCATCTAATTGGTTTCTTGACTAAGCTTTGATAAATTAACATAGTACATGAATATCAAACAACATTTTACCAACTAGCCACTCCCATTTTAGTCTTGTCTAAGGATCTTCTCATAAAGTACTTCATCAATGGAGTCTATGAAGAACTTTAAGAAGATGTTACAATGTGCTAAAATCACAAACTAAGGGAATCCATGGGCTTAGATAAGCTTGTTGAAGACCACATCAATTGGAAATGTCTTCAAACAATGCACCCTCAAACTACAAAAGCATTAGATCATGACCCTGTAACACCTAAGCTAGAAATAGAGATTGAGAAAGCACCATAAGTGCTTGATAAATCTTCTAATAGGTCGATTCAAACAACCACCATGTTTTAATAGACCTTAGAGGAGACCAATATGATAATCATAGATCCCAAGTAGGGAATCAAGGCTCCACCTCCCCTAGAAAATAATGCTAAGGGGGATGGCATATACCCTCAATTGGTTCACAAGGACAACTATGTTGGATTTGCCATGATCTTGGACCCTTGCATAGAAGATTAAGTAAATCCATGTATAAAGTAATTAAATAATAGATAAATTACAAAGGAGGAAGAAGCTTGTCTTCACATGGAAATATTACAAAATATAGCTTCTTGCATAAAATTGTATTAACATATCTCTCTTGTATAGCCTTCCAAAAAGGAAAAGTGGGGTACATATAGAGAAAATTAGGGAAAAATGAGGAAGCCTCTAATTTTATAATTAAATAACTACATTAAAAATATAATTAACTTAAGTGACCATTTTATAACTAACCTAAGGAAGCTTAACTTAAAAATAATGGCCATAAGGCCATGTAGGAAAAACCCAATGGGAAAAAGTACTACACTAACACCCCCATCAAGCATAGCATAGGTGAGATGAGAATTGGGTCCTGACATTAAAATCCTAATAAGGTACCCAAGTACATAGTGAAGAACCTCCATAAGAGGAAGGAGAAGGTGGAGCAGCCCTAACCCTAATGAGAGCTCACAGATGAATAAATTTACTCTCTATGAAGGGCTTGGTCAAATATCTACAATTTGCTTTGATGTTAGACAGTACTAAAGATCAATGACTTTCTCATTGATAATCTTCTTGATAAAGTGCATGTGAATCTCTATGTACTTGTTTTTTTGATGGAGAACCAAATTATTACAAATATATATAGTGTTTTGGTTATCACAATAGATAATTATTGGCTTATGAAACTAGATACCAAACTTAGTGAGAATCCCTTAAAGCTAGATTAACTTAGTGGTGGCATTGATAGCCCTCTATATTCTACCTCTGTAGATGATAAATTAATTTCATCTTGCTTCTTGCTTAACCAGCTTATCGGACCCAAACCAAGTGAGAAACTATAACCTGAAGTGGAATTTTGACTTTGAATAAATCCATCCCAATCTGAATCTATGTATCTAATCAAATTGACTTCTATTCCTACTCCATAGTGTATCCCATAGTTATGTGAACCCTAAATGTAGTACATAATCTACTTAGCTACTTTCCAACGCAATTCATGTGGCTCCTATATAAACTAGGATACCATACCAACTACATAGGATATGTCAATCCTAGTGTGTGTGAGATAGATAAGACTTCCCACAAGTTTCTAATATGGAGTTATATCAACCAATGGTGTAGGAAAAGCAACCTCAAGCTTCACACCAGATAAGAAGGGAGTAGGAGTGGGTTTATAATTAGCTATGTTAAACCTCGTAAGTAAGTCAAGAGAATACTTGGATTGTGATAAAGTTATCCTAGAGTCTGATTGAATGATTTCAATCCTAAAAAAGTAATGCAACAATCTCATGTCTATCATTGAAAATATATTTGAAAGTGTAGTTTTCACTGTTGGGATGGTTGATCATGAGCTCCATATAATCAGCAAGTCATCCACATAGAGAACTAAGATCAATAGAGAATCATCCTACTACAAGATGTAGAGATTTAAATTTGAGTGGCATATGGTGAACCTGACTATGAAGAGAAAGGATTCCATCTTGGCATACCATTCTTGAAGGGCCTATTTGATTTTGTAGATAGATTTTCTAAGTCTACAAACTAGGGAAGAATATTTCATAAAGCCTTGTGGTTGCTCCATATAGATATCTTCTTTGAGGTCACCATGTATAAAAGAACTCTTGACATCCATTTGGTGAACATCCCATCAATGTTGGCTACAGTAGATAAAGTGAGTGTAATAGATGTCATCTTAGTTACAAGAGTAAATATCTTAATGTAGTCTATGTTAGGCACCTAAAAAAACTTGTTTACAGCCAAACAAGCTTTGTATTTATCAATAGACCCATATATACCATACTTAGTCTAATAAACCCATTTTTAAAGGACCAATTTTCTTCCTTTAGGAAGAGGGACCAAGCCCCATGCTTTATTCTTGATTAGGGAACTATACTCCTCCTGCATAGTAGAATCCCATTATATAATGTTAGATGCCTCATGAAAGTTTTATGGATCTAATGCAATGGCCATGTAGGCATGTGAAGTTCCATAAAATTTTAAACATGTCTACCTTGTATTTGATGGATTCCAACCCATTTCCTAGAACTTTGAAATGTCTGTCTAGCCCAAGTGGGACCAAAATTGTATGAAATTAGAGAATCAATAGGTGAGTCATCATCATTTGATGTGTGAGTGTGAGATGGAAGAGGAGAATCCTCATCATTACTCTCATCATTTGAAATTCAAGAATAAGAAGAGTCACCCTGATCATTAGGAGGATTTTGAGGTAGATCCAAGTCACTATTTGAGGTGGAATCAATGTCCAATGAGACTTTTAAAGCATCTGGATGCCAGTAATGAGTTTAAGTGGGCCCTCATGAAACTTTACACTCCTTTCAATGAACAACTCATGATTCTTAGGATGGAGAAGCTTGTATCCCTTAGTACCCTTTGCATACCCCATAAAGATACAAGATTGATTCTGAGGGTCCATTACCTAACATTTCTTCTTGGGAATATGAGACATTTCTAGTGATCCAAACACTCAAAAGTGATATATTATAGGCTTATGACCATCCCAAGATTTAAAAGGAGTTATTCCTTTCAAGGATTCATGTGAAACATGGTTCTAAATATAGTAAGCATAGTTAATTACTTCAACCCAAAACTAAGGAGTAAGAGACTTTGATTGAATCATATAGTTGGCCATTTCCTTCAAGGTATGGTTCTTATGTTTAGCCCCACCAATCTACTGAGGATTGCATCAAACTATGTGTTGCATCTGAATCTCCTCTAATTTTCAAAACTAATCAAACATATTTTTGACATAATCCCCACCATTATTAGCCCTTAATATTTTGATGGAATAGTCTGACTACTTCTCCATAAGTGCTTTGAAATCCTTAAAGTGATTAAAGGCCTCAAACTTATTTTTGAGAAAAAACACCTAGGTATACCTCAAAAATTCAAAGATGAATCTGAGCATGTATCTATTATCATTGAATAAAGGTTTTGGAAATGGATTTACTATGTCACTGTGGGCAATTTCTAGCTTCTATTTAGCTCTCCTTGCTTTACACTTGTCATATTTCTCTTTTAGATGCTTGCCAAGAATATAGCCATTGCATAGGCCATCTAAGAATTTGAATTTAGGTAACCCTAAAACCATGTCTTGATGACTGAGTTGCTCTAGGTAATGATATTTTAAACAACCAAACCATTCATGCCATAGTTTGCTCACTCCATCTGTATGAATAAGTAGTGAAGTAAAGGGTTGATCTAGGGAAAATTGTGTGAAGGTATATAACCTAGACTGATGATTGACCTTCCCATAAGTCACTATGGTGTCAATGTGAAGCTCCTTGATAACTACTATTTCATGTGTGAGCTTCACTTGCTTCCTTGAACCTATGTGAGTGATTTGGTACACTAACAAAAGATTGGTAGATAGTGAAGGAACACACAAAACATCATTAAAGGTTCCATCACTTTAACAAATAATTTACCACTAACTTCTATTGAAGTGTCATCACTCATGAGAATTAAAGGCACAAAAAATGGCTCTATTTTTGAAAATAAATCCTTTGAGGAGGCCATGTGATGGAAGCACCTGAGTCAATAACCCAAATTGATGGTTGAGAAGCTACTACAACCAGTGCCTTGCCCTTATTTTTATTTTTTTGCCTATCCTTAGCCTTTGTAAAATCTTATGTAGACATGTTCTAAGTTGAGAACTCAAGAACACTAATTTTATTATTCTCAAGCATCTTAGTCAAGGTGTCAAACTTTTTTTCATGCACTAAGATTCATCATGCCCAAGTTTCTTACAAAATTTGCATTTGAGTTTCTCTTTTTTAGGTTTCCCACTTGAGGAGGACTCATTTGATGATGACTTAGGCTTGGCATCTAGTTTATGATTCTTTTTGTTCTCATGATTTGGTTTAGACTATTTCTTCTCTTGTTTACCACTACTAGAAGGTTTGTTCTTACCCTGATTGACAATCAAGGCATGTGATTTTGAAGACTTCAGTGCACCCATTTGAACCAACTTATCTTGATCTTGAGTTATATTAGTAACAAACTCATTAAATGATGGCATTTTTCAAGTAGATCTAAGTGCAGGTTTGGTAGAATGAAATGTAGAAATGAAAAGTGAATAGTCATGAACTAGTTTTGAAAGCATGAATATAATCAACTGATCATCTATTTTCTCAATGCCACATTATTACAACTATAGTCTTAGTGATTTAAAATTTGTAAATAAGTCTTGTGGGGTGTCATAGTCACCTAGGCTCAATATGATGAGCTCATTCCCTAGCTCATGACCCCTCATGATTTCCTACACTCCAAAAATCTTGTCTAGAATAATCTAGACTTTGTTGGTAGTTTTTGCATATTCAACATGAAATAGAAGGTTGGGAGACATTGATAGGCATAAGAACCCATAGGCCTCATCACATCTATTATACCACTTAACCTTTTATACATCTATAGATGGCTTAGTTTCTTCACCCATAGTGATTTGATAGAGTCCTTTACCTCTCAAAACAAACTACATTTTAGACTTCCATTCAAGATAGTTAAATGTTGTGAGTGGTTCAATGTTTAGATCCATTAGTGCATATTAGATTGAGATAATTTAAAAAATTAAAATGAAAGTAAAGAATACATTGAAAATAATATAAGTACCCCTTAAACTATCAATAATCCCCCCCTTAAGTTACAATATGACACATGCTTAATATTAGACATCAAGCTCTATTTAGAATGTATCTATGAGAAATTAGTGTGAAAGAGTATGAGAAGGACATTGGGCACAACTGATAATGCATCCAAGAAGAAAGGTATAAAAGGTTTAAATTGAGTTTTAAGCCATTACACCATGAAAAAAATGGTTTTTTTTTAAAGGTCTAAAAGATATCATCAATGCGTATATCTTGAAAAAATATGCACTTCAAAAAAAATAGCACCCAAAAAGGTGTTATAGATTGAAAGTTATGGCACTTACAAGTTCTTAATTTGCATATTCCTAGACCCTTTCCAAAAATGAAATTTATTTTCTAGACTTTTTTAATTCAAAAATCCAAAAATGGAAAACTTAGGTTTCCTAACAACTTCTACTTTCTTGGGGTTCCAACACTACTTTACTTCAAGATTTTTGTATGCAGTTACTTACTCCCGTAAATCCAAAGTCTTTAGCATGTAGAAACCCCAAGTATTTATAGCCCACAAAAACCTAAAGTCTTTAGCTCACAAAAACCTAAATTGGTCTATGGGTAAGTAATTTAGGTTTTCAGATATTGATTACTTAGCTTCTCAAATTACAATTAGAGTAACTTCTAAAACTTGATTTGGTTTACAGGTATGTGATCAGACTTATTAAATAATTTAACTTAAAAAAATGAAGTTACTTACCATTGAAAGTCTGAGTTAGTCTGTTGGCTAAGTAACAACCCTCTAAAAGTTTGTATTGGTCACAAAACCCTCCAAAGCATGCAACTTGAAGTTGATCAATTGCTTAATTGAAGTAATGACCTATTGCATATCCAAGTAGCATAGAGGTTTGATGACATGTAAATCAGGGTAAACCAAAAATATCCAAAATAATTTAGCTATGAAAAATTTGAAAGAGACCCATTTGAGATTTTGATCTATGGAAGAAAACCCCAAAGGCATTTTTACATAGCAGTAAAAAAAGTATGGATTTTCATTGAAAACAAAAAATGGGGCCTTTATATGCCAAAAAATGAGGAAATTTTGGTTGCTCTAGAACTAGGTCAAGTTTACAGTTGATCCTAAAGTTTTGATACCTTATAAAACTAATGACACAATCAGTTTTGAGATCTAAATATCTAGTATAAATATTTACATGAATTATCCAAGGAATCTCACCAAACCCTTCTTTTTGATAGGATAACAAATTTAGCAAGATTTCACCATAAAAATTGTTACAATACTAGCAAAAATGGCTCTGATACCATGTTAGATTGGCCATGATCTTGGATCATTACATAGAATATTGAGCAAATATATGTATAAAGCAATGAAATCATAGATAAATTGTAAAGGAGGAAGAAGCTTGTCTTCAAATGATAATATTTCAAAATATAACTTTTTGCATCAAATTATAATAACTTGTCTCTCTTATCTAACCTTATAAAAAGGAAAAGTGGGGTACATATAGAGAAAATTAGGGCAAGATGAGAAAGACTCTAATATTTTGATTAAATAATTAAATTAAAAATATAATTAACCTATGTGACTCTTTTATAACTAACCTAAGGAAGCTTAATTAACAAATAATGGCCATAAGGCCATGTAGGCAAAACCCAATGGTAAAAATCATTACACTAACGAACTATTTTGTGCACCCCTAGTCTTGATTTGAGGTGATCATCATCGAGAGTCAACTTTCATTACTTGACTCTCAGTACCATATTTTAGTTGTAGTTATTCCACTCATCCATCTTTATGCACACCCACCTCCTATTTCAGTGCTTCTATTTACCTTATTTTTACATGCTCCTATCACAACATAGATTGAAGAAGTGAAATAAAAAATGAATACATGATATAGCTTCCATCTAGTCTTTAACCTATTTTTGATCTGACTTTTATTTGGTCCTCCTTCTATTTCTTATCATGTTTTGAGGGTGAAACATATTTAAGGGGGATGGAATGTAATGTACCTAGAGGGGTATAATAGGATAAGGAATAATCCCACATACATTAGCATATGGAGAGAGATAGGTAGGAAATAGTATAAATAAAGGGGTAAGTGAGGTTATTAGTCATCAAAGAAGAATTGTAATAGAGCCTTGCTCTAAAGGAGGTAACCCCCTTGAATTGGCCTACAATATGGAACTGGTGTTTGTAATCTACATTTTGGTGAATATATGACTCATTTATTATTATTTAGTATATATGAGCAAGAGGTTTCTAATATCTTTAGCCTAAGTTTATTTCATCCTAGGTCTTAACTTAAATACCTTGCTTCTTCATAGATCTAAAAATCCACACTTCACTGTGCCTCTTGATCCAACAAAGTGAAGAGAGCCTAATAAGCTTGAGTATTTAATCCTTGAGACCAATCATGTGAAATCATCCATATCATGATTGATGGCACTTTGTTGATCATGGATTCTAATCAAACAGAGTAAGGACATCATTGAAAAGTAAAAAGGCCCAAGAAGCTTTACAAAGTTACCATGTGGCACTCCTACATTCGAATGCAATAATTTGATGAGCTTAAATTTGACATTCACATGACCATCATTTGATGTTTGTAAGGCCATCTTTGACATCCATACGACCTTCAACTTTAAGCCCACCAAAAATAAGAACTTCATGATCTTAAATTTGATGTTCGTATGACCATCATTTGAAGTATGTGAGGCCATCTTTGACATTTGTAAGGCCATCAAAATTAGTCTCTTTAAACATTTTACTTAGACAAAAAGAGCATGTTTTTCTATCATTTTAAGGTGCCACTTTGATATTAGGCTTTAAAAACTTAGCATAAAATTATTTAACCTAAGTTTTTTCATGTTTATTAATATAAAATAGACTTAGTTAAAAGCATTTTAACCTAAGTCTTTTGTATATATATGCACTGATTAAAGTCCTTACACATCTCAATATCAATGGATCATGGTTCATCAGGCCTAGATGATCTAATGGTGTGAGATCATTGATGAATTTTCAACAAAGCTTCAAGAACCCATGAACTTGACACATGATGGATGCTCATTTGATATGTAATTGGTATAAGAAGCAAAGCTTAGAAAACCCATGGAGGTGCCAAGTGGCATAACCACAAGGCTTAATACCAAGATGGCCAATGACATGTGAGAGCCTAGATCATGATCAATGACCCATGTTGATCCTCAACTTATAATCAGATGGTGTAAAGAAAAAGGTAACTTTTAAATACCAATGGCTAGTACTTCGAAGGCATTTATGAAAAATGCCATGAAAGTGCTAGATAAATTCTAAATAAGCACCGTGCAAGCATAAAATGATAAAAATAAGTGTCTTGTGTGCTAAAAAATGTAAACATATAAATTCAAAGGTCAAAATCAAATATGAGGCATGCATAACTTGAATCCAAAGTAAGCCACTACCGTTAAAGCTTCAAAACCCCTAAAACTTGCATAAAAGGCCTTAAGTGAGCTTAGATTAATCATACTAAATCTAAAATAATTTCAATCATGATTTGATCATGAAATAATTAACTTAGAGACCATTAGAAATCCAATTATGAGTAATTCACAAGTCTAATATCCAAGGCAACTCAAAGGCAATAATTAAGGGATGAGAAAGAATTATATCTATCTAAAAATAATGAAGGGAGGGTCTTCAAAGATACTAACCTAGACATGAAAACCATGAACATGAAATAATAATTGGTTTGAGCTCTTCTGGACCATTGAGGAGATGCAGGCCATCACCAAGGAAGAATAAAGGATTGCCACAGTTAGTAGGAGGTATTATGACCTAATTGTAATCCAAATGGCTAGTGTCCATGTTGCTACTAAACTAGAGGTACTCCAATACATTGACATCCTTACTCCCATTTTATAGATTGTAGAACTGAACACAACTAGATAATTCATTAGGGGAGCTCTAAGAGAATTGTATATATTTCCCCACTAATTTTTGAGAGATACTACAAACTAGTAAAACCCCATGTGAACTTGCCTAATATCAATGAATGGACTAGAAAAAATTACTTAGACACCATCCTTAGGCCTTGGTTACTTCAAGGGAACCATGTAGTCTAGGACCTTGATGGAAGAATCTCATTTGCCTAATTTAGAGAAGTAATTAGGGTAATTATGACCTGATTGAATAGAATATCTTGATCCCCTTCAACCACATATGTTAATAAGAGTTGGGTGTTTTATGTCTACTTCATGGTAAAAAAGGAGATCACTCCTCTAATTGGAGAGATGATAAGTATCCACCTAGGAAGATAATTTATAACTATCAAGAAGAAGACTAGTAACTAGTTCTTTATGATGTCCTATCTATTAGATGCCCTACTATCCTCCACCAGGATCCCTCACATCAAAAATTGGTCACCTGAGGGTAGATTCATAATTTCCCACCATTATTCAAAGATAAATATTTTCAATTATTGACACCATATGTATTTCATTTGTGATTTTGTCTATCCTAATTTAGTAAAATCCATTACAGGGTTCCCCATGCCTAGGATTAATCCTCTAGTCAAGAATTATGTGGATCTAATGGGAGACATCCAGTTATACCCAAATTGTATTGTGATCAAGATTAAAAGGGTTTTGATTCAACCTTAAAAATGTCCCATCTATGTTCCCACCAAGATAGCATAGTAATAAATTTCATATCAACTTCTTTGTGGTGTTGATGAAGTGTACAATGAGAAAAGGAAAGGCTTCCTCCATCCTTTTTCTTTGATAATTGGTAGAACTATTTTAAGATATGAAAACATGTAGACAATTTCTAGGTAAAAAGATTATTTTGGATTTCAACTAGATAACCTAAGACACTAAGATCCTTATGATAGGGTGGTCAAGTATTTGAAGAGAAAACAACTACCCAAACCCATTTATTAACATCATCTTGGTCCCTTTGACACTCTACACATCAGGGCTAACAATTTTGAGGAAGTACTAGCTAGGTTTAAGAAACACAATGTTATACTTGAACATAGACTAATTATTAATGAAAAGCCACTATGTGACATATGGAAAATGGGACATCTTCAATACCATCTATTACTAAAACCTTCTAGGCCACCTTAGGAGAAACTACATATAGAAGTGCCATAGCCCCAAGCACATGTTTCAAAAGTTCATGGGAAGGAGAATTTAGAAGATAGGCTAGGTGAGGGACCCTCATCCCTAGCCCTACCTCAAAGACCAACATTTCCCATTGAGTACCTAGACATGACTACCCTAGAGCTTGATGAAATAGTGGAAGATTCCCTCAAAGTCCTTGTTAAAGCATATGTCTCTAATGAAGAGGAGGATAAAGATGAAGAACCCTAGGCCTAAGTAGAGGAGGCTAAGAAATAAAAAGGGAAATATGTTTCCGTAAACCTAGTCATAGTGGCACCATTAAAGAAGAGAAAGGTAGAATTGTAAATTGTCCCAATTGGACAAAAGAAGCCATAGTTGATTTTTACTCACCCCATGAGTGAATTCAACTTGTTTAGTGAGGAATACCCCATCCATGGACCAATCATCCATAATTGGTTCATCTATGGTAAAATGCAAAATATTCCCTCCTTATCCCACTCATGGGCCCAGATCTAAATAATCAATATTGATGTGCATGATGACATCAAGCCATGGATAAGGGATTTAATGAAGGTAGAGGAAGAGAGGAGAATAGTGACCACTACATGGTTAGGTAGTAAGTAATTAGATGCTCTAAAAGCATTAAGTAGAAAAATAATAAAGGTCTTAGAACCTCTTAGATACATAAAACTAACTACCAGGGTCTAATCTAATCATGAGATAATATGATCAGAAAGAGTGATAACTAAAAGGGCCATGGTGAGAACTAAATATTTCACTTTTAAAAAGGTTGAGCCATTTATAGGATTAACTCCAATTAGAGGTTAAAAACCTAGTGAGAATCCCATCCATGTAGAGGATATTAAATAACTAATTGAGGCTCACTTAGCTCAAGTCAAGTCAGGCATAATGGGCATGAAATAAAGAGTATCTAACCTGGAGAAGGAAAATGAGGAAGACACATGTTATCTTATCAGTCCCTAAGGCACTAGTTAATATGCTTGATGAATCCTTATTTGATATGTTTGATGCATTGAAAATAATGAAGATAAAGTATAGTGAATTGGTGCAACATAACACAATAGCTAAGGGTTTGATATCCCAATGGTAGGATTCACATGATAAAATAACAAGATTAATCAACATCCAAGTTGGGAGGTAAATTCCTGAGCTTAAAATAATTATTCTGGTACATTTGAATGGCATTCAGGTAATTTTTATTGAAAAGATGCAAAGTTTGGGTGTATGGTCATAGGAAGTGGAGAGATTATAGAAAGATGAAAAGGAGCTAGTAGGAAGAATTGATCAAATACTTTGGACCATGTTAACCAATATTGCATATCCTAATTCCTTAGGCATCATGAAGGATGATGAGTTCAAACATAGGGAACCTTGATGACACAAGAAATTAGAACTAAAATTCAAGGCTAGTCCAAAGAAAACAATAGTAATATCCTAGATATGATCCTTAATATAGGAGAAACGATAGCCAAGGCCAAGAGCATCAAGGAGGCCATGATAAAAAATGATAGATAATTGGATACTCTAGCTGAAAATGAGGAAGAATGTCTTTTGAGACCACCTACAGACTTGGAGCTAGTCAATGAGTGACACCAAAAGGCTGTGAACATCTTCCAGTAGCAACAAGTGGGTTCTCAGGCATAGGGCCCACCAATTAGTTAATATTCCATTTTGTAAAAGCATTGTAACATTTTGAAAATGGAATATTCCATTGTAAAGGCATATGCTACTATGTTAGCATATTTACCTCTAGGTTATTCTATTTTTAAATATCGAATGTATTTTATAACCTTGTAGAAAAAGGATAGTTGTCCTTACTTCTTATGCATTTGTATCTTACAACTGACTAGTATACTAGCTTGTCCTTATATAAAAGGTAGTAATACCATTTTGTAAAGGAGATATTTTTTATCAAAATTTGTATACTTTGAGTAGTTAATACAATCAAGGAATTCTGAAAGGATTATCTGAGTTTCTTTGTGTCAATTTTTATATGGCTTTTTCTATTAGTTACTAGTCTAAAGTCTTAAATTTGAATGGTTTCTATGAGTTCTGAGTTGCATCTTTGATTACAGGGTTGATAATTTGTTCCTATGCTAGATTAGTTGAATGATCTTTAATTTAATTCATTTTAGTTGCTTTGCATTAGAATGTGCAAATGTTATTTGAGTGTGCTAGAAAATCTTTAAAGTAAATTTAGTTCTTAATTGTATTTCTTTATATCATCCTTGGAGGTTTGCCTAGTGTGTAGTGAGATATGTGCTTATGCTATTTTTCATTATATATTATTTAAATTCATACTTAGTTGTAATTTGAACTTCATCATAATGTTCGATGTTAAGATTAGAAATCAGTTATTCTCTTTTTACTTTACCCTTATCTTTTGCTTCTTTTCTTAACCAGATCACTTTATTTTAGATTTCATCATAAATGTGCATTTAGATTAGTTTTTAGTTTAATCTTTGATTATAATTCACTATTATTAGCATAGATGCTTATAATTTTTATAGATTTAGTTCATGATGGCTCCCAACCATCAATTAATATATATTTTATGGAATAGTTAAACATTGCTCTATTGTTATTTCACCACAAGTAACATAAGTTGCTAGAACTTACTTCTCATGCTATAAATTTCAAGAATTATAAAATGATAAGTGTTGTTTTAACACTAATGACACCAATAAAACATTTAGAGGCATCAACAAGTCTCATTGGTACTAGAAGGAGGGCCTTAACAAAATCTTTATGAATTTGTAGGATCTTTGCTAGTTTTGGTGTATTTTGATCAAAGATCACTCTATTTTTTACATATATGTGTTTATTTTAGCATAACTATGTAAAGCTTGGTGATATTCAAGGTTTTAGACTAGTATTTGGGCTTATTTAGACAAAGATTGACATTTTTTGAATACATATGCTTAGTTGTGGTAAAGATAGCTTTAGATCTATGAATCCAACCAGTTTGAGGTTAGTAATAGGTATTTTGATTAAAGATTCATAAATATTTTGAAATTTTAAGCTTATTTGGACTTGAATGTGTAAATATCATTCATAATGGCATATTTGGACAATTATTTAAGCTAACTTAGTTAAAGAGTGTTGTCTTTTATTGTTATTTATATGAATCTTTACAAAATTTGATTAATGTGCAAATATAATCATTATTATTTGTAAATATAGATTTGACATATCATATTTCAAATAGGTTCTAAGGTCACAAGCTAGAATTACCCAAGGCAAAGCTTAGGTGATCAAAATTACTAAAGTCTCAAACACTTCACTAGTTCAAGGTACTCATATCTTTAAGGTATGGCTTGGCTAGGTGGTTCTTCAATCAATGTTTCAAGTATAGTACATGGTCTTCCTCATAATTCTACAATATATTTGACTTCCTATAGTCCCAATAATGTTTTCATAGCTAAAGAGCATGTTAAAAGTTTCAAAGCTACTCTAAGATTGCTGAATGTGATTCATGAATATGTAGTTTGTAGGTTATTTCCATTTACTTTTAAAGATGATACCTATGAATAGTTTCTTAACCTTCCAAAGGATTGATTTAATAGATGAAATGACTTCAAAAATATCTTCATTGATCAATTTGGCAAAATTATTAGTCCCTATGTTTTGTATCAATAGTTCACCATAGTTAAAAGGGATGTTAATAAAACCATTAGATCCTTTAACACTCAGTTCTAAAAAATGCTCAGTAAAACTAAAACCCTTATAGATCCAATGAGGCTTTAGCCTTAGATATTTACAAGGATTATATAGATCCCTTGACCTCTATGTTACTAAAAATATCTCTTTTATTCATAAACACATTGACCTGGGCCTATTCTAAAGCTATAGTCATTAATGACCAAATGTAACCTCAGGGTCAAATGTTGTATATTTGCCTAATATCAATGTGAATTAGCCCATACATAATTTTATCCTTATCATACCTACTTTAACACCATTTAAAAACCATTTTCCCTTAATTCATACATATCTTGGCCAAGACCTAGAGTTCTTGAATGGCACTGCTAGTGCATTTCATCCATAAAATATTAGAACTCTAGTACCCACAGCTAGTAGTAATGCTCCAATTCATGAGCCTGAGACACCTAAAAATTAAAATGACTTGATATTATAAATGGTCCAAAAAATAAGCACTAACTTTCTTTAGTTGCAAAAATAAGTAAGAAATACTAGGGAAGGCTCTGACAAAAACCACTCTTCTCAAAGAGTTAAAAGTCTTCAAAATGGGTTTCATAATAGTAGGAATAACACATCATTTAAGGACCTACACATGAGTTTATATGATATTGTTGTGGCTCATTATTGTAATATTTTAGAAACATCTAAAATTATGCCTAATTAGGACATTACTACATGGACATCTAGATTTGTAGGATCATCGCAAGGTTTCATTTAGGCCTTTGATTTCTCATATGTATATGAAGAAGAAGAGATGATATAAATGGATATGGATCAAATAAAATATGATATTTATTTAGAAGGTATCCAAAGAGATAACCCATGTAGGTTTATGTATGAAATTGAGAATACTCCTAAAGAAGATGATCATTGACAACAGTCATTCCATGATTTATTAAATGGAATAAAATATCTAGAGATGGTAGATGATGGAATAGGACAACACATGGATGCTTCATATGAAGATTTCACCAATGATCTAGAGTTTCCAGAAGATGATATTATTTTGGAGGCCCAAAACCATAATAAGCTAGAGCCTAATTGGATAGAAGAGATGCCTTCCTTCATTGAGGATGAAGATTAAGCATGTGAATCAGATCAAAAATTATCATGTGACTTCATCAAGAGGTCAATAGTATGAGACCAACATGTTTCTCATGATGAGATTCTAGATGGAAATCATTTAGTTCATTAGGATGAAGAAACATTTTGGGATGAATTAGAATATTTTTGTGCAAAGATTAGTAATCTATTCTACCTCAGAAAGAACCTAATGAAGACATCAATTTGAGGATGCAAGATGAGATGCCATTATTGAGTGAATATGATATAATCCAATACCTATCTATGTATGAAATAGAACTAGCACTCTTATTGTAAGGTAGGAGAATTTAGGAGGAAGATGATTAGGTCTTAGAGTCATATTTTTAATCCATGTACTTGAGAATGGATATGGGATCCCAAGTCTCACTTTCCGGAAGACCTAGGCATCCAAATGTCCCTATCTATAAGAATATGACATTAAAAAACACTCAAGTTTTAAGGTTCTATATTAGACTATGTAATTTTCCATTTGAACCTAGAGGTAAGTATTTTAGGAAGTTAATATAAAATTTATATTAGTTTCATTCCTTTTATTTCTTTATTTTTTTCCTTCCTATTCCTTGTTTATATTAATGCTTGTATTCCTTTTGTGATTTGTTCCTTGCTTCTAATTAAGTCCTTTTAGATAGCCCAAGTCAAAGCTTATTTAGTTTTTTTGAAACTCCCAAAATTCAGGAATGTGGGTATGAACCAAATACATTTATTGACGATGGGTCTAAAATGTGAGCCTAACATTGTGATTTAAATAAACTAGTAAAGACTAATAGAAGAGGCCAACTATTTCATAAGATCTTAAACATTGTCTTGACCTAAATGTCATTTTAAGAAGATTTGCACTTGTAGGATGAAAGTTTAATCTATTGAGGCATAGTCATTCTTGCACTTAAAAAACATCCTTACTTGGGATAATGGTTACAACAATAGTTAATTTTTTGAGGATCAAACACTTAACCAAATCTTTAAACCTGGCTACCCTAGTTCCCAACCTTGTTAAAATCATAAAATATCTAAAAATACAAAAATAAGAATGTAATGTAAAATCAAAAGATTTTCAAGCATAGGTGATTCTAGTAATCTCCATCAAGACTATGGATACATAGATGGTAGTGGATCAAGGCCATGAGTGGAGCCAAAAACATCTTTGTCAATGCTATAGATATATATCTAATAACATAGCAATGCCCAAGCCTTCCCTAAACTAGAAGCGTGGTTCTTAAGGAATATCTAAACATGCTCCAAGTTAGTGTTAATGATTAAAGATATGAATCTTATAATTTGTCCCATGAATCCCATGAAAAACATTAAGGGGAATTAAAGAGAACACATAAAACATGGCTATTTCTTAATGTTTGATCCCAATTCTCTAAATGAAAGGTTTGTTTCAACCATAAAATGATCTGGATAATGGCATTCATTAAGTGGAGTGGATGACTTAGTTGTTGTTTGAACTAAAGTCTCTAAGTTCTAACATATTGATATGTTTCCCCTAGAAGTTGAAATTTGTTGAATTTAACATGCCCCCATTTTTTGAAAATTGGCACCCTTGAGATACTCTAAAACTTAACCCTAAAACCATGGCATGTTCTGAACATTATTAGAATTTGAAGATCATTCACTTTGATAGAGTTGACCTACTAAGTTTATGGTTTTACTTTGGGATCGCCTAATGTTGTTAATAATTGGTCTTCATGTATTATAATTACAAGTTTCATGGAGCTCTTACTAATTGATCATGCTTAGAGTGTATAAATTAACTCTACTCATGCTTCATTTTCTAAAATCTCTACCTCAAAAAACCCTAGCTCAAGCCCTTGGTTCAAATTTACATTTGGCAAGAGAAAAATGGTGGGAACATTTCAAATTACTTTGGACTTAGGTATAATTTTCATGTGAAGGCTTAGTCATATTTCTTAACATGACCAAACCTTAACTTGAAAGTCCTACTTGGTCCTTTTTATTTTCCCCCTTTATTTCCTATATTTCTAACCAAGTCTAATGTTCATGTTGGTAGGGTCCTTATTATTGTCTAGCATGGTCCCCTTTATTATATATTTATCCTAAAGTCTTAACTCTAAGGCCCCATTCATGTTTATCAACATGAATGAGACCTTATCCTTAATGTTTTAGCCTAAGTTTCTTTCATCCTAGATCCTAACTTAAAAACCTTACTTCTTTACAAATCTAACAGTCCATGCCTCATCATGCCTCTTGATCTAATAGAGCAAACAAAGGTTGAAGAACCTAAGAATTTAGTCCTTTAGAAAAATCATGTGTGAGCATATAGATCATGATTGATGGCTCTCACTTCATCATAGCTTTTAATCAGATGGAGCAAGGAAAACCTTGAAAATTCAAAAGGCTTAGGAAGCCCCACAAATTTTTCATGTGGTGCTCCCATATTCAAATGTAGGAATTTGATGAGCTTAAATTTGATGTATTCAAGGCCATCTTTGATTTTTACATGACAATCAACTTTAAGCCCACCAAAACTAAGAACATTAAGAGCTTAAATTTGACAATTATACGACCATCATTTGACATCCTCAAGGTTGTATTTGATGTTTACTAGGCCATCAAATTCAAGCTCTTTGAATATTTTAATTAGATAAAAGGAACATGTGTTTCTATAATTCAAAAGGGCCACTTTGATATTATGATTTAAAATCATAAAATTCTTTAACCTGTCTTTTCATGTTTATTAATATAAAATAGAATTAGCTAAAAGAATTTTAACTTAAGTCTTTTGTAAATCTATGCACTAATTAAAGTACTCCCACCTTACATGATCAATGAATCACACTTCATGAGGCCCAAAAGATCTAATGGTGGAAGATCATCAATGATTTTTCAACAAAGATCTAAGAACCCACCTGGTAGATTATCATTTGATATGCAATTGGTGTAAAAAGCAGAGCTTAGAAATGACATGGAGGTGAAAATTGGCATAACTATGGGGATTAATAACAACATGGCCAATTATATGAGAGTTCCTAGATCATGATCAATGACCCACATCAATCCTCAACTTCTAATCAAATGATATGAATCAAAATGCAACTTTTAAATACCAATATCTAGTGCTTTGAAAGCATTTATGAAAAATATTATGAAAGTGCCAAATGGATGTGAAATAAGCACCATGCAAGCATAAAATGAAAAAAATAAATATCTTGTGTGCTTTAAAATGCAAACATATAAAGATAAAGGTCAAAATCAAATCTTAGGCATGTATGAGCTAAAGCCAAAGTAAGACACCATCATTAAAGCTTCAAAAGCCATAAAAATTGAATAAAAGGCCTTAAGTGAACTCAGATTAATTAAAGTAAATCTAAAATAAGTTCAATCATTATTTTATCACAAAATAATTAACCCAAAGACCATTTTCAATTAATTGTGAGGAATTTGTAAGTCTAGTAGCCATGGCAGCTTAGAAGCAACAATTAAGGGATGAGACATAAGTATATCTATCTACATACATTGAAGGGAGGGTCTTCAAAGAAAATAAAATAGACATGATGGCCTTAAACACTAGTAATAATAATTGGTCTTAGCTCTTATGAACCATTGATGAGATTCAAGCCATCACCGAGGAAGAATAAAGGATTGTCATAGTCATTAGGAGGTATTACAACCTAGTTGTAGTGAAAATAACCAATCTCCATCGTGTTCCTACTAAACCAAAGGTATTCCATTGCATTGAAATAATTTCTTGCATTTTTATAGATTGTATAATTGAACATGACTAGATCATTCATGAGAGGCTCTTTAGGATAATTGCATATATTTCTTGACTAGATATTGAGAGATATTACAAACTAGGCAAACCCCATTTGGAATTTCCCACTATCAAGGAATGGAATCAAATAATGACTTAGACACCATCCTTAGGACTTGGTTTCTTTGGGGGAACCATGTAGTCTTAGGCTTTGAGGTAAGAATCCTAGTTGCCTAATTTAGAGAAGGAATTTGGGTAATTATGACCCTATTGAATAGAATATTTGGAGCCCCATCAACCACATATGTCAATAAGATTTGGGTGTCTTCTATCTAATTCATGGTATAAAAAGAGGTCACTCCTCCAATTGGAGAGATGATCAACATCCACCTAAGGATATAGTTTATAGGTATCAAGAAGAAGACTAGTAACTAGTTCTTTATGATGTCCTATCAATTGGATGCTCTACTATCCTCCACTAAGATACTCCACATCAAGAATTAGTCACCTAAAGGTAGATTCATAACTTACCACCATTATTCAAAGCTACATATTTTAAAATATAAACACCAAATGCATTTCATTTGTGATTATGTCTATCCTAGTTTAGTAGAAGCCATTATAGGTTTCCCCTTGCCCAAGATTAACCCTCTAATCAAGAAGAATGCAAAGTTAATGGGAGAAATCTGGTTGTACCCAAATTCTACTATGATCAAGATTGAAGGGATTCTAATTAAATCTTAAAATTTGCCCATCTATGTTCCCACCAAGTTAGCAGAGAAGGAGATTCCATATCAAATTATTCATGGTGTTGATGGAGTGTACAAGGAAAAAAGGAAAGGCATCATCCATCCCTTTCCTTTGATAATTGGTAGAACTATTTTACAAGATTGGAAACATGTTGATACCATTATAAGTAACAAAGAATCTTTTATATTTAAACTAGATGACCTAAGGCATTAAGATCCTTATGATATGTGGCCAAGTATTTGAAGAGCAAGCAAATGCCCAAACTAGTTTATGAACATCAGCTTGGTCCTTATGACACTCTGCACATTAGGGCTATTAATTTTAAGGAAATACTAGCTAGGTTCAAGAAACACAATTCTAGACTTGAACATAGACTAAATGTTAATTAAAAACCATTAGGGGACATATGGAAAATGGGACCTCTTTAATACCATTTGATGCTTAGACCTTCTAGGCCACCTCAGGAGCAACCATAGTTGGAAGTGCCACAGCCCCAATCACAAGCTACACAAGGTCATGGGAAGGATAAGTTAGAAGATAGGCCTACTAAAGGACCCTCATCCTCAACCTTACCTCAAAGACCAACATATCCCATTGAGAACCTAGACATGATTGCCTTTAAGCCTGATGAAATAATGGAGGATACCCTCAAAGTCGTTGCTAAAGCATATGTCTCTAATGAAGAGGAGGAGCAAGCTTAAGAATCTCAAGCCCAAGCAGAGGAGGCTAAGTAAGAAAAAGGGAAATAAGTTGCCTTGGACCTAGTCCCAGTGGTACCATTAAAGAAGAGAAAGGTAGAATTGGCAATTATCTCAATTGAACAAAAAAAGCCAAAGTTGACTTTCAATCACCCCATGAGTGAAGTCAACTTGTTTAGTGAGGAATACCCCATCCATGGACTAATCATCCCTAATTATTTCATATATGGGAAAATTTAAAATATCCCCTCATTATACCACTCATGGGCCATGACCTAAGCCATCAATATTGATGTGCATGATGTCATCAAGCCATGGATAAGGGATTTAATGGAGGAGGAAGAGAGAAGAATAGTGACAACTACAAGGTCAGGTAGAAAGTAATGGGATGCTCTAAGAGCATCAAGTAGAACATAAATAGTGGTCTCAAAACCTCTTAAATATATAAAACCATCTACCAATGTCCAATTCAATCATGAGATAATAAGATTACAAAGAGTGATAATTAGAAGGGCCATGGTGAGAACTGAAGAATTCACTTTTAAAAAGGTTGATCGATTTGTAGGCTTAACTCCAATTAGAGGTCAACAACCTAGTGAACATCCTATTTATGTAGAGGATATTAAATAACTAACTGAAGCTCAATCAACTCAAGTCAGGGCAAGCATCGAGGGCATGAAATAAAGAATATCTAACATGGAGAAGGAAAATGAGGATTTGAAGACATAAACTATCTTATTAATGCTTGGGGTAATGGTGAAGATGCTTAAGGAATCCTTATTTGATATGTTTGATGCATTGAAAATAATGAAGCTGAAGTAGAGTGCATTGGTGTAGTAGAACATAGTAGTTAATGGTCTAATAACCTAATGGCAGGCTTCATAAGATAAATAGCAAGATTAATCTACATCTAGGTTGGGAGGTAGATTCCTAAGCTTAACATAATTATTATGGGACATTTGAATGCCATTTAGGGAATTATTGTTGAAAATATCCAAAGTTTGAGTGCATGGTCATAGGAATTGGAGAGACTTTAGAAAGATGATGATGAGCTAGTAGGAAGAATTGAATAATTAGTTGGGACCATGTTGACCAATCCTACATATATGAGTGCCTTAAGAATAATGAAGGATGATGAGTTAAAACATAGGGCCACCTTGGTGATAAAATAAATTAGAACTAAAAGTCAAGGCCAATTTAGAGTAGATAATAGTAGGATCCTATATATGATACTTAATACAAGAGAAAGGATAGCGAAGGCTAAGAGCATCAATGAGGCCATGATAAAAAATGATAGAGAATTGGATGCTCTAGCTGAAAATGAGGAGTGTCTTTTGATACCACCTATATACTTGGAGATGGTGAATGAGTGACACCAAAAGGCTATGAACATCCTCTAGCAGCAACAAGTGACTACTTAGGTACAGGGCACACCAATTAGTTAATATTCCATTTTGTAAAAACATTGTAACATTTTGAAAATGGAATATTCCATTGTAAAGGCATATGCTAGTCTGTTAGCATATTTTCCTCTAGGTCAATCTATTTTTAAAAAGCAAATGTATTCTAAAACTTTATAGAAACAATATAGTTATCCTTACTTTTTATGCATTTATATCTTACAATTTATCGACATAATGCCTTGTCCTTCTATAAAAGGTAGTACTACCATTTTGTAAGGGAGATATTTTTTATAAAAAATTGTACTCTTTGAGTAGTTAATACAATTAAGGAATTTTTAAAGGATTGTCCAATTTTGTTTGTATCAATTGTTATATGGCTTTTTCTCTCAATTGCTAGTCTAAAGTCTTAAATTTGAATGGTTTTTGTGAATTTTCAGTTACATCTTTGATTATAGGGTTGATAATTTGTGTTGATGTTAGATTAATTTAATAAAATTTAATTTACTTCATTTCATTTTCTTTACATTAGAATGTGTAAATTCTATTTGAGTGTTGTAGCAAATCTTTAAAGTAAATTTAGTTCTTACTTATATTTCTTTATATCATCCTTGGAGGTTTACTTAGTGTGTAGTGAGATATGAGCTTATCTTATTTTTCACTATATACTAGTTAAATACATACTCAATTATAATTGGAATTTTTTCATAATATTTGAGGTTAAGATCAACAATCACTTATTCTCTTTCTGTCTTACCATGTTATTTTGCTTCTTTATTTAACTAGATCACTTTAGTTTATATTTCATCATAAATGTCCATTTAGATTAGTTTGTAGTTTAAGATTTGATCATAATTCAATAGTATTAGCATAAATAATTACACTTTGAAAATATTTGGTCCATGATGGCTCTCAATCATCCATTGATATAATTTTTTTGTAATAATTAAACATTACTCTATTGTTATTTTAGAATAGGTAACATAAGTTGCCAAAACCTACTACTCATGCTCTAAATTCCCAAAATTCTAAAATTAAAAGTGTTCTTTGAACACTAAGGACACATGTGAATCAACAGACTCCAAAAACACATGTATTGTTATTGAACATGACTTTATGGTCAATTAAACATGTGAGGATGATATCTAATATATGTAAGTTATCAACCCTTAGTTTCTACTTTCCATGACTATCATCAACATAAACCTCTATATCATCTAAATAAAGTCATGAAATATGTGTCACATCCCTTTGATTTTTTGTCCTAATGTTTTTAAGGCTAAAAGACATGAAAACATAGAATAAGGTACCCATGTCATGGTAAAACATGTCTTTTTTTGATCCTCATCTAAAATTATGATTTTATTGTTTCTATAAAATCCATCCATGAGGTATATCATATCTTAACCTATTATAACATCTATGCTAACATCAATGGAGGGAAAAGGGAAGTCATCTTTAGGACATGATGTCAAATAATTATTTTCATATCCTAATTTTATCATTTTTATTATGGAAACAAATGATATTTTACATCTACTTAAAATTGTCCACATGTTATATTAACCCTACTTTTATTAGTTTAGTGACCTCTTCCGTAACCATCAATGTAATCTTGGGTTTGAGTGGCCTAGGATTTTTTTTACTAGGTTTTGCATTAGGAATGGTAACAAAATTATGAAATAATGCATTAATCTTAATATTTGTCATGTACATGTAATAAAAGGCAAAGGTTTTATAAAATTAAGTAAGAAACATATTAGGAACTTCCATCACTTGAGGAGAGAGTGAAAACCTTATTTTTAGGATATTAGGGTTTTATTCATCCCCTATATTGATGTCTATGGTTTCTTTAATATTTTTTCAAATCCATGTACACATAGAGGAATATTAGGATCCTACTCATTTACAACAAATATGTCATACTCTTCTCATAAAAAGAATTATGATTCTCTATATTAAAGTAAAAATTATAGTAGTTGGATTTGAGGGTAGATGTGGGGTAACAAGTAAAGAAGAATCATATCTTATGATTTCATGGATGGAAATGGTCATAGGATCATAATAAATCCAAGATAACCTAATCATTCTCATTAATGTAAAAAACTATAGGGCCATTTTCATTTCGAATACAAATAAGGGATTGGTGATTTAACATTTTCAAAAAAGGGTTTCATACTTAATGGACACCACATAATTAGATTTAGGT
This sequence comes from Torreya grandis, assembly GCA_037957365.1. Taxonomy (NCBI): domain Eukaryota; kingdom Viridiplantae; phylum Streptophyta; class Pinopsida; order Cupressales; family Taxaceae; genus Torreya; species Torreya grandis. The sequence continues at coordinate 2,320,866 of JARHVA010002167.1, read as the reverse complement.
ATCGTTAGATGAGGAATGAAATAATAAGAATAAGTAGCTAGGGATTTATCATGTTTATTGATTATCTTGTAATGGACTCAATATAAACAAAATATAAATAATTGGAAACTTTTTTCACAACATTATTTTAAATCTAAATATGTTTGGCATTAGTCTAGTAGACTTATGACACTTTTTTAGTCACTAATTATGAGTCACCATAGATATTTAGGTTTTGAACACCTAAACCTTTTTTATAATCATTCAAAAAATAGAGACTCATACTCTTCCACATTTTTTATATGGTTTAAATAAACCTTAAAACCAAAAGGCATGATTCTTCCTTCAAAGGAATTAGGATAACTCCTAACCCTATGCAAAGATGACATTTTACCCATCATAGTAAAGTTTCCATTGATATTTTGTGATGGAATAATTATTATCATGATTTAGGAGTGATTATTGGTCTTTTGAAATATCTTTAAGTATGTTAGCTAACCATTCTTAGGTTTCCAAGTTTTGAAATTTTAAAATGCCAAATTTTCCTACCCCTTTGACCTCAAAGGGGAGTGTGATGGGTTTATCCTTCTCTAGGATACTAATAATTTCAATTGTGTAATTAGTGGAGACACTGGTATTATCGTTACATAGTTTTACTACTTCAATTTATTTGTTATCTTAATCCAATTTTATTTAAGTTATTCATTTATCAAAGCATTGAGAATTTCAAAACACCTCTTTAGGATACACAAAATGGTTTTTATAGGTTCCTTATCTTTTTTTGAGGAGAGGGTCTTACCACATAATTATTGGGAAAGTGGTACTCAATATGAAGCTCCAATTAATTATTTAAGTTGACTTAGATATCATCAAAGGGTTTAGGGTTAAATTGACAATAAAAAAACCTTCCCAATATGAAGGTCTACATCTCTTTAAATAATGTTGAAGGGATTGCCTTCATTTTAAGAATCCATGGTATTTCAAGGATCGTATTATAGATTATGTCCCTATTTATCATATAAAACTATATCAAAATGTTTATAGGTCCCAAGGTTATAATAAGAACAATAATCCATATGGAAGTGGACTTGAGGTTTTCATAGCCTCTTAGGGTGCTTTGAGTGGTAGAGAAATTAGTTTCCACATAAACAAGTCTCTAGAGAGATAAAACTAGGGATATGTTACCAACCTTCCATAATCAACCATTTCTCTCTTAATGTATTCATTATAAATATAAAATTTTAAAAACAAATCTGGATGACCACTCCTAACCATCTTAGTTTATGGGGGAAGACTCCTAAGGTCAAAGAAGTAACTAGTTTCTCTTGATTTTTGGCTAGGTTGAAACTTATCCAAGCCAATGTGATTGATTTGAGCCTCAGGTGGAGTGTGATGCTAGATAGGTGATCCAATAAAAATGAATTAATAAATTATAAATGATGGGAAATATATTTATTTATTCATTCCATGAAATAAATGTAATAAAATGTCTTTTTGAGGTCAATAATTAAGCCATAGTTTTCCAAATTATTGGGGTTGATGTGAGTGTATAAAACATTTAAAGAATGGGGAATTATAGGTTGATATTATTGTATGTGAGTAATGATTTTTTCATATTCATATATTTCTAATTATATAAATCCTATCATCTAATTTTTTCCTTGATCTTTCAGTTATAGAGATACATAAGGGTTGGCCTAGCTAGAAGTAGAAGCTTCAACATCATGGGTTATAGTCAGTGGAGGCTAGTTGGTTTAATTACATTATGGAAAATTATATATGTTAATTTATTTATGGTCAATAAATGAATTTTTTATATGTGAAAAAATACATTTTGATGTGACATGGGACTAGTTAATTGAATTGGTGGGTTTTCATTAGTATTACATAGGAACATTTATACAAACATTTTTTGTTGGTCTTCAGGAATTATTTAAATGAATTTATTGTATTCCTTGTAGGCATTAGTATCATGTCCAATGAATTTATGTGAAAGGTATTAGACATTTATATTTTAATACTTGGGCCTCTATTTATGGTTTTCTTGACCAACCATCATGGTTTATTTCCTTGATGAAAGGGTTAGTTATGATATTGTGCATAAAGGTCAACATATTGACACTAGTTTTGAGTTGGATTTTTAAAATACATGTTATGAGGTAAGAGATAGTTAAAATAAATGACATAAACAATGGTGGAAGGTACTATTTCTTCACACCTATATTTTTTATTATTGTTCATGGGTTGAGGCGGGTTGTTATTCATAATCTTTAGACTTTTATTTTGATCCATCACACCATTTGTAGTGAAAATTTAATTTATATTCAAAACCTTGTGGCCTTGATTATTGGGATTAATTTTTTTAAATTTTTATACCCTAATTATTTTAATTTTGTATGACTATTCAACCATTGGTTCCATAGGTTATTTGACTACTATCAATGGCCACTTGAAAAACTAGAAACTTTTGTTTGAGCACTTATTCATAGGACCATTAAGGGAAGTTTTTTACATCCTTAGTTATTTCCTTATTGGAGGAATTGATAAATATATCAAAAAGGTATTTTTTTTGATATTTGGTGTGATTATAGATGAATATAGAACTTACCACCATATTTTTGATGAAATGGGTAGAATATTCATTTTGTTCTTTCTTAATGTACAAGAATTTTTGTATGGAAGTTTTTAAAAACTTGATCATATCAAAGGATTTTTAAAAATATGCCATGAGTTCTTAGAAGGAATGAATATATGCCTCAGGGAGGTGGTAATATAAGTCTAGGACTATTACTTTTATTATCTTTGGGAGTTTTTTTAAGATACCCTATCCCAAGGTAGAATATCTCTAACAAATATTATGTATGCCTTGACATGTGGATTATGATATCTTTCTCATTTAAACTTAGGGAGGTTAAGTAGGGGATGTGTAAAAATGACTCCTCATATATTTTGGTTGAGGGGTCACTTTGAAAAATTAGCATAGATCCCCATGTGTAGACAATATTTGTAAATTATATATGCCTCAGTCTTGTACACTTTGTAAACTCAGACCTTGGTTGTTCCTCTCAGTTATGGATCTTTCCCATTTTTTGAAGTCTCAAATGTACTCTATCATGTGCCACTTGGCATATCTCTTAGTTTAATGAGTCTTATGTTGATGACCCAAACCTCATATCTTACCCAGAATGCTTAAAACCTACTTATCTTCCACCTTTATGCGTTTTGAGTCTATACCTACTTGTCTTCCACCTCTATGAGTTTTGAGTCTATACCTACTTTCCTACTTCCTAAATACTAACATATGGGACATACATCTATATTAATGCTAGTTTATTGACCTAACACAAGTGTTCAATGCCCTAAAGTCTTACAATTTGAAATTGAAATATATCCTAATGGTTTGCCTAAGTGCTTTAATGTGAGTTAATTCTCCAAAGGTATTGATATAAATACAAGATCAACCCATATTCATTCCTCACCTACAAGAGACCAAAATAGATAGAGGCAACTTATCGAAAGAGCTACATCAAGTATTAATTGAAAAAATCTTTCTTATTTTCTAATTTTTCCATAACAGTCATATTTACAACACATATACATGTCTAAATTACTAAAGGATCAACCCAAAAGATATATTTTTTAAGTTATAAACTAAGTCAATATTGTACTCAATTTAGACATATTGCATTATTCACACACATTCAAACATGTAGTGTAGAAATAAAATAGTTTAAGGACCTGTTTGAAAGATTATATATATAGTAATCACTCATTAATAGAGGGATATTTTAGGTTATCTCAACACCATGTGCCCAATAACCCATTTTTCCCAAGGTCACCATGAATATGAAGAACTAGGATTTTACAAATTTATAAGAGATAGTCCATAACCTAGATCTAAATGCACCAGAGTGAAGGTGAAGTTAAACACAAAAAAATATAGGTGGTTGTATCCTTTTCTATTAGGTATTCCATATAGAACACTTGCATCAAGTTTAGATAGTAGTGTCGATGTAATTATCTTAGGCTGACATTAGTGTCTACAGCTCTAGAAGCATCAAATATAAAATTTGTTGACTATTTTAGATCATCTTCCATTATAATTCTACCTATTCTAGATATAAAATTATATTATCATCATACAAATATAATTATATTACTTCTTTGTCATTTATATACTTAACATAGTTGTACTTATTATTATTATCCTATCACAATTAATAAATTAAATGCATGTTTATATTTGATTTTAACACCCAATTGGCATGTTGTAGATCTGATCAACACCCTTGTGTATTATTATGTATATATTATTAACCCTATCTACCCAATTAAAAATGAGAGTGCTTATCCAATTTAGGGTTAAAGATTTGGTGAACCTAATTTATATGAATGGAAACATTTTTGTTTCCTAGGGTTTTTAACTAGATAGGGTTTTATATCATTGTAATTTTTCATTTTATATTTATATTATTTTATATACAACCTAGGTGTAGCTATATATTGGAAGGTGTTATTATTAAACATCTTAAGCTTCCTCTCACACCACCTAAGATGTCTCAAACCAATGAGGGACATCATCCTATGGATCATGATAATACCAATGTTGAGAATGAAAAATATACTCATAATATCATCATAAAATAGGATTATGATAATGAAAACCCTGAGTCTAATGAAACCAATGACCATGAGAAAATAAACCATGAGAAAGTGAATGAAATTTCATCATTTCATGAATGTATTCATCAAAACCCTGAATATCTTGATGAGATCCTAAATACTATATTGGAAAAAAAATTCAAAAGGTATAGTTCAAATATACCTCCCATTAAACATGTTACCACTTAGTACTTATAAGGGGGCATGGCTTATGTGTTTAAACCTTTGTTTCTTCAAAACCTAAAAACAATTTCTACATATGCCATGGGATTACCACATAATTCCACTCAAATATTGGTCTCAATGTTATTACTACTTAAACCAAGTTTACATATGCTTTGGTTATTACTAATATTTATAATCTAAATCCCAATGAGTCCATAGTTATAACACTCCTTCAATTTATAAAGACCTTGGAAGAAAAGGTCAAACATTCGAAAAAATTATTTTAAGTTTCCTCATGTTATTGATTTAAAATATGTGTTGCATAACCTATTACACTTGAGATATATTTTCACCCTTTCCTAACTAGTTTTATTGCACCTAAACTCACATTTTATGATGGTATGGTTGATCCTAAACAACATATACAAACCTTTTATGTGGCATGCCTTGACTATGACTTCAATGATAATTTTTTTACCAAAGTATTCCAAAGAAGCCTCAAGGAGTATGCTTTGAGGTGTTTCTATGACTTACCTATTTAATTCATGAAAGCATTAAAACCTCTTGCAGATAAAATTTTAGAACACTTTTCCATTAATATGTTTAAAAACCTTTCCTATGCTCAAATTAGCAAAATCAAATAAGTAAGAAATGAACTAATCAATGAATATGTCTAGAGATATACTATAATGCTAGGTAAAATGACAAATCTTATGGTATATAAGGAGTTACAAGACATAGTCAAGCAAAATTTTCTTACTAATTTACATGAGTCCATTATTTTCAAGAAGTTAAAATATTTTGATGACCTATTGCATGTTTTACGAGACCGTGAAATGAATCTCATTTCATTGAATAATCTCAAGTCTATAATAAACACACCAACTACATATACATCTAGTACCAAATTTACAATCAAACTAAGTTATAAGGTGAAACCTCCTAAGCCTAAGAAGGAAACAAACACCATGATTAATTTAGTTTCAAAAAAACCTAATTGACTTGTATTATCTAATTAACCAAAGAGATAATTTACATGCTTATTACTAAATCTCATGCCTCACTACTCCCATGGTTAGTAGAGTGTTAGATTATATCTCTCCCTCATCCTATATAGGTTGATATAAATAAAACTCTACCCATAAGATTCAAATGCTTATTTTGATTATCATAATGGATTATGACATTATACAAATAGATGTTTTACCATAATCATAATATAGAAGACCTTATTGATGACTAAAATATTAAATTTCAGGATCCTCCAAAGGAATCAAGTTCATAACCTAGTGATCACTAAAAATAGAAAATATCTAGCAATCCTTTACAATACCATTCTAAACAAGAACCAAAAGTGAAAATGGCATATAATGCACATCCTCCTCCATCACAATATGGGAATGCATTAGATGGGATTATTGGTACTTATACATGACATACACCTCCTATGAGTTAGAGACCTTATATTAATTTTGATGATACTGAGATCAAGGATGATGACTCTGATCTTCATTCTTTATTCATTCTAGAATGCCTTGATAAATACTTTATACATAGTGTTATGATTAATAATGGTTTAAGGAAGTTTTTTTCACCATGAAATTACTTACACACTCAGGTTATACTCATCATGATTTGCATCCTTATATTAGATCAATTAGAGAATTTGATGGGACATCCAATAAGGTTCTTAGTGAGATTGACCAACCTTTATAGGTTGGTCTCGCACATTTGGTTATTGCCTTTTCATTTATACCTTCCAAAAACATCTTTTACATGTTATTATGAATTCCTTAGATCCATACACTTTGATTCGTACCCTATAGTGTATGGGTGTGTTAAATACATTCTTTCCAATTAGGTAATTATAGTTTATATAATCCCATATGACCATCTTTTTAAACTAAATAAACTTATACCCAAGAATCTAATTATCAAACCTACTAAAGTTAATCCACCAAAAATGGGTAAGAAATAGTCAATCCCATTTACTTGGTGAATAGTACTTGAGATACCATTACATCAGAGACATAAATTGGAGCCCATAAAATCCCCATCTATAATGCACCATGTTTAGATATTTAGAGCACCCACTCTTGTTATTATTATTACTATTCTAAATAAACCACATAAAACTTAATGATGGGTTCTATCAATCCATATTCCTATTACTCTTACTATTTATTTGAGACCATAAATTCCTATTTTACATACTTAGAGCATCAAAAACACTATAGTGATAGATATTTCACCTATGTATGCTCTAGCGTCACCAAACTATTACACCTGATTCATAGTGGGAAGATATTTATGATCACCATTTGAATGGGATCATAGGATATACTCACCATTTCACATTCCAAAAATACTAAAAAAATTAAAAATATATATTAAAAAATATAAACAAATTACACCTACATGTTTTATATTCTCTTTAGGCATCTATGTGTTAGTTTCGTGGTAATGGATGTAATATCATTTACTCCTACATACACGTGTGTCATGTTTATATTTTAATATGACATAGGCATACAAATATACATGATTTATTCCTATTTTAGATGTTTGTCCTTACTCTACTCATGTCATATGGATGTTGGGGGCATCCATCTCTATGATCATAATACTCATAGGTTATATCATTATATGGTTATTCTACATTATCATGTTTTGAGATTATATATGAACTTACACATGCCTTTATCTATGATTATGTCTTACATAGGGTAATCGATATGTTATGCACTTGATTTTTTATAACACATTTGATCTATGGGATAATATGACATGTTTATGTTGGTTGCTTATTCTTTCCTTTATGCACTTCCTTGAGTGTCTTATCTTGAAATTGTTTTTCTTATTCAAGCATTTGAATATGCTCATTTATTTTCCCCCATGTGCCTATGTATGTTTTATTTGACATTTTAAAATGTCATTTTTTGTTGTATGGACATTTGAATATGTCATCCTTGATTTTATAGATATTTGACTAAGTCTTGTTCCTTCAATTGTGCGGTATTTGAACATGCCCCTTATTTATAGTCTCCTTAGACCATTTAATTTTTATTTTATTTGATTTTTATTGCATTTTTTTTTCTTATTGATCTTGTAATTTTATTATTTACACATTGATATGATCCTTATCATGCATCTTAGGCCTTCATGTGATCACATTGTTATATGCACTTAAATTCTATATTTACCTAGACATGTTATTTATATATGTTACATGGTTCCATTCACATATTATACAGTTATCTTATCATTTTGAGGTGAGGTAACTACCAATTTTTATTCTTCCCTCACCTCAAATGGGTGGGAATATTAGTGGGAGCATGTCATAGAAGGATGTTATCCACATTTGGTAAAAAATTTAGATTTAGTGGGGGCATGCTGGAAGCATGTTCTCTAGACTCATTTAGTATTTAATATGTATATCAATTTTCAGATTTATTAGGAGCATATCATATAGGCATGGATTCCACACATTAATTTCAAAATCAGTATGGGTATGCTTTGGAAGCATGTTTACCACTCTTATTTAGTATGTAACATCTACAGATTATAGTTGGGGCATGTTTGGAAAATGTACTCCATATTGGTACTTATTCTAGTTTTTAGATTTATCCATATATAGTAGGGGCATGATTTAGAAGCATATTTTACACACACACTTTCCAAATTAGCCAAAACACATAGTTAAATGATTTAGATTCATAATTATGGTAGGATTTGATACATTGGTACTATAATTATACATAGTTTTAGATGAGACAAATCTAAGGTGCATATTATATTTAATGTTCACCAAATATTGTAAATTATATATATAATTTTGATTTAAAAAACACTCTATAGACTATCATCACCCAACAAGATATACTTTTATGCACTTATACTAAGGATGTACTTTTATAGATTGTATTGAGACAATCTACTACAATAGTTGGTTTGTTTTTGTTATGGTTGAGGTGATTAAATATTTCAATATTTCTAAGTTTCTTGGTTGGACTTGATTCTATCATCTGTCCTTACCAATATGATAGTATGAGTTGACTTTGTTCACTCATACTCACTAGGTTATAAGAATGATTGAGTTTCATAATTGAGATAATCTCAATGGTGAAGTGGAAAATAACCTTTTCTCTAAGGTTGGGGACATGTGACTTCAAATATCTCTCTCTATCTCCTTATATATATGCACTTTACATACATACATACATACATACATACACACATATATATATATATATATATATATATATATATATATATCCTAATCCTAGTTTTAGATCCTTACAATGATACATTTTTCAAATCAACCTACTAATAGGCAATGTGGATACATTGATACACATGTGTATTATTAAACCTTGATATTTTAATTTAAATAATTTCAAGTAATTTCAATTTCATATTATATGCACTGATTATGTATTATAACATGCTATTGTTTTTAGGTCAGTCATTAGTAAATCACTCAAGTTGGGATCACACAAAGATAAGGCATGTTACACACACCCAAACATACATTCATTTATTTTAAACTCAAAATTTAATTAATATATTAAAGGGGGGAATTCAGACACTATTTTTAAATTTTATAGATTCTCAATATTTCACACTTGAAAAACTCAAAACTTGGTTATTTCTCTCAGTTCTGGACCTTCCCCACTTTACCAAGTCTCATATATATTCTGTCTTCTACCACTTGGACTATATCTTAGTAAAACCAATGTTATGTTGATGATCTATATCTTATATCTTTCCCAAACTGATTAAAACCTACTTTATCTTCCATACATACAAGCTCCTAGTCTTTACCTACTTTCTTGCTCCATGGACAATAATGTTTAGGATAAACAACTACATCAACACTAGTGTACTAACTTGGTACAAGTATTTAGTGAAATAAATTCATCCAATTTAAAAATAAAATGTATTATAATATTTGGCCTAAGTGTTTTAATGTGAGTTACTTCTCTAAAGGTATTGATATAAATACAAGATCAACTCTCGTTCATTCCTCACCTATAAAATACTAAAAGAGATCAAGGAAACTTATAAAAAACACTATATCAAATATTTAATTAAACAAAACTTCCATATTTTATCTTATTTCCATATAAGTCATAGAAATAACACATCTATAGGCTTTAAGTCTTGAAGGACAAACCCAAGAGATATATTTGCCAAGTTACAAGATAGGTAATTATTGTACTTACTTTACACATATTGCATAATTCACATACAAGCCAACAAATAGGGGAGAACTACATCAATCTGAGGCCATATTCAAATTATTGGATATGTAAGTATCTCTCATTGAAATAGGGGTATTTAAGGTTATCTCGACACCATGTTCCCACTAACCCATTTTCCCCTAAGGTCACCATGAATATGAAGAACTAGGGTTTTGAAAATTATGAGGAGTGATAGTCTATGTCCTAGATCTAAATGCACTAGAGTGAAGGAAAAGTAAAACCTAGAAGGATCCAGGTGGATGAATCCTTTTCTAGTATATATTTCATAGAGGACACTTATGTTGAATTCAGACAGTAACATCAATACAACCATCTCTAGATGATGTTAGTGCCACAACTCCATAAACATCAAATTTAAAATATGATGACTATTCCAAAATCATATTCTAGTCTACTTACTACTCGTTCTTGATCTAAAATTACATTAACATCAGAACAAGTAAAGTACATTACTTCTTTGTCATTGATATACCTGACATAGATGTACATATTATTTTTTATCCTATCTCAATTAATAAATTTAATGTATGTTTATATTGAATTATACCACCTAATTGGCCTACTTTAGATCTAATCATCACTATTGTACATTGTCATTTATATATTATTAACCCTATCTACCTAATTAAAAAGGAGATTCCTTATCCAATTTAGGGTTAAACACCATGACACTAAAATTGATAAAAGGAATGATGATATGAGATTGAAGAGGAGGGTTTATATGAAAGGTAGATGGGAAATCCCTAGGAGGAAAATATGGATGTTGATAGGGTGGATTATAGTATGTTATAATGTAGTTTTCTGACTAGGTTGACTTGGAATACTTGTGGTAATAAGGTAGAAGTGGATTATATGAAGAAGTGATATTTTGAATGTGTATAGGATTGTATGTATGTGGCATGTAATTCAAAGGATTGAGGGGTTGTAATATGTTAGTTTACATGTTATCAGGATGAATGTAAGTAAAGACACCTCCCACAATATTATAAATGGGAGTTTGATAAAATGGAGAAATATTATCAGCTATAGGATTAGTGAATCCATGAGTAAGGATGTCTTTGAGATATTAGTGTAAATTTTATTTATTATTAAGTATGTTATATAGGTATCATGGTAGCTGTTAAGTTTCCACTAGAGTTGGAATTGAAGAGGAATGGCCTTGGTTATATGTCTTAGATATCATACCTTGATTTAGATAGGTTTGATTTCTTTGTATGTCTTAAATGTGACCTACTAAGGTAGAGATGAGTTAATTTAGGGAAGAATTAGTGTTATATATAATATATCCATTTTAATAACATTTTGGATGGAAATTTTGATGATTAGTAATGATTTATTTTATGTTACAAGAATTAGTAGGAGACATTGGGGGTTGCTCCTAAGGGATACACATTTTTTTAATATTATTGGATGGATTTGATGATGATTTTAGTTTTCTCATCCCATATTTTAGAGATTATATTATATCAATATACTGGTTGAACCTCCTTGTATTATCCGTATTTGGGTTTTACAAGATAATTGTTGATCTTGTTATAATGTGGGGGTAAATCACTCCTCTAATGGTTAAATTAATATTATTAGAGTCTAAATAGTTATTATAAATTTTTGAGGGGTGACACACTTCTTGAAACACTACCCTAAACTTTTTTTGAGTTTAAATATGAAGGGAATGGAAATTAACTCTCCATGTTTTGAAAGGAGTTTTTATTATTACAACTGAATAATGAGGCCTCACTAAGAATTTGGTTATTCTTCCTATAGTTATATAGGTTGAAAAATATCTCAAATTAATATCAAAAAATATTCATGGGGTATATAAACACCCAAATAATAAATGGACAAGAAGAGAGAAGGTGGAATAAAAAGGAAAGAAAAGAGGAATATGCAAATAGATAATACCTTTCATGTTAGGTTCACCAGATTTATGTACATAAGGAAAGTGACATGATAACCTTACTACTCACAAATTACTAATGTTTAGTTGATACAAATGGTGAAAATGTGATAAGATGATTTTTATATGGATTCATATGATTAGGTTGAGGTGCAAGGATGTGATTTTTGATGATAGTGGTAAAGGGTGCTCATGATGGTACCGAAAGAGTTATTCTACATCACGTTACTCATTAAGAGTGTAAATTTTAGAGGATATACAATTAAAACAAACCTTTTATCAAATTAAAATAACTTTCATTATGATTATGTATAATATACCAAAGCTTTTAGTTGATACTAGGTATAAGAAATTGGGCGTAATTAGGTAAGATAACTATGGGGAACTTGTAGACTATATAAAGGTGACTACATCTCATCAATTCCATACATGAACTGAAATAAAATATAATGATTCTAGTCCCAAGGAGGAATAATAATAATATTTAAGGTCCAGACATTAAGAATTTATAATTGATGGTATTGCTATGGATATGTCTAATTATTGGTTAAACTTCTACATGGTATTTCTCATCAAGAGAATTAAACTAAGTAATGATAAGGTGTGTATTATGATACTTAAATTCTAAGCTCAACATTTATATCTATTTTAATATTTGTGGTGGGAATGGGATATCTAACTCTAAAACATATACCTGATTAATGGAGATATGGATACTCTATAACCATCATCCAATGGGAAAGATGATGTTGTAATGAATGTATAAAGTATAAATATTATCTTAATTATGGTTTGAAAAAGTGTATTTGTTGTTTTTAATGTTTAGGAATAAGGTTTAGGATTATACTTGTCTTAAAAAGGACTTGTTTGATTCCATTTTTTGGGTGTTATTTATAGTGTTTTATAGATAAAGTAAACTATACTAGTTGCAAAAAATAAAGTTTTTATAATGATTAAATGAAAAAATAAAAGTACAAGTGATTTTTTGGTTTTCTATTTTCAATATCTTTAATGCATGAAAGTACTAAAACTAATTCTAGGTGAGTGATGAAAGTACTTATTTTTGTTTTTCTAGTGAACTAGTTTAACATGTAAGCTAGATTGTGAGTTTTTAAAACCTTTTAATGTTTGTATGAAAATATAAATGATTTTATGAATGAATTAATGAAGTTATGATATTTCTATTTTTATGATTTAATTTAGTTTCTTTACCATGAGAGAGATAAAGAGTAGATCTAGTATGCAAGTTTCAATTTTCATAGCTTTTAAGTGTGTGTTTATGCACTTATTTGATTAATATGGGCTGAGATAAAATTGAAATAATATAAGATTGTGTGACTATACCTAATGAAAATTTCACCTAATCTACCTTTGATTCGATGAAAAACTATGTTATTTGAATATTTGATGAGAAATTACAAACTAAAGAAAGAAAAAATACCATTTTTGGAGCAAAATAAGAGACTAATATGATTTATTTTATTTTAAAATTTCATAAATATGAATATATCTATGAATAAAAAAACTAAACTAATATCTTTTAATAAACCAAGAAAATTTGATATAAAACCCTTGAACCTTATCAATGTTGAGACTAAATGAGGTTGTGCCTTCTATGGGATAAAGGTCATGAGAAAAAGGGACAACACAATAAATTTTATTCCCTTTATATGGGACCTTTCCAAATTTATGAAATATTAGGTGAGAATACATTCCATCTTAGTTGTTTAACTAGTGAGGATATTCCATTTCCTATGAATGTATAGCTCCTCAAACACTATTTTTGGGTCTGAGTCAGTTGAAATGTTCTATATATATTTTCCTTGTTTCGATTTCATTTCTTTCTAGCTTCATTTCTTGTTTTGGATACTTTTTACATTGGGAAGACAATAATCATTGTATCTGATTTGAAAACTACCCTTAATTCAGATCTGGTGGGTACTTATTAACAAAGAAACGATAAGAGGGTATGTTGGTAAAATATCAAAAAAGGGTATAATGATATTTTAAATACTCAAATTATTTTTATATTTTAATATAATTATGTTTATGAGTTTAACATTGAAATCCTAATACTATCATTCATTGTGAATAAGTTCCTATTTTGATGAGTTTAAGTGAACTATGTGATTTTTGAAGATAATTACTTAAAACATTGCACAAAGAACATATCAATTTATTATAGTTTTGCTTAGATGAATTATTATAGTCATAATGTCAAGTAAAATATTAAAATTGTATGCCTTTGTATTGTTTTAGTGGTCCCCAACATACAACAACAACAACAACAACAACAACAACAACAACAATAATAATAATAATAATAATAATAATAATAATAATAATTGTTGTTGTTGTTGTTGTTATTGTTGTTGTTTTTGTTGTTATTATTATTATTATTATTATTATTATTATTATTATTATTATTATTATTATTATTATTATTATTATTATTATTATTATTATTATTAGTTTGAAAAATCAATTTCAGGGTGATTTGGGCAACCTCTATCAAGGCTATGGATGCCTTTTTAGAAGTATACCAAGGCCTTGAGTGAGGTAAAATATAAATCCAATGTGTTTATGGATGCTTGGATCATAGAAGAGCAATGTGCATGGAACTGATTAGGCAAAGATCTACATATTATCTTTAAGGATTGATTGTTCTAACTTATTTTTTCTAAATTCTATGAAAATAATAAACTCAATTGGACACACTTTGGTCAAGGTGAATATTTTATTTTACCTTTTAGAACTTCATTTTCTTATCAATTCATGAATTCTTTCATGTTCCTTTACTATCCAAAGCTAACATTATGAATTCTTAAATATGTTTAGTTTATTTTTTTTAAATACTTCATAGTATTTTTTATTAGAGTCTCCATTTGTTGTTTCTTGAAAAACACACTCTAATTTCATAAAAAATCATGCTACCCCTTATTTTGTTTAGGAATTTGGTCTTGTCTTTGAGATGAGTTTGGCGAACTTTTATTGTTTGAGTTGTCATTTTGGCAGATGAAAGTTGCTAGATGTAAAAGCAATATTTTATATTTATTTAAATTTTTTAACCAAGTATGAGAAAAAAATTCATTATTGACTCTTATCTAAAAATCACATTTAGGACTTCATAAGATTAATTTGAATTTTCCCAAGTCTGAAAATTATTTTATATTTTATAATTTACCAAAAATATGTTAAAAAATACCTTTTGGGTTATTCAAACTTAGAATTAGGTTAGTAATCTACCTTTATTTAGATCTTATTCTCAACTTTCCTTTAGTATTTTTTCTCTTTTTTGTTTTATATCAAGGTAATTTGACTAAATGTATTGTTTTATTATTGGCTTAGTCACATTTGTTACATTTGAGATAATTTCACTAAAGTATGGAAAAAGGCCTTTGCTAATATTTTCATTTTTTTGCCTTTTTAATTCTTTTTTGGATTTATATATATAGCCTATTTCATGAAATCACATTTTAATGATGCATTTTATGTTTTTCCATGTAGGATTCATGTTTTATCATCTTTTCCACACCACACTTTATTGAAACTTTGGGGATTATACTGAGTCATTCATCCCATTTTTGGACTTAGTCTCATTTTTATCTTTGAATTGCAAAATTTTAAAGACATAAAATGATGATAAATTAAGAAGCCACCATTTGTCAAATTTTTTCTTCACTAAAACATTTCAACAACATTTCCAATTAAGGCAAAGTATATGATCTCATGAATAAGTGATATGACAACATTGAATATATTTTTATAATTTCCCAAACCCCATGATTGAGCGATATTATACTACATAGTGTGACCTCACAACATCGTAGGCAAAAAATAGACAATCAATGATTGAGCCCAAAATTCAACTTGTCAGATAGTGAGTGAATGCCATGTAGCATGACCCTAAGGACATAAAGCACACTGACATCCATGTCAGTATAAAAATAATAAATTTGAGGGCCTTCCTAGACTATCAAACCATCAAATCTTAGGTATATTTAATACCAAAGTAAAATTTAAGCCTCAAGTTGTGATAGACCACCACATGGTAGGAGACGCCTATCATAGAGGACACATTGGAACCTAAATCAAAAACTAGATTATTGAGTTGCCGTAAAGGTACATAACTTAAATTTGATGCATTTTCCCACCCATCTAACTATCAAAATTAAGTAATGAACTATGTTGTATAATATACCAATTGGGTTTAGTATGGCTTGTCTCATAATGGTGAAATAACTAAGAAATAAAGGACTCAAGTCAAACTTGACACTAGAATTTAATTAAGTCATGGTGTGTGCATTGGTTTCTTGAAGATAATACAAAAGTTCAAAATATTCTCTTAATTAAGAATGGCTTATATTATACATAGTAGGGATTCATAAGTGAATTAATGGATCTTAGGATTTATATTTACCTTACACCATGGTTTTGACATTGGTGATATTAGGATTGAGTATAATCTAAATAAAATATATGCTTGAGGGGATTTGTCCCCTTAAATTCTTTCAACCACCTAGTGGAGTGATGGTTAATAAATTATTTGATTGAAATTATCTATATAAGATCATATCTTATATAGATTAAGAGATAGATAATTTATTTACTAGATAGAGATACATAGGAGATAAAATAATCTATCCATTTTACTTATTCAATTTTGTACTTAGTTATGATTTTTTAAAAATGATATTATGTTATTTTAGACAAATTTAAATAATTCAATTAAGTATTTAATAACTATTAACAAGTTCCTCATGACACACCTTTTATTTTAGATCTATGGGAATAGATATTCATTGCCTACACATGTATATTAGGGTTTTTTTTAGCAGTGAATATTTGTTAATTCATGAATATTCCATTTTTTAGATTTTGGTTTTGGTGAATTTTTAGATTTACCGGATGGGACCGGATCACCAAAATTTTAGGGATATATATTAATTTGGGGGTTATCTTACCAACCCTTTATGACATTATCTTTGAAAATAGTTTAATTCACCGCATATATATACCCCTTAATCTTAATATCAAATAACAAAACAATTATGAATTTTGATTAACCAAATGACATAGCCAAATGACCATGAATAATGACATGGTCAAATGATATCACCGAATGATATTACAGAATGATGCTACCGAACTAGGAAAAGAATAAGGAAACCAAAATTTCAAACCATGAAAGACAAACAAAAAATGGCATGTGCACCTTTGAATTAGGAATTAGTGAAGTTATCTCTAGCAAAAATGTCATGGATCAATTGGATAACTTCAAAATGCATACAGTAACATATGAACTATCCAAAAAATGGGCCACATTAAAAAAGGGGAAACCCTTGGGGACATAAAAATCAAACCCATACACTAGTTCAATTTTTATGTCACCAAGGGCTTCATGTTTTTTAATGAAATTTTTTAAGTGAGCCCATATGCTTTTAATGTATTTTGGAGTGTTGAAGCCTAAGGCCTAACTCTTGAGGGCATAAACTTAGTATAACAGTTGTACTTATAACTCATCTAAAAATATGGGTCTCACTTGCACAACAATATTAAATGAAAGCAGTAAATAGCCAAGATGAAGGGTAGAGTTAAAGGGTCTGATCGAATGGCTTAGGTGAAGGACCCAACTAAATGGTAGAGTCAACTAAATCTATGAAATGGTAGATCCATTAGATTAAGCAGTTTGGTTTTGCCAATGACCGATCTAGGTAGCTCTATGAGTCTACCCTAAATAAATCCAAATGGCTTGATTGAATGGTAGAGCTACATAGCTCATCTAAAGACTAAGCTTGATATCTCTACTTATAGGAGAGTTGAGTGGCTCTACCCATGGTAAGGCCAAATAACTACTGATGGTAGAGTTGAATGTGGTAATGTCATTTGGGTCTATCACAAGCAGAGCCATTTTTCTCTACCATCAATAGATCCCTTTAGATCTACCAAGGGTAGAGTCACACTAAAGAAGAAGAGACTCACTATAGAAGAAAAGCCTCACTAAAGAATATCTATTTATGATTTGAAGAACATTTCAAACATGTTGATTCACCAAAGTTATGAATTAGATTCACCTAAATGAATCTAAGGGGGTTTGGGATATGGATTCTTAAAATGAACCCTAATGTATATGGTGTATTTTTATCCCTATTTTTTCATGGTTAACATTGTTCCCATCCTTGAACAACATATTTTTTTCTAGTTGTGCATATGATATCAAAGTCGAAGACTAGTTTTATTCTAAGAGATTGGTCTACTCAATATAATTAAATTTGATTTATTTACAAAACATGATTATATTTATTTCTCTCTACCCTCTTTATCTTTTTATCTTTTTATAGCCCCTATTAGATTATTTTTAGATTTGGATTGAAGTTTGACATGTTCATGCACACTTAATATTTTACTTATAATTATTTTCCATTGTTGTTATTAAAGGATAATGCTTTAAAATGAAAATTTTATATTTAATTAGATGTGATAATTATTTTTAACCTAATGTGCTAATTTATTTGGAGGAATATCATTGAAATTTCCCCTCATTTTTTATGATTTAAACTAGGACCCTTGAATAGAAAAGAAAACACACCAGTTTATGAGGTATTTGTTCATGACCTACTCATAGAGAATTTAAGGAAATATATGCTTTCTTTCAAGAGAGGTAGTGAATAAATTCTTATCCAAATTATCCCTAAATTTGGTGTGCCTAAACTGCATGTCAACATATTAGTGCTAGAAGGAGGTCATATTAGAACATTTACAAACCCACATTTTTATATAATATTTTAGATCAATAATTTATATGAATTCTCTCCCTACCTAAAGTTGTATGCATAAACCACACATCAAATTTGGTATTTTCTACCTTTAGGAACCAAAAAATGTCAATGATTATTTTTATTATGATGAGAGAAGATGGATATATAATGATGAAGCAAACACATAGGAGTTCACTAGTAGGTATTATAGGATTAATATAGGTAGGTGATGTATTTAATTTTTGACTAGATAGATAAGGTAAGATAGAATAAATTTATTAAATATACACAATAGGGCAATTTCATGTAGCAAATTTTTCCTCAACAATCTTCAAAATGTAGATTTTCTATGGGTGATAGGTACAAAACCAATTATCAAATTTTGGACCTTAGGTATTTATTAAGGATAAGACAATAAATATCCACTGTTAAGAAAATTTATTGGCCAAGTTGGTTTAATTAATCATTGAAAAATCATAACCCTGGCCAATAATGTATCGTGACCAATATAGTAGAATAGATGATAAAAATGTCTGATAGAGTAAATATGTGACTTGTAATGTAAAAGTCAAAATACATGGCCGACATTCTACATGTATGGTCAATGCATTAGAAATACATAACAAATTATTAATAAATTTCAAATCATGGAAGTGCCATAGGAAGTGACTACATGGTTGATGCTATATATGTATAAATAATGTAGTTAGATAGGAACTACATGGTTGGTTGTGTAAAAATTGAAGATGGATGATTAGAGAAGATCTACAAAGGCTAATATAATAAGACTAAATACAATTTTTAATTTTAATGTTGGTTGTAGTAGGATTTTAATTTTATTTCATATTTTTAATATAAAAATTATTGGGTACTATTATTTTAGATTTTTTAATGGTGATGATAGATATGGAGTAGCATAGAAATGAGTTGGCTATATGATATACTAACCAGGTTATCAAACATTTTGGATATGTTTTAGGTCCATATGATTGTGGAACTAGTGGCTTTATTTAAAATTATTAAGAGAGGATCAAAGACACATTTTAGTAGGATGTGCATGGGGAAATAATGGAGGTAGCCATCACCTTAGAGCAAGTACATGTTAAATTATCAATGATTATTAAGGTCACTATTATGATTTGTGATGCACCTTAGACCATATTAGAGTGATAATAGCTAGTATGGTGGGCCAAAAGATTTTTAATAGTATGATCAACAAAATCTAATCATTATATGTTTTATCATCTATGTGTCTAACATTACAAAAATATGGAAGGCCATCATAGGATTACTAGGCATGCTTGTGTTGTGTCACAAGTCATATGGAATGATAACATTATACATTATACCCTTATGATGGTTTGTGTAAGATAAAGGAATAATATATGATATGTAAGCTTCCATTTGGGTATAATTAGTTATAAAACATGATTAACTATTAACAATAGACTATGTGTACCCTCACACTATTTTCATGTTTGATAAATGAGAGATTCCCAATGTACTAGCTAGTAGGACTAATGTGTCAGATTAAGGATCATCTTCCTTGGGTGAGGAGGTGAAATTATAAAAAAAAGATGTGATGGATCTTGTTGAGGTCAACATACCCCATTTCTAAAAAATAAGGACCCTTTTTCAAACTTTAAACTGTAACTCTAAAGAACTTGACATGTTTTGCACATTATTAGAATTTGAATATCATCTACACCTAATAAGTCTAGCTTATTTTTTCATGGTTTTAATTTAACCTTTCCTAAATTTGCTAAAAATGGATCTTCGTGTCTCAATTGAAGGTCTTATGGAACCCTCATGTAATGGAATACATTAGGAGTTTATAGATTAATCATATTCATGCTTTTACTACCTTTTAGTTTGTGAGAACACAAAGTTGAATTCATGTTCTAGAACATTCCTTTAGAAAACCCAAGCTTAGAACCTTGGTTCAAATCCAATTTCATAGGAGCAAATTTGGTGAGAATGTTTTAAACGTGCTTTAGACTTAATCCTAAATTTTTTTGTTAAGGCTTGGTCATGTTTTTTAAAATGACCAAACCTTGGTCTAAAATTATAGGTTTGGTTTTTTTAATATATCCTAAGCCCCTTTGACTCCCCTTTTATTGTAAATAGGGTCTAACTTTTGTATTTTTAGGGACCTTTTATTTTATTAATTTGGTATCTTTTGATGTCATTGGTCCTCTTTATTATGAACTTAGACTAAGGTCTTAGTCTTAAGGCCCCATTCATGTTTATTAACATGAACTAGAACTTGATACTAAGAACCTAGCCTAAGTCCTTGAATTAACTAGACCTGACTTAAGTATCTTGCCTCTTTTCATAATTGATGGATTTTGATTCATCAGGACCAAATGATCAGTTGGAGCAAAGGAGACCCAATGAATCTAAATCATTGACCCATTAGACCAATCTCATGTGATCACCTGGATTAAGATCAATGGTATATGCTTAAGTGGAGGTTGAAGATCGGATGGTGTGACAACAAGATCAAATCTTAAATGGGATCCCTTTTATTAAAAATAAACTTAACATAAGTTTAAACCTAAGGTTGTAGTTGTATTTATTAATATAATGAAACCTTAGGATAAAACTTATGTTATGGATTTAATCATTTGAAAGGCCCCTTTATTCAAAGGCTTAGGACTCATATGGTAATATTATCCCATTTTATATAGTCTCAACCTCACTCAATCCATTTCTAATCATAAGAACCAATCATATGTAAGTACATAGATCAAGATCAATGATCCATAGATGATTATATGAAATAGATCCAATGTATTTGACACAACATTATAATGTCAAAGAGTCACAAAAGTACCATAAAGATGAGAAGCATCACTATCTTGGAAAGTCAAATCTAATTGATAGTCTACAGGCCCTTCCTAGGGTTACTAGGGTCAAAGCTCAAGAGCCCCAAAAAAATCACCACATGGTACTCCCATATTTGAGCTTAATGTTAAATGTGCCCCATGTATCAAAATGTATATTTAACCTAATTTTTTTACACTAAGGTTTATTATATATTTTTTACGATGAAACCTTAGGCTAAAACCTTAGATTATGACTATAATATTTGAAGGGTCCTATTTTATTATGCTTTAAAATACTTAGGCTTATAACTTAGTCTAATTTTAATACATAGCCCCAAGATAACTCAACCCTCTTCATAATTTTAGGAACCAATGGCATGCATCCACTCAGATCATGATCTACGGTTTATAATTACTCATAGGGGATGATTCAATGGAACATATTAAACTTAGGATTCTATAGGACCAACTACATTTAGGACTTAAATTTGATGCACTCATTCCCATCATTGAAATCTGTGAGGCCATCAAATTTTAGCCCCATATAAAAGGTTATTATAGCTTATTTTTTATGTTCACATGAATGTCAGGGGACATATACAAGGCCATCATTGGCATCTATGATACCATCAAAATTTTACTCAATATCCAATTTTAATCAAAAGGAAAATGCACCTAAATCTTACATCTAGATGCCTAAATTTATCATCCATAGATTAATCTAGTTATTTAAATCCATGTTTAAACTCAATATCCTTTTAAATAGGTTTGGATTTGTATGGACTAAGCTTGAAAATTATGTAAGATATAGTTGTGTTTTTAAACATTGATCCAAACCTTAGTCTACATAAGCCTCAAGGTATTTTAAACCTAATGATTTTAGTTTGACAAAAATTCCCATCATGATAAGACTTGGCTTAGGAATTTTGATCAAAATTTTTATCATGTTTATTAACATGATTAAACCATAGGTCAAAGCCTTACATTACATCCATTAATCATTCAAAGGGAGGCCCACTTTATATTATGTTATAGGTCTTAACTTAAAAATTCAGGCTAAATTTTATATCATGTTTACTAAACATGAAATAAGCTTTAACCTAAAGTCTTTATCTTATGTTCCCTTTTATATCTTGATCCTAATTAAAGCTCATGAACATCTGTAGGATTGATGACTCATGGTTAATTGGAGCAAGCTTATTAGATAAATAATAATAAACATGGAATATTCAATAAAACCTCTTGAGGCCCTTGGTTTTGATGCATGGCAAATGTGTATTCCGTATGTGACTGATAGGGTATAGATCCCAAGAGGCCCACAAGGATGCTAAGTGTTGTGTCCATATATCTCAATCTAGAAAAGTACCAATATCATGCTAGTCCCAAGATCATGATCAATGACTTTGATTGATTCATGCATGGAGATTTGATATTGTGAGACAAAGCAAATTTTAAAAGATAATAGCTAGTGCTTATACAACATTAATGAAAATGCCATGAAAACTACAACATAGGTTCCATGCAAGCATAAAATGATAAAATCAAATATTTTATGGGAATAAAAAGGAGAAGGTATAAAGGTAGGGGTCTAAATCAAATCCAAGGCACAATTCACCTAAGCTCAAGTAACCATCACCATTAAAACTATAGAAAATCCCTAGCCTTCACAAAAATCCATAATTTAAATCCAAATTGATCATAGTTGAGCTAGAGAGATCCATATTTCCATATATACAAGTGTGAACTAATCTAAAGATAATTCATATGCCATTAGTGAACAATTTTCAAATCTCATAGTCATTGTGGCTTGAGGATAATAGCAAAGGTAGGATAAAGAATTATACTTAACTTTAGACATAGAGGGAAGGATTTTAAAGGAAACAAAATTTGATGCTACATCATTAAACATTAGAGATAATAATTGGTCCAAACTCTTTTGGACTATTAAGGAGATATAGGACATCAAAATGGAAGAGTAGAAGAATGCCACAATCAACTAGAGATATAATGAACTGGTCTCCACCCAAATGACTCATCTCCACTATGTGATGGAAAAACTTGAGGTATTGCACTATATCAATTTCATTTCTCCTATTTTCAAGGACTAAAAGAATGATCAAGGCATGATAGTGCACAAATATAGTTTCCAAAAAGTATAATATATCTCCCCTCTTGCATTTAAAAGTTATTACAAGTTATCAAAACCTTAGGTGGATTTTCTAATAATTAGAGAATGGTCAAGCAAAACTAACATGAAAGACATCCTTACCCCATGGCTATACTCAAGGACCCATGTATTCATAAACCCCACTGGTAAAATCCAAGTTCCCTAGTTTAGGGAAGGAATTAGAATAATCATAACACTGCTAAATATATTATCTGGGGCCCCCTCTACCACCTATGCCAATAAAATGTAGGTGGATTATGTATATTTCATGGTGGAAAAAGGATTCACTCCCCCAATAAGTGAAATGATCAACATTTTCTTGATACATCAATTTTCTACCATAAAGAAGAAAACCAACAATCACATCTTTATGATGTCCTATCTTTTAGGTACCCTACTAGCCACCACCAAAATCCTTGACATGAAGAATTGGTCACCTAAGGGTAGACCAATTATTTCCCATCACTTTTAAAAATTGTAGATATTCAAATATAGACACAACATACAATTAATTTTTTATTATGTATATCCAGCTATAGTAGAATCCATTATAGGGATCCTTATGGGTAGGGTTAGCCCACTAATCAAGAAGTATGTGGAGATAATTAGGGAAATCTGGTTATATCCAGACTACACTATAATTAGAATGGAAGGGACCATGACTCATCCACTTAAATTACAAATACATATGCCTACTAAATTGGAAGATATGGAAATAACATACCAATTATTTCATGGTATAGATAGAGTATGAAAGAGCAAAAGGAAGTGACTCTTTCACCCTTTTCCTATGGCCATCAGTGGGAATGTATTACAGACTTGGGAGTAGGTAGACACTATCTCTAGACATAGAGACTCCTTTAATTTTTAGTTGGATGATTTAAGGCAATGGGACCCTTATGATAGGGTTATGAAGCATTTTAAATATAAAACAATAAACAAGACCTACAAATACCAACCTAGTGTCCATGATGTATTGTATATCAAGGCCTCCAATTTCATAGAAGTATTGGCCAGGTTAAAGGAGAATAATATAAATATTGAGGCTAGGTTGTATAGAGATGAGAAACCACCTAGTGAAATTTTATATATGGGACCCATTTAATACCACTTATTACCTGGACCCTCTTTTAGGCCCCCTTCAGAATAACCACAAGCAGAAGTACAACAAGCTAAAGTGTAAGTTTAAAAAAGAACTAAGAAGGAGATATTGGAATAAATATCTAGTGAATGGGCATCATCTTCATCCAAAACTAAAATTCCAAAGTCCCCAATTGAGTACATCAACATGATTTCACTAGGTCCTGAGGAGATAGTGGAGGATGAACTCAAAGTACTTATAGATGCCTATGGATCAGATGAAGAAGAGGAATAAGTAGAAGAACCTCAAGCCTAATCCAAAGAAACAAAAAATGAAAAGGGGAAGGATATTTATTTTGACCTAATTTTAGGTACACCCCTACAAAATAGGAAGGCTAAGTTAGCATTAGTCCCAGTTAGAAAGAAGAAACCAAAGTTAACATTCACTCATCTTTTAAGTGAAGTAAACTTAGTTAGTGATGAGAATCCTATTCATGGGCTAATCATCCTTGAATGGTTCATATATGTAAAAATACAAAATATTACAACCTTACATCATTCATGGGTCATAACCAAGGTAGTCAATATCACTATCCATGATGATCTCAAGCCACGGCTAGTTGCTCTAATGAAGGAAGAGCAAGACATAAATATGTTAACACATAGAGATTCAAGTGTAATTTAGGTGGACACTCATGGGGAATAAAATAACACACAAATGGATATTATAGAGCCTCTAAAGGTGATAGAGTCATCAGTTAATGTGCAATTCAACCCAAAGACTACATGACTATAAAGAGTGGAAATAAAGAAAGTCATGGTTGGGGGTGAAGAGCTCACTTTTCAAAGAGTTAAACCATTTATTGGATTAAATTTGGTAGGAGGTTGGGGACCCAATGAATACTTAATCCATGGAGAAGATATAGTTTGATTAGATTATGCTCATTCAAATACACTAAAATCAGGCATCAAAGGCTTGAATAAAAAAATAGAGAACATGTAAAAATAAAATAAAAATATTGAGACACAAGCAATTATGTCAATCCCTAAGGAAATGATTAAGATGTTTGAGGAATATTTTTATGATATGATTAACTCCTTTAAGATAATGAAGGAAAGATAGAATCCACTAGCCCATCAAAATGCAATAACCAAGGGTTTAATAGCTTAATGGTATAATTCAAAGGATAAAATGAAGGATCTAATCAACATACTAGTTGAGGATAAAATTCTTGGTTTCAATTCAAAAACACAATCATGGATTAATTATTGATATACATGAGAAAGGAACTTAGAGAGGATCCTAAGATATGATCAAATCTATAACCATGACTACTAAACCCATAAAACTCAGCTCCCTAGGCATCATTTCAAATGATGAATACAAGCACAGAGTCACTATGGTCATGCAAGAAGTAAGAATCAAGACCCAAGGCATGTCTTGGAATGACAAGACTAGGATCATGAATATGATCCTAATTATAAAAGAGAAGATTGTTGAGGCAAGGAGCATCAAAGAAGCCATGACAAGAAATGATCAAAATTTTGAGGACTTGGCTGACCAAGAAGATGAGTGACTCATAAAGCCTATTGTCAATTTAAAGCTAGTTGATGAACAACACCAAAAGGCCATGAGAATTATTCAGCAACAAGGGAGTTCTTCAACTTAGGGCCCACTAAATAGCTAGTAATATTATATTTTGTTAGAAACTTTGTAATATTTGAGAATGGAATATTCCTTTTCTAAAGGCATTTGAAAATTTGTTAGCATATGTGCCTATGGGTCAATCCACTTGGGAAAAGGGAAATGTATTCTATAAACTTTATATAAATGGATAACTATCATTAATTTTTCATGTTTGTAACTAACATGATTGATCAATATACTACCTTATCCTCCTATAAAAGATAGTATTACCATTTGTAAAAAGAAAGGGAGTTTTAGAGCTAAAAACTACATTGTAACTTTTGATAAATTTAATACAAGCATGGAATACTATAAAGTTTGTCCCAATTTGTTTCTTTGAAGTTACATCATGGCTTATCTCTAAATTATCTATTCTAAGTCTTAGATTTGAATGGTTTTTAATTGAATTCTTGAGAGCATCTATAATGCAGGTTTGTTAATTTGTGCAAATGCTATATTAGTTAAATATACTTAGGATTACTTTGTTTCATTTACTCTGCATGAGGATGTGCTATGCTATTTTATTACAGTAGTAAATCTTTAAAGTAAATCTAGTTCCTACTTGTATTACTTCATATCATCCTTAGAAATTAGATTGGTGTGTAATGGGATTTGAGTATATGTAATTTCATGTTTTTCATTAGTTAAATGCATGCTCAGTTGGAATTTAAACCTTGTCATAATGTTTGAGACAAAGATCAATAATCACATACCTTCTTTCAATCTTACCCTTCCTTTTGCTTCCTTTTTAAACCAAATCACTCTAGTTTAGATATCATCATAAATATTCATTCTATAATAGTATTATATTAGATTTTGATCATAATTCACCAGTACTATCATAAATTTTACATGCCTTGAAAATATTATTAAGGACCAAGGTGGCTCCAAACCACTAATCAATATGAATTTTGTGGAATAGTCTACAAGATCTACCTATATTTCACGAAGGACAATCTAATTATCACAACCTACAACTCATGCTTTAAACACCTTGAGTTATAAAATGAGAAGCGTTATTTAAAAACTAAAAGAACCTTTGGTACACATAGAGGAATCAATAGGTATAATCTCTTCTGGTGCTAGAAGGAGGGCCAATATTTGTGAAATTATAGGACCTTCGCTAATTTTGGTGAGTTTTGATCAAATATTGGTGTTATTTTTACATATTTGCATAGTTATTTTCTCAAAAGTATAAATTTCATCAATCTTCATGGTCTTTGACCCATATTTGTTCTTATTTTAGATAAAGATCAATTTTATTTAAAGAAAGATGCCCAATTATGGTAAAGATAGATTAAGATATAAAAATCTAAAGTATTTGAGGTTAGAATAGATTGTGTTGGTCAAGGATTGATAGATATTTTACATATATGAGTTTATTTAAACTTAGAAGTGTAAATATTGATCATATTTACGTAATTAGACACATATTTGAGCTAACATAGTTAAAGGTTGTCATCCTTTGTTATTTTTTATATAAGTCTTTGCAAAATTTTCTTAATGTGTAAGTCTAATATTTTTTCTTCATAATGGTTGAGTTGACAAATCATATTTCAAATAAGATACAAATTTTCCAAGTTAGAATTGCCTAGAATCAGAATGAGATCACATTCAAAAATAAGAGAGCCTCTGTTAGAGCTAGAGATCCATAGGAAATCTAGGTGAGACAAAGGTAGGCATAGACGTTTGAAGTCTTTACCAGCTTCACCACTCCAAGATAATCTAGTGTTTAACCCTCATCAAGGTATTGTGTGGCTAGGTGATTATTCCATCAATATACCATGTGTGGTGGATGATCTCCCCCATAATATTGAGAAGTATTTGTCAACATTTAGCCCAAATGGTGTTGTAACTACTGAAGAGTACATCAAATCAATCAAAGCTACATTAAGATTATTAAATGTTATCCATGAAGATGTAGATTTTATACTATTTATTTTTACATATAATGATGCTACATATGAATGGTTCCTTAATTTTCTTGATAATTACATTACTAGTTGGGATGGTTTAACAATGTCTTTATTGATCAATTTGGTAAGGTCATAAGTCCTTACATCCTATACTAAAAATTTACCACCATCATGAGAGATGTTAGTGAGTCCATAAGGAAATTTAATGATAGGTTTCAAAAGATAATTAATTGGAACATAGAGCCCTACAAACTTGATGATGTTCTAGATTTAGAAATCTATAAATATGTAGTAGATCCCATGACTTCTATGTTCTTAAAGAGGTCTTTCCCAATCATAACCACCTAAGCCCATGCATATTTTAAAGTAGTGATCATTAACGATGAAATACAATGTCAAGGATAAATGGCCTACTCTATCACAAATGTTAATCCACATATGCCTACCTTAAATATATATTCAAACAACAATTAGAATAGGCCAACCCTAAATTAGATCTCAGTTTTAAACCAATTACCCTTGAGCCATGTTGCCCCTAATCATAACTTAGGATTCTTGGGCCATGGTGCAACTATTTTTAGTCCAAATGATCAAAAGGAATTAGTACCAACCTCTGGTGCTAACCAAGTGCATAACTCTAAGACCCCTAAAAGTGAGGATGACTCTATTTTAAAATTGGTCCAAAAGTTTAGCATGGAATTCCATCAGTTAAAAAAATAGGTTAGTCATATAGGTGAAAGCTTGGGAAGGAAAATCTCTTTCCAGAGGTTTAATATACCTAATAATAGGTTTTATAATATATCTTCCATAACAATAATAACAATGAGACATCTACTGATAAGAAGAACATGGACATTAATCTTATTGATATTGCATTAATAGATTATTTTAGAGTTTATTATACTGTTAAGCATGGAGAAATTGATTGCATTGAATTTTGAAAAGCTTTTGAAGAATTTAAAGAAGAGTTGAACACCTTTGAGGTAGTACCTAACAAATATTATGGTGCAAGTATTTCATGATCCAAGCCTACTGACCAGACCTTCATGGTGGAAACATTTGATTTCCCTTCAAAGAAGACAATGAACTTGATGATTTTCCTGAAGAAGTTTATGCCTTCCTGTAATTTCTAAAGAAAACATATCCTCTAGGGAATAGAGAAAAAAGGCAACCTTTGAATACTACTACTCTAAATAACTTTGTCACTCCTCTATACACTACATTAGATAATAACCTAGAACCTCCAAAGGGGAGTACTTCTAAATAGAGTACTGATAAATCTATTCCTTCAAATAAAATTGTGTATAACATTCTAGAGGACATGAATAAAATTAAATCTAACATTACTTTTCATGAATTAACATAGATAACTGAGTAAAGAGACCTATTATTGGAATCCTTATCTAAGAAATATAACAAGATGTCAAAGACTAATAATGAAAATGTAGCTATGTACAAAGCTAAGATAGAGTCCCCACCTTTCTTACTTACAGTCAAAATGTTTGGTAAGAACTTGCATAACTATTTTTAGGATTCTAGTGACTATACAAATATTATGCTTTTAAGTATTTGTAAGCAACTTGGTTTGACCCCCATTAAGTCTAATAGGGTTATCACCATTAGATAATTCTAGGGCCAAGGTGGTTAGATAATTGTTAAATGTACACATATAATTGGATTCTGAGCCAAGAGTCCAATAATTCATAGATATCCAAGGGGTGGAGAATCCCTGATGCCTATGATCTAATTTTAAGTAGAGAATGGAAAAAATCCTTAAATGGATATATGTTTATAGATTATTTAAATTTGTGGATACCTTAGAAAGGAGTTCTAAATCAAATTAGAGTGGAACGAGAATAAAGGATGAAACATATGATCATGGAATACAATGATGTAAATGAAAAGGTGAATATATTTGACTCTAATTTGGGATTTTTCACTCTCAAAACTACTAAAGTAAATAACTTTACGCCTTTTTATATTGTTTTTGGATTGTGGAAACTACATTTTGATAGGGCTAGGTGTAAATCTAGATCTGGGGTGGGCATTGTTCTAACTTAACCTATTGGTAATAAATATCATTCTTATTAAAGGATCTAGTTCCCATGTACCAACAACTCTATAGAATAAAAGGCTCTCATCCTAGGAGTACAATTTGCCACTAAAAAAATGTCAAAGAACTACTAGTTTATGGTGACTCAAAATTAATAGTCTATCAAGTAGAAAACAAGTATCAATGCAAATTGTCCTTACCTCAAGAGGTATAAATCTAGGCTTTGAGATCTATTTAAGTCTTTTGATGCTTTTAATATTACATATATCTCTAGTGAGTAAATTAAATATATTGATAAACTATCCTCTATTGTGACTAACCTCATGCCTGACCAAGACTCACCAAATTTCAACATTGAACTAATACTTTGTCCTTATATCTCAAATAATGTAAACTATATTCAAACCTTTAGTGATGAACAAAAAATCCTAAACTTCATAACCAATTCAAGAGCATTTGAGGCTTAGATCATATATGAGGCTGATGAAACCACCCTTGAGAACAAATTTGATGGCAAAGTCATTTAGGTAAATGACAACAAGATCCCTAAGGGATTGGTTTCCCTAAAAAGGTTGTTTGATAAAGATAAGCTAGATGAAGCCTCTATTATTCCTAAGTTAAATTGGAAAGATTACAATGTATTAAATCTTGGACCTCAAGATCAGCCTTAGTTGGTCAACATTGGGAAGGCCTATACCAATGTTGAAAATAAAACGGCGAAAGAGCTGTTAACAAAATATAAAGATGTGATAACTTGGTCATATGATGACTTGAATATTTTTGATCCAAGATTCATCACCCATACCATACCTATCAAAGATAATTGGAAACCTTTTAGGCAAAATTAGAGACTTGTAAATCCTATTTTAGAACCCATGATTTTCAAGGAAGTCAAGAAATTTTTGGATGCTAGAATTGTATTTCCCATCAAGCACTCTACTTGGGTTATGAATTTGGTGCTAGTTAGGAAAAATAATGGGGAAATCAAACTATGTATTTATTTTAGGAATATAAATAAAACATCCTAAAATGATAATTATCCTTTTCCCTCTCTTGAATAAGTAATATAAATTATTTTAGGTTCAACCATGATGTCTTTTATGGATAGTTTTTTAGGGTACAATTAGGTGTTGGTAGAAAAGGAAGATATAATGAAGATAACATTCAAAAATAAGTGGGGCACCTTTGAATACAAAATAATTCCTTTTAGATTTATAAATGTAGGAGTCACTTTTCAACGGCCCATGGACCATGCCTTCCAAGGGTTAATTGGTAAGTGCATTATAATTTACATGGATGATCTAAATATTTTATCTAAGAATAATGAGGATCATTTCAATCATTTACAATAGGTATTTCAAAGGTGTAGAAGGTATGGAATTTCCCTCACCCCTAAGAAAAACATGTTTTATGTCACTAAGAAAAAATTGTTAGTCCATGTTATCACTAAAGATGGAATATCCATAGATATTGAAAGAGTGGAATCCATATAAAATATAGAACCTCGTAATAGTATAAAACAATTGAAATAATTTATTGGAAAAATAAACTTTGTGAGAAAATTTATTTTTTTCTTTGCATAAATTTTCAAACGATTGAATGATATACTGAAGAAGGATTCTAAAGTCTCATGGAATGAGGAGTCAAATAAGGCCATTAGGGACATCATAAGGGAAATCAATCAGGATCTAGTATTGATAAGTCTAGACTTTTCAAAGGATTTCTTCCTTTACTCTTTTACCTTTGAGCACACCATTATTGTTATTTTAACACAAAATATTGAATTAAACTATCCTTTAATTGATAAAATAGATTTTTTATTAGTTAAGGTTGTCAATAAATTTAGGCACTACATTCTTAGGAATAAAGTGCATGCCATTCTTTCAAATCTGACTGCTAAGTTAGTGCTAAGTTAGAATGAGCTTAGAGAATGAAGAGGTAAGTGGATGTCTATTTTTCAAGAATATGACATAGAGATTAAGACTAAAAAATTGGTAAGGTGTCAAGGCCTAATCCAAATAAATGCCAACACTAACCCCAAACTAAACATTATACAGCTTGATTAACAAAATTTTCAACCTAATGATTGGTATGATCTTATCATTCATTTACTTATAAATGGTACTTGTCCCATAGGACTAACCAGGGAGAAAAAAAAGATCTAAGGATCAAATAAGCTCACCATTTGATCAAGGATGGGATCCTATACTAGAATAAATTTGAAGGTGTGTACCTAAGATGTGTGTTTAAAGAAGAAGCTACTAAGATAATAAGCACTTTTCATGAAAACTTAGGAAGTTTACATCCATCTAGAAGAACAACAGCTCATAAGATCCTTAAGGATAGCTATTATTGGCCCACCATTTTAAAATATGATCATAATCATGTAAGAGAATTCCATTTATGCTAGATATTTAACATAAAAGAACCAAAATCAATAATGTCATTATAACTAGTAATGGTTGATAAAACCTTTAGATAATTAGGTATGGATTTCATTAGAGTCATCAATCCTAACTCATCATAAGGTCACACATATGTTCTAATAGTAACTGACTATTACACTAGATGGACTAAGGCAGTAGCTACCAAATAGTGTAGAACTAAAGAAGTGATCAAGTTTATATAATAAAACATATGCACTAGACTCAAGACTCCACTCTCTTTGGTATGTGATAATGTGTCTACAATCATATCCATATAAATGATAGAATGGGCATATGATAATGGTATCATCCTCAAATTATCATTAAACCTACCCTAAAGGTAATGGAGAATCTGAATCAACAAAAAAGAACTTATGAAGGCAATTAAGAAGTTTGTTGCAGACAAACCTAGACCATGGCATAAAATTATCAAATATGCCCTTTAATGTTATAATCTAAATAAACTATTAAGGACTAATGTATAGGATAAGTGTTACATAAGACCTTAAACATTGTCTTGACTTGAACATAGTTTTAAGAAGAATTATACATGTAAAGTTAAAGCTTAATATATAGAGGCATAAACATGCTTGCACTAAACAAACATCCTTACCTAGGACAAAGGCTAAAACCATAGGTGATTATCTAAAGATTAGACACTTGACCAAATCCTTTAACTTGTCTACCCTAGTTCCCAAACTTTGTTGGAAATCTTAAAAGACCTTAAAATACAAAAAACAAAAACTTATTGAAAAATCTAAAGATTTTCAAGTGAAGGTGATTATGGTAATCTCCACCAAGGAAATGGATGCATAGCTATTAGTGGAACAAGGATGTGAGTGGAACCAAAGGTATCTTTATTGGGGCTATGGATGCATGGCTAGGAGTAGAGCAATGGCCTAGTCTTCCCTAAAATAGAAACATGGTTCTAAATGAATATCTAAATATGCTCCAAGTCAGTGTTAGTGATTAAAGGCATGAAACTTGGAAGTTGTCCCATAAATACTATGGATAAAATTAAGTGGAATCAAAGCACACACACAAAATGGATATGTTTTAAATTTTTATCCTTGTTTTGCATATGCAAGGTTTATTTTAACCATGTGGCATTGATCAAAGTGTAATAAGTGACCTAGTTATTTGTATGAACTAGAGTCTATAAATTATAAAATAAGAAATATTTGAGATATGAGATTGATTTTATAATTTAAATAAACTATTAAGGAATAATGGATAGGCTAATTGTTTTATAAGACCTTAAACATTGTCTTGACTTGAACATGGTTTTAAAAAGAATTGTATATTTAAAAAGAAAGTTTAATCTATTGAGGCATAATCATGCTTACACTTAAAAAAAATCCTTACATGGGACAAAGGTTAAAACTATAGGTGATTATTTAAAGATCATACACTTGACCAAATCCTTGAACTTGGCTACCCTAGTTCCTAAACTTTGTTGGAAATCTTAAAATACCTAAAAATATAAAAACCAAAAACTTATTGAAAAATCTAAATCTTTTCAAGCAAAAGTGATTATGGCAAACTCCACCAAGTCTATGGATGCCTAGTTTTTAGT
This sequence comes from Torreya grandis, assembly GCA_037957365.1. NCBI lineage: Eukaryota > Viridiplantae > Streptophyta > Pinopsida > Cupressales > Taxaceae > Torreya > Torreya grandis. The sequence goes on along the minus strand of JARHVA010002167.1, from coordinate 2,286,408 downwards.
GGAACATGGATGTGAATATAACCAAAGGCATCTCTGTCGGGGCTATGGATGCCTGGTTGGGAGTAGAGTAATGCCCTAGTCTTCCCTAAAATAGAAGCATGGTTCTAGATGAATATCTAAATATGTTCCAAGTCTGTGTTAATTATTAAAGGCTTGAAACTTGGAATTTGTCCCCTAAATACCATGGAAAAAATTAAGTGGAATCAAATCACACACACAACATGGCTATGTTTTAAAGTTTGATCCAAATTTTTCATGTGCAAGGTTTGTTTTAACCATGAACTGATCTTGATAATGGCATTGATCAAGTGTAATAAGTGACCTAGTTATTTGTGTAAACTAGAGTCTCTAAGTTATAACATATTTATATGTTACTCATGAAATTAACCATCTATTAAGGTCAACATACCACATTTTTCAAAAATGGGGACCCTTGTACAAACTTTCAACCTTAACACTAAATAATTTGACATGTTTTGAACATTGCTTAAATTTGAAGATCATCTATGCCTAATAATATTGGCCTATTTGTTCATGGTTCTAATTTAACCTTACCTAACATTGATGACAATGGATCTTCATGTTTCAGTTATAGGTTTCATGGGAGCCTTATGTAATATACTACACTACAAATTTGTAGATTAATCTTATTTAGCCTTTTATTAGCCTTTGGTCTATGAGAACTCAAAGTTGAATTCATGTTATAAAAAATTCCTTTAGAAAACCCAATCTTAAACCCTTAGTTCAAACCCAATTTGGTGGAAGTAAATTTGGGAGGAATGTTTTAAACATGCTTTGGACTTAGCCTAAATTTTATGTTAAGGCTTGTTCATGTTTTTTAACATGACCAAACCTTGGTCTAAAATCATAGGTTTGGTTTTTTTATATCCCAAACCCATTTGAATCCATTTTTATTGTAAATAGGGTCTAAATTTTGTATTTTCAAAGACCTTTTATTTCCTTAACTTGGTCTCTCTTGATGTCATTGGTCCTCTTTATTATGAACTTGGACTAAGGTATTAGTCTTAAGGACCCATTCATGTTTATTAACATGAAATAGACCTTAATACTAAGAACTTAGCCTAATTAATCACATTAACTAGCCTTGAATTAATTATCTTTACTCTTTATAGAATCAATGACTTTCACTTCATTGGGACCAGATGATTGGATAGAGAAAAGAAGGCCTAATAAATCTAAAGAATTGATAAATTGGATAAATCTTTTGTGATCACCCAGATGAAGATCAATCATCCACACTTAAGTAGAGGTTGAAGATATGATATCATGACACCAAGATCAAAGCTTAAAAGGGATACCTTCTAAAAAATGTATACTTAACCTAAGTTTTATGATAAGGTATTAGTTGTATTTATTAATATAATGAAACCTCAGGATAAAACCTATGTTAGGGATCTAATTATTTTGAAGGCCCCTTTATTCGAAGGCTTAAGAATCATATGGAAATTTGATCTCACTTTTATATATTCCTATCCTCATTTAATCCATTTTTTATCATAGGAAACAATCATATGCAAGTACCCATATCACTATCAATGATCCATGGTTACTTGCATGAAATAGATCTGATGAAGTGGACACAATGTTAAAACATCAAAGACCCAAGGAAGTCTTGTGAGGATGACAAGTGTCACCATCTTGGTAACTCAGATCTTGATAGATGGTCTACAGGTCCTTCCTAAGGTTAGTATAGTAAAAGCTTAGGAGCCCCATGGAATTTCCATGTGGTACTCCTGCATTCAAGCTTAATGTTAAAAGGGCCCCATGCATCAAAACATAGATTTAACCTAGGATTTTTACCCTAAGGTTTATTCTATTATTTTTTACAATGAAACCTTAGGATAACACCTTATATTATGAATATAATATCTAAAGGGTCTTATTTTATTATTAATCAAAAGACATAGGCTTATAACTTAGTCTAATTTTCATACATGACCCCAAGCTAACTCAACCCTCTTCATGATTACAAGAACCAATCACATGCATCTTCTTGGATCATGATGTATGGTATATTCTTAATCATATGGGATGATCCAATGAAACATATTAAACTTAGGATTCTATAGGACCAATTATGTTCAAGACTTAAATTTGGCACTCTCACACCTATCATTTGATGTCCATGAGGCCATCAATGATGTGTGTGAAGTCATCAAATTTTAGCCCCATATAAAATGTTATTATAAATTAATTTTGAGATTTACATGAATGCCAAGAGATGTTTGTGAGTCCATCATTAACATCTGTAAGACCATCAAAATTTAACTCAATAGCCAATTTCACTCAAAGGAAAATATACCTAAATATTACTTCTTAATGCCTAAATTGATCATCCATAGATTAATCTTGTTGTTTAAAGCCATTCTTAAACTCAATATCCTTATAAATAGGTTTGGATTTGTATATAATAAGCTTGAACATCACACTATGATATATTCATGTTTTTAAACATTAACCCAAACCTTAGTCTACATAGGCCTCATGGTCTTTTAAACATAATGAGTTTAGTTTGATAAAAAGGCCCATCATGATAAGACTTGGATTAGGAATTATGATCTAAGATTTTATCATGTTTATTAAAATGATAAAACCTTATGTTAAAGCTTACATTAGGTCCATTAATAATTTGGAGGGAGGGACCCTTTATATTATGTTTTGGGACTTAGCTTAAAACTTTAGCCTAAAGTTTATATCATGTTTATTAAACATGAAATAAAATTTAACCTAAAGTCTTTAGCCTATGTTCCCTTTTATTTCCCAAAATTAATTAAATCTTGTGCAACTTTTTAGGATAAATGGATTATTGTTAATCAAAGCAAGATGATGAGATGGTGCATAACCAACATGAACTATTGAGAGGAGCCTCCTAAGAACTAGGAGTTTGATGCATGGAAAATGCACATTCCCTATGTGAATAATAGGGTGTAGAGCCTATGATGCTTACAAGGATTCCAAGTGGTGTGTTTTTGGAGCCTAATCTAGACAAGGAACAATATCATGTAAGTCCCAAGATCACGATCAATGACCCACATTGATTTATGCATAGAGATCTAATGGTGTGAGATAAAGCAAATTTTATAAGATAATGTCTTGTGATTTTAAAGAATGAATGAAAATTTCATGAAAAATACCACATAAAATCCACACAACCATAAAATAAAAAGATCAAAGATTTTGTGGGCATGAAAAGTTAATGGTATAAAGGTAGGGGTCTAAATCAAATCCAAGGCATGAACTCACCTAACTTCAAGTAATCATCACCATCAAAACTACAAAATATCCATAGCCTTCATAAAAAGACCTAATTTGATCCCAAATCAATCACATTTGAGCTAGAAAGAGCCCTATTACCATATAGACAAGTGCAAAATAATCTAGAGATAAATTTTAGGGAATTAGTGAGAAATTTTCAAAATTCACAGTCATGGTGACTCGAAGACAACAATAAAGGGAGGATATAAAATTGTAATTAACCTCAAACATGGAGGGAAGTAGTTTAAAGGACATAAAATTTGAGGCTACATCATTAAAAATCAAAGATAACAATTTATCCATTATTGAGGAGATACAAGCCATCATAAGGGAAGAGCAAAAGAATGCCACTTTCAACCACACACACAATGACCTAGTCTCCATCCAAATAACTCATCTCCACTACATGATGGAAAAACTTGATGTAATTCATCATATCAATGTCATTATTCCTATTTTAAAGGATTGCAAGATTGATCAAGACATGATAGTACACGAATGTAGTTTTAAAAAAGTAGCATATATCTCCCCTCTTGCATTTCAAAATTATTACAAGATATCCAAACCTCAAGTCAATTTTCCAATAATTAGAGAATGGTCAAGACAAAATGACATCAAATATATATTTATCCTGTGCCTATACTTAAGGACCCATGTAGTCATAGACCCAACTGGTGAAATCCCAATTTCCTAGTTTAGGGAGGGAATTAGAATAATCATGACACTATCGTATAGATTGTTTAGGGGCCCCTTCACCACCAATGTCAAAAAAATATGGGTGGCTTCTGTATATTTCGTGGTGCAAAATGGACCCACTCCCCTAATAGGTTAAATGATTAACATGTTCTTGAAATAATAATTCTCTACCAGAAAGAAAAAACCCATCAATCTCTTCTTTATGATGTCCTATCTTTTATATGCCCTACTAGCCACCATCAAAATCCATGACATGAATTTATCACCTAAGAGTAAAACAATTATTTCCCATTACTATTCAAAATTGTAGATATTTAAATATAGACACACCATATAATTCATTTTTGATTGTGTATATCCAATTGTAGTAAAATCCTTTATAGGGAACCCTATGGGTAAGGGATACCCTCTAATCAAGAAGTATGTGGAACTAACTAGAGATATTTTGTTATATCAAAACTACACTATTATTATAATATAAGGTAACTTGAATCAACCACTCAAATTACCAGTCCATGTGCCTACTAAATTAGCAGAGTAGGAAATAACATACCAATTATTCCATGCTATAGACAAAGTATGCAAGAGCAAAAGGAAGGGACTCCTCCACCCTTTTGCTTTGGCCATTAGTAGGACTATATCATAGACATGGGAAGAGGTAGAAATTATCTCTAGACATAAAGACTCCTTTAATTTATAGTTATATGAGTTAAGGCAATGGGACCCTTATGATAGGGTTATGAAGCATTTGAAAGCAAAAACACTAAACAAGACCTAAAAACACCAACCTAGTGTCCATGATGCAATTTATATCAGGGTATTTAATTTCATAGAAGTATTATCCAAGATAAAGAAGCATAATATTAGGCTTGAGGCTAGGTTGTTTGTATATGAGAAACCACCTGGTGAAAATTTGTAAATTAGACCCATATAGTACCACTTATTACCTAGACCCTCTTCTAGGCCCCCTCTAGAACATCCACAAGTAGAAGTACAACAACCTCAAGTGAAAGTTTCACAAAGGTCCAAGAAGTAGAGATTGGAAGAGATACCTAGTGAAGGGGAATCATCTTTAGCACAACCTAATAGACTAGAGTCCCCAATTGAGTGCATTGACATGATTGTACTAGGTCCTAAGGAAACAGTGGAAGATGAACTCAAAGTACTTACAGATGACTATGGTTTAGATGAAAAAGAGGAACAAGTAGAATATCTTCAATCAAAAGATGAAAAAGTGGAAAAGGAAAATCATAAGGAGATTACTTTGGACCTAGTTCTAGTTACACCCCTACAAAAGAGGAAGGCTAAGTTACCATTGGTCCTAGTTAGAAGGAAGAAACCAAAGTTAACATTTAATCATCCTTTCATTAAAGTTAACTTATTTAGTGATAAGAATCCTATTCATGATCCAATCATCCCTAAATGGTTCATATATGGAAAAATACAAAAGATTCCAACCTTACATCATTCATGGGCCATAACCAAGGTAGTCAACATCACTATCCATGACGAGCTCAAGCTATGGATAGTTGTTCTAATGAAGAAAGAGCAAGAAAGAAAGATGAAAATCCTTAGAGAGTCAAGTGGAATTTAGGTAGACCATCTTGGGGCATCAAACTGTACACAAATGGAGACTCCAAAGCCTCTAAAATTGATAGAGTCATAAATCAATATGCAATTTAACCCAACGAGTATAGGATTAGAAAGAGTGACAATAAATAAAGTCATGGTTTGGGGTGAAGAGCTCACTTTTTAGAGAGTTGAACCATTTGTTGGCTTAACTCCATTAGGAAGATAGGAACCTAGTGAAGACCCAATCTATGAATAAAATATAGTTATATTAGCTAATGCTCATTCATCTCATCTAAAATTGAACATCAAAGGCTTGTATCAAAAAATAGAGAACTTGAAAAAACAAAAGGAAAATCTTGAGACACAGGATGTTCTATCAGTCCTTGATGAAATGATTAAGATGTTTGAGGCATATTTTTATGATATGATTGACTCCTTGAATATAGTGAAGGAAAGGCAGAGTCCACTAGCCCAACAAGATGTAGTAGCCAAGGGTTTAATATCCCAATGATAGAATTGAAAGGATAAAATAAATAATCTAATCAAGATAACAGTTAAGGATTGAATTCTTGGTTTCAAAACCATTAGTATGTCCCATTTAAACACAATCATGGGATTAATTTTTAACAAAATCTAAGGTTTGGGTACATGTTCAAGGAACTTGGAGAGGATCCTAAGAGATGATAAAGAGAAAATGGGTAGAATGAACACCTCATTGAAACCATGATTACTAAACCCACAAAACTGAACTCCTTAGGCATCATTGTAGATGATGAATACAAGAAAATAGCCATCATGGTAATGAAATAAGTAAGAGTCAAGAGACAAGGCAAGTCTAGGACTGGCAATAATAGGATTTGAGTATTATCTTAACTACAAAAGAGAATATTTTCAAGGAAATAAACATCAAATAATCCATGACAAAAAATGGTAGGGATTTTGAGGACTTGGCTGACCAGGAAGATGAGTGCCTCCTAGATCTTGCTATCAATTTAAATATATTCATTGAACAACACTAAAAGGCCATGAGGATTATTTAACAATAATAGGGGAGTTATTCAACTTAGGGCCCACTAGATAGATATTAATATTCTAATTTGTTATAAACTTTGTAATATTCAAGAATGAAACACTCTTTTTGTAAAGGCATGTGCAAATTTGTTAACATATGTGCCTATGGGTCAATCCACATGGGAAAAGGGAAATACATTTTAGAAAATTTGTAGAAATGGACATCTATCCTTAATTTTTTATGTTTGTAACTAACATGACTAACTGGTATACTATCTTAGCCTCCTATAAAAGATAGTATTACCATTTGTAAAAAGAGATGGAGTTTTAGAGCTAAAAACTACATTGTAATTTTTGAGTAATTTAATGCAAGTAAGGACTATTGTAAAGTTTATCCTAATTTGTTTATGTGAAGTACCATCATGTATTCTCTCTCAATTGTTTATTTTAAGTCTTAAATTTGAAGGATATTTTTTGAATTCTTGACATGCATCTATAATAGAGGGTTTCTAATTTGTGCAAATTCTAGATTATCTGACTGTACTTAAGATTAATTTATTTCATTTTACTTTCCATGAGGATGTGTTATGTTATTTTATTAGAGTAGTAAGTCTTTAAAGTAAATCTAGTTCCTAACTTGTATTCTTTCATATTATCCTTATAAACTAGCTTGGTGTGTAATGGGACTTGATTATGTGTTATTTCATGTTATACATTGGTTGAATGCATGCTTAGTTGGAATTTAAAACTTGTCATAATGTTTGAGACAAAGATCAACAATCACATGGCTTATTTCCACCATACCCTTCCTTTTTATTATTTTTTTAACCAAATCACTCTAGTTTAGATATCATTATAAATATTCATTCTAGAATAGTCTTATATTAGAGTTTGATCATAATTCACAAGTACTAGCATAAATGTTTCATACCTTGCAAAGATTATTAAGGACCAAGGTTTATCCCAACCACTAATTAATATAAATGTTATGGAATAGTCTACATGATCTACCTCTATTTCAAAAAGGATAATATAATTATCACAACATACAACTCATGATTTGAATGCCCTAAGTTATAAAATGAGAAGTGTCCTTTAAACACTAAGAGCACCTATGCTACACATAAAGGCATCAACATATCCTAAAACATCTAATACTAGATACTATGAAGCAGGATGATATGATATAGATTTCATAGTAGAGGACCATAGATTCATGTCACACATGATAATCAATAGTACATGCACATCATAGGGATAGTATCATGATCAAGTACACATGGTAGTTTGAGCCTCAGTCATGTACAAAGGACCTAATAAGGTTTAGACAACCATATTTGGTAGTAACACTAGCTATCCCAAACCATTCAATGAGGTAATATTAAGAATTTTGAGGAGTGGGATGATGTGTGGAAATGGTTTATGTCTAATTATTAAGACCTTATAATGAACATAAGGGGGAGGTGATGTAAGGAATAAAAAATTGAGGGAGGAAATATGAAAAGGTTAGATTTGGTCGAGATACACCTATGACATAGGCTAAGTAACATAGACTTTATAGATGAATGCTATAGGATTCATGAGGACATTAGGGTTTCAAGTCATAAAATTTTAGTAGGAGAGATAGGTGGTAGATTTACCAACCCAAATAAAACAATACGAGCTTGCCCTTGAAGTTAGAGTGAATATGGAGACCATAAAAAAAATACTCCCAACTATAGGTATAAAATACATTAATTATTTATTTATAGTTTATTTTATAGACTTAGATATATGAATACTAGAGGTTATTTATATATTTACTTGTGTGTGTGTGTGCGTGTGTGTGTAGAGAGAGAGAGAGAGAGAGAGAGAGAGAGAGAGAGAGAGAGAGAGAGAGAGAGAGAGAGAGAGAGAGAGAGAGAGAGAGAGAGAGATCTAAAGTTATTTGGGTTTAATTTTTTAGATATTACAAAAGAGATGAAATGGTATGGAACCATGATTAATACATCACACCATGATATATTATACATTATGAGACATGATCACAATACCAAAATCATATATGATCACATAACACTCACTAAAAATGAGCAGCCTAGATGGTACAAGTTGTTAGGGTAAACTACATGTGACCAATTTTATTGAGAGTGGGATACTATTACTATAGACATGATAGGAAGAGAGGTTAAGACATGGTGGAATGTGGTGATGGCACAAGTGGCCCTCTTTATAGATATATATATGTGTATGGCTTCTTCTTCAACCCACACACATTATGGGAGGGAGTTATGGTTCTAACATCATGTTGAGGAGATGTTATCATGTTATGTATGTTTTTATATTTTCTAAAAAATGTGATAAAATGCATGGTCATTAAAACTAAAGTGTAAAAATTACATATTAATTAGATATAAAAATCAACAAAAAAATATGTGTTACAAAAAATAATGTAAAACTTACCAAATTTAAACAAGATTAATATAATAAGGAAAATAAACCAAGATCATGAATGGAAAATAAAACTCTAATGATTAAGATTTTTTGGTGCCCCCTTCACCACCTATGTCAAGAAAATATGGGTGGCATATATATATTTCATGGTGAAAAAGGGACTTACTACCCCAATAGGTTAAATGATCAACATTTACTTGAAAAAATAATTCTCTACCACAAAGAAAAAAACCATCAATCACTTCTTTATGATGTCCTATATTTTATATGCCTTACTAGCCACCACCAAAATCCATGACATGAAGAATTGGTCAGCTAAGAGTAAACTAATTATTTCCCATTACTATTCAAAATTACATATATTCAAATATAGACACAACATACAACTCATTTGTGATTGTGTATATCCAGCTATAGTAAAATCATTATAGGTATCCCTATGGTCAAGGTTAGCCCTCTAATTGAGAAGTATGTATAGCTACTTGAAGACATCTAGTTATATCAAAACTACACTATGATTAGAATATAAGGGAACCTAACTCAACTAATCAAATTACCAATCCATATGCCTACTAAATTAGTAGAGAAGGAAATATCATACCAATTATACCATGTTATAAATGAAGTATGCAAGAGCAAAAGGAAGGGACTCCTCTACCCTTTTCCTCTGGCCATCAATAGGACTGTATTATAGAATTGAGAGGAGGTATACACTATCTCCAAACATAGAGAATACTTAAATTTGTATTTAGATGAGTTAAGATAATGAAACCCTTATGATAGGATTATGAAGCATTTGAAAGCAAAAATAATAAACAAGACTTACAAACACCAACCTAGTTTCTATGATGCAATGTATATCAGGGCCTTAAATTTCAAAAAATTATTGTCCAAGAAAAAGAAGCATAATATTAGGATTTATGATAGGTTAGCTAGAGATGAGAAACCACCTGGTGAAATTTGGTAAATTGGACCCATATAATACCACTTATTACCTGGACCTTCTTCTAGGCCCTCTCTAGAACATCCACAAGTAGAAGTACAACCTCAAGTGAAAGTTCCACAAAGGTCTAAGAATGAGAGATTGGAAGAGAGACCTAGTGAAGGGGAATAATATTTAGCCTAACCTAATAGACTAGATTCCCCAATTGAGTACATCGACATGATTACACTAGGTCTTGAGGAAATAGTGGAGGATGCAATAAAAGTACTTGTAGATGCCTATGGATTAGATGAAGAAGAGGAACAAGTATAATATCCTTAATCCCAAGTTGAAAAAGTGGAAAAGTAAAAGAAGAAGGAGATTGCTTTGGACCTAGTTTGAGTTACACCCCTACAAAAGAAGAAGGCTAAAATACCATTGGTCCTGGTTGGAAAGAAGAAACCAAAGTTAACATTTACTCATCCTTTGATTAAAGTTAACTTATTTAGTGATGACAATCCTATTCATGAGCCAATCATACCTAAATGGTTCATATATGTAAAAATACAAATTATTCCAACCTTACATCATTCATGGGCAATAACCAAGGTAGTCAACATCATTATCCATGATGAGCTCAAGCTATGGATAGTTGTTATGATGAAGAAAGAGCAAGAAAGAAAGATGAAAACCCTTAGAGAGTCAAGTGGCATTTAGGTGGATACTCCTAGGGAATCAAATAGTACACAAATGGAGATTCTAGAGCCCCTAACATTGATAGAGTCATCAATCAATATGCAATTTAACCCAAAGATAACATGATTAGAAAAAGTGGAAACAAATAAAGTCATGGTTTGGGGTGAAGAGATCACTTTTTAGAGAGTTGAACCATTTATTGGCTTAACTCTAGTAGGAGGTTAGGAACCCAGTGAAGACCCAATCCATGAAGAAAATATAGTTAGATTAGCTAATGCTCACTCATTTCATCTAAAATTGGGCATCAAAGGCCTATATCAAAAAATAGATAAATTACAAAAACAAAAGGAACATCTTGAGACACATGATGTTTTGTCAATCCTTGATGAAATGATTAAGGTGTTTGAGGCATGTTTTTATGATATGATTGACTCCTTAAAGATAATGAAGGAAAGCCAGAGTCTACTAGCCCAACAAGATGTAGTAGACAAGGGTTTAATAGCCCAATGGTAGAATTTAAAGGATAAAATGAATAAGCTAATCAACATAATAGTTGGGTATTGAATTCATAGTTTCAAAACCATTATTTTATCCCATTTCAACACAAGCATGTGATTAATTATAGAGAAAATCCAAGGTTTGGGTACATGTTCAAGGAACTTGGAGAGGATCCTAAGAGATGACAAAGAGCTGATGGGTAGAATTAAAAAACTCCTTAGAACCATGATTACTAAACCCAAATAGCTCATCTCCCCATGCATCATTGTAAATGATGAATATATGCAAATAGTCATCATGGTAATGCAAGAAGTAAGAGTCAAGAGCCAAGAAAATTCTTGGAATGATAATAATAGGATTATGACTATGATCCTAACTATAAAAGAGAATATTTTTGAGGCAAGGAACATCAAAGAAGTCATGACAAGAAATGGTAGTGATTTTGAGGACTTGGCTAACCAGGAAGATGAGTGCCTCCTAGATCTTGATATCAATTTAAAGATAGTTAGTGAATAACACCTAAAGGCCATGAGGATTATTTAGCAGCAATAGGGGATTTCTTCAACTTAGGGCCCACTAGATAGATAGTAATATTCTACTTTATTAGAAACTTTGTAATATTCAAGAATGAAATACTCTTTTTGTAAAGGCATGTTCAAATTTGTTAGCATATCTACCTATGGGTCAGTCCACATGGGAAAAGGGAAATACATTTTAGAAAATTTGTAGAAATTGCCATCTATCCTTACTTTTGCATGTTTGTAACTAACATGACTGATTGGTATACTACCTTATCCTACTATAAAAGATAGTATTACCATTTGTAAAAAGACATGGAGTTTTAGAGATAAAAACTACATTGTAACTTTTGAGTAATTTAATACAAGCAAGGAATACTGTAAATTTTGTCCTAATTTGTTTATGTGAAGTGCCATCATGGATTCTCTCTCAATTGTTTGTTCTAAGTCTTAAATTTGAATGATATTTTTTGAATTTTTGACATGCATCTATAATAGAGGGTTGCTAATTTGTGAAAATTATAGATTAGCTTAATTTACTTAAGATTAATTAATTTCATTTTAATTTTCATGAGGATGTGTTATGTTATTTTATTACATTAGTAAGTCTTTAAAGTAAATCTAGTTCCTACTTGTATTATTTCATATTATCCTGATAAACTAGCTTGGTGTGTAATGGTATTTGATTATATGTTATTTCACATTATACATTGGTTTAATACATGATAAAATGGAATTTAAAACTTTTCATAATGTTTGAGAAAAAGATCAACAATCACATGCCTTCTTTCCACCTTACACTTCCTTTTGCTTCCATGTTTAACCAAATCACTCTAGTTTATATATCATTATAAATATTCATTATAGAATAGTATTATATTAGAGTTTGATCATAATATACCAGTACTATCATAAATTTTACATACCTTGCAAAGATTATTAAGGACCAAGGTTGCTCCCAACCACTAATTAACATAAATGTTATGGAATAGTCTATGTGATCTACCTCTATTTCACCAAGTATAATCTATTTATAAAAACCTACAACTCATGATGTGAATGCCCTAAGTTTTAAAATTAGAAGTGTTATTTAAACACTAAGATCACCTATGATACACATAGAGGCATCAACATATACTAAAACATCTAATCCTAGATACTATGATGCAAGAAGATATCATATATATGTTATAGCAGGGGACCATAGATTCATGTCACACATGACAATAAATAGTACATGCACATCATAGGGATAGGATCATGATCAAGTACATATGGTAGTCTAAGCCTCAATCATGTACCAAGGACCTAATAAGGTTTAGACAACCACTTTGATAACACCACTAGCTATCCCAACCCATTCAATGAGGTATTATAGAGAGTTGTGAGGAGTGGGAGGACATGTGGTAATGGTTTATGTCTAATTATTAAGACCATTTAATGAACATATGGGGAAGGTGATGTAAGGGATAAGGAGGGAATATGAAAAGGTTATATCTGGTTAAGATACATCTATGACATAGGCTAAGCTATATAGAGTTTATAGATGAATGTTATAGGATTCATAAGGACATTGGGGTTTCAAGTCATAATAGTTTAGTAGGATAGATAGGTTGTAGATTTATGAACCTAGATAAAACAATATGAGCTTTCCCTTGAAGTTAGAGTGAATATGGAGACCATAATAGAAATACTCCCAAATATAGTTATAAAATGCATTAATTATTTATTTATAGTTTATTTTATAGACTTAGATATATGAATAGTAAAGGTTAGTTATATATTTAATTCTCTCTCTCTCTCTCTCTCTCTATATATATATATATATAATAGTTTATTAGGATAGATAGGTTGTAGATTTATGAGCCTAGATAGAATAATATGAGCTTTCCCTTGAAGTTAGAGTGAATATGGAGACCATAATAGAAATACTCCCAAATATAGTTATAAAATGCATTAATTATTTATTTACAGTTTATTTTATAGACTTAGATATATGAATAGTAAAGGCTAGTTATATATTTAATTTTCTCTCTCTCTCTCTCTCTCTCTCTCTATATATATATATATATATATATATATATATATAGATAGAGAGAGAGAGAGAGAGAGAGAGAGATCTAAAGTTATTTTGGTTTAATGGTTTAGATGTTGTAAAAGAGATGAAATGGTATGGAACCATGATTGAGACATCACACCATGATATATTATATAATGTCATACATGATCACAATACCAAAATCATGTATGATCATATAACACTCACTAAAAATGAGCTACATGTGGTGATGGCACATGTGGCCCTCTCCATAGATATGCATATGTGTATGGCTTCTTCTTCAACCCACACACATTGTGAGAGGGAGTTATGGTTCTAACATCATATTAAGGAGATGTTATCATGTTATGTATGTTTTTTTATTTTTTTTAAAAATGTGACAAAATGCATGGTCATAAAAACTAAAGTGTAGAATTTACATATTAACTAGATATAAAAATCAACAAAAAAATATGTGTTACATAAAATAATGTAAAACATACCAAATGTAATCAAGATGAAAAAAAAAAGGAAAATCATAAGATTGTAAATCATTGTAATAAATAATTCATAAATCACATAATAATTTAGGGTAAAATGAAGCATAATATGTGTAAAATAAATGTAGATATAGCTATTCTAGGTAATAAAATAAAAGTATAATCAAACATAGATAATTAAAATGATCACAATATCATCTAATGTAATATGAATGAAAACTTTAATTAAAAAACAGGAATATAAAATTGTTTTAACAACATCCAATGTAAGAGAAGTGAAAAATCAAATAAACCAAGGTCATACAAGGAAAAGAAAATTCTAATGAGTGACAAATTAAAATCGATGCTTATGCTAGAGAAAAATGTAAGAAAACCTGACCATATAGAAGCATATATATGATGATGTAAATGGTGGAGATAGAAAAATTATAATATTTTTTAGGAATTCCTATCCCATGTGTCTTATAATAAAACTTCAAATTTATAAAACCAAGAGGTGTCCTAATAAAGTGTAAGAGTCAAATCTATATAAAATAGGGAGAAAATGGGGTTATAAGGAAGAGGGATATGATACACTAAAAATAATATCCATCAATGGGAAATTAAAAAAAATGAATTAGAGATATAATTAAATAAGGTGCCACAAGGGTGATGATAAAATAATTAGTGGATACAAGACACTCTAATCATCTGGGCAAGGCTAAGATATTTCAACATCAAGGACATAGAGAACCCCACCTAGAAAGCATAAGCTTTTTATAACAAGTGATGTATACATATCATTCTATGAAGGATAAATTCATGAAAAATAAGGGTATCCTACCTTCTAATAATATGTTACCTATTACCCAAGACCTCTTACAATGTTGTCAATCTACAATGAGGATAATTTACTTTCATAACAAAGTAGATGGTAACAAAATGTAATATAGATAATTAATGAGAAATCTCATCCCATTTTACTTATCTATTTCATCCCAATGGACCTTAGTTATTTCATTATTCCAACCATATATTTTGTTTTTGACTATAATAGGGGGTGTCCCAAGAAAAATCTCAAGTATTTTGGTTGATTAAAATTTTAAAAGATATAGTTTATGTTTCCTCTTAACATTTACTTGTGGTCAAATATCAATTTTGACTCTTTTATTTATATATTTTCTCCTCCATACAAATTCAAAATAATCAACCATGGATTCTTATAATTACTAATACAATAGATCCTACACAAAGTTACTATAGAGGAAAACATAGATACCAATATGCCTAAAGAATCCTAAAGAGGGCAATCTAAATATTAACCCAGGTGTGCCTTAAGGGAAAGGAGATAGTAAACTAGGGATCATGGAATATCCATCCATATAACAATGTTATATAGTGAGAATATACTAGTAGATAACCACAAGAAAGGAGCATTTTACTTCATAAATGACTAGAACCATCATATCATTAAATTTAGACACATATATAAGAATATGGACTTATAGTAACATTATTTATGGTTTTAAAATTGTTGATATTGGATTTTTATATTTTTATTATTGGTTTTTAACTAGTTTTATGTTGGATTTATATATTTTTATTACTAAATTTAACTAGTGTGATATGGGATTCAAGTGTTTCTATTATTATATTCTAATACAATATTAAGGGTTAGGTTCCCAGTGAAGGGAAGGCAAAGATCTTCGCCTTTGGTCCCCACCCCACACACAGTAACATAGCATACTTATAATATTATTTTATTTATTTACAATGGATAAAATACATTATACCAAGTCTTATAATATCCCTTTATAGATTTCAAGGATGTATTCCCTCTTTCACTCTCTCATTTTAATACTTATAAGGTTTGGCCCTTAGGTCCCTATTCCCTCTCACTCTCACACATCTAAAATGACCCCATCTAACACTCCACCTCCATATCAAACTTTCAACAACCACCTCTCCAAAAAAAACCTCTAATCATGGGTCAAATTACCCTATTTATAGTAGTGGAGGTAAGTTGCCTATCAGTCTAGTTAAATGGTTAATATTGGTCCTTCTAGTAGATTTTAATACCTAAATTTAAATCCATGGGATTGAATTTCATTGAGTTAGACATCAAGCCATTTTCCTCCAATAGAAATTAATTCAAATCAGCCTTATATATATGTTTTCCTTTGATGACATTTGGTCTTATCCCTACTAGTGTTATCTTGTCTAGCTTGATAATTAATTGTTTGTCCAATCGTGTCCTTTAGATTTACACCTCATGATTCAGTTTTTAGGTTATCAACTATTTTTGTCTTCTTACGTTATTAAATGATCTTCACTTCACTAGGTTACCTAGAATCCAATTCCATCTATTTATGTTTTTTACATGACCCATAACATGCATATCTTCTTTTGTACCTTTTGTTCCCCTTGTGCATATTTTTTTTATTATTTGGCCCTTCACACAACCTTTGTAGACCTATATAATTTTATTCATTTGTAAACCCTTACATTAGGTTGATCTATGTGCCCATTTTAGCTCGTTCATGAAGTCCTTTGGCCACTTTGAATTCTTCTTCTTTATTAATTCTCTCAATCTAATCTCTCCAATCATTATCCCTTTAACTTGTCATGCATAAACATAATTTTTATTATCTTTCCATCCCTTTGTGCACTTATTCTATTTCACACTCCTCATCTCCTTTATACATGTCCCCATTCCTTAACACAACTTTCACTCTCTTTTTCTTATATTTAGCTTGTTGTTGACCTCCTCACTTATTAGTTTGAGGCCTTCCTTTCATCTCCACTCTAGTGACCATATTTAACTTCCATTTCATTTAATAAGTATGCTAATATACTCATATTCTACTCATGCCATGATTTTGTATAACTTATTCTCTAGATATTACGTCCTCTAGATTTCCCTCTTGTTCCTTGCATGACTTCTTGATTGTGTTCCTATGATATCTTCATTAAATTAATTTGTTTATGCTAGCTTATAGTTTCCCATCAAGAAGTACTTCACTCTCCTAGTTACATAGTAAATTCACTTCATTTTTTAGTGCATTATTAAACTCAAACTCTTTCTAGCATCCTTAATTTTTTATTAATCTATTAGTTCCTAATTGCACTAAACTTCGATTTCACTTATCCCTTTCTCTTGGTAAGTATTTTATCCTACATTCATGTTAACTACCTCATTCATTCCATTATCTATCAAACTACAGTTTCTTCTTGATAAACTCTCTCTTATCCTTTGGTGTGTCCTAATATTTTTGATACATTCCTTAATTTTTGAAAATATTATATACTTATACTCCACTCAACCTCTTTCCTTATTCTTGGTTCATCCATTAACTACAACACTTTTATTCTGGTTGCCTCAAGGTTTTTTATCTACCAACATGGTTACACTTATCACAAATTCTCATCCCTTCACCTTATCTATTGGATACCTCATTAATTTAGTGATCTAAAAGCCCCTAATTATGCTTCCATAACATTTCCTTTCACACCTTATCTACTAACTACCTCAATGGTTTGGTGGTCTTATATTTATAACTACACTTATTGAAACCCTAATTATATATAAACCATATAATTTAATATTGTATAATATCTTAATTTATGCCTCATATTATTTTAGGCATCTCTTGGTCATTCCTTTCTAGCAATTAAAACATGCTTGCATGTTATTATGTGGATCTTTTCTTATCCAACTTGGTTCACTTCTGCAAGTTCCCTTATGTTGACATGATCTATTCAAAACTTGTCCAAGTTATTCCATTTATCTAAATATAGTTATGTCCCTCACATGTCTATTATCTTCATTAATTATAGGTTCAACTTCTCTTTGACATCTATAAGATATTATGTAGCTCCCATCCTAATTTATTTTTGACTCTTCCCTTTATGCACATTGCATTTTTATGTGCTCTAGGTTTAAATCCAAGATGATATATTCACCTCCTTCTTTAAGATCCTCCTTTTAGAGTGTATTCATTTCACCCTACTTCCTATTGTGTTAATCATCTCCAAGTTTCTCTCTTAAAAACTCTCCTTTGGTGCATCTTCCATGACACAAAGAAGAAAACTTATGCTTATCCTCTCCACACCTAATTACACACTCTCCTTGTACATATCTCCCATATGCATCCATCACTTTATACACCATTCAAATTTATCCCCTTAGGCCTCTTCTCATGGATAGATATATGGAACTTTTATCTCACCTCACTTCAACCTCTTCTAACTAGGTTTTATAATGACTTACATTTACCTAGAAGTGGTTATATGCATGCACTATATAGTTAGTATAATAAATACCAGTTGCATTCTTAATTTTTTTCCCACCTCTTCTCCTATAATTATTTTTATACCATGGGTTCATTATTTCAAACTCTCCTCCATAATTTATTGTCATATATGGGGTTATCTACACTCTTTATTGAGGAACTATATTATGTATCTTTAAATGATTACATGTCCTCCTTTAGGTTTGATTATATTTGTGTTATAATGATATATAGTGCTTAATATTATTATTTAACTCTCTATCCTCTAACCATCCATTCTTGATGGAGGACATTGAATCTTTACCTAGTCATCTCTTCCACTCCTACTTCTCTACCCTTATAAACTTTATGTAGAGATTTGACTCTCTTCTGATTCTACATTATACTTATCTATAGGGATTTCATCTTCTCTTGCACTTTTATATATCTACTCACTTGTTATTAATAGAGATTACTCTTATACATATTCCACCCAAAAAACCCATTGGAATATGATTGCATGTTACTACTCATTTATTTGAAACTCATTATTATCTATTGTACTTGATGTTATCTACCCAATCTCACTTGGTGGATAACTATTTTATCACCTTCTACCCAATTTACTAATTGGAAGATGTTATGCATGTGAACACTATTCTAGTTGGTAATCTAGGATCCTTGAACTATTATCACAACCTCTATCATGACCCTAAAAATCTCATCCCTTGAGTTTCCTTATCACACTCATGCACTCTCTACCCATATATTTATAATGGGGAATTCCCATGCACTCTACTAGTTGTCTCCCCTTCATTATCTACTAGTCTATCTTCTTAACTTGTACTAGTTACCTCTCATTTAATGTCTCCTAGTTTTCACCTTCCTTTACCACACATAATTTTTTACCTCATATTATAGGTCTACCATTCTAGAACCCTTCCTAAAAACACTCCCTCTTTGGCTATCTTCTTTAAATTGGAAATTTAACTAGACATATTTATATTTAAACCACTTTCCACTTCATTGTTCATAGGATCCTTTAATCATGCATTTTTACAAGGATATCGACTTACTATGATATTATATCATCCATTATGGAGGGTTAGGTTTATAGTGAAGGGAGTCCAAACCTTATATAATTTGATCAACGCACAATCATGCTATCAAAAAAAACTTTAAAGTATTAATTTATTGATTTATCTTTAGATTATATAGATCATAAATTATTATCTAGTAACTTTAATGGGAAATAAATATATAGTAAAATGTAGATTAAAATATAAAAAAATAAAGGACATAATAAGACACATGACATAATTTTAATTTTTAAAAACCTCAATGAAGTAAAATAACCCACAAGTTTGTATCCATTATTCAAGAAACATATTACATGAATTAATATTATTTACAACTCACTTCTTCTCTCTACAAATCCTTAAAAAAATGCTTAGATGCACATCCACTCTAAATAATTCACAATGTTATACAAATGAAAAAATACTTTATAAGGTGGGTGAATAGTTATAACCAACTAATTCATATTTTCAACTAATCATACTTAAAATATAATTTTTATATTTACACAACTAATTTTTGAATACTTTATTGTATTAAATAATAAATATATGATTTATTTAATGAAGTAATTTTAGCCACAAAGGTATCCCTATAAATATTATTGTTACAACACTCCACCTTAATGTTTAGTGTAGATACATGCCATATAAACCTTTTTATTCAAAATTAATTATAATCCATAAACCATCCATGATGATTCTATGATATCATGTAACAATTGAAAAAAAATATACACCTTTATCATGCCAACACATTTTTTACATGAAGTGTTTTAGAATCCATAAAATACATGGGGTGATTTAGGCTAGCATTATAATTGGACTACATCCCATAGTTTCTCATATATGAGATTTCAAATATATAGAGACTTTTATAAATTATGGACCTAAATTAAACAGATGGCCATTAGGATGTGGTACTGTCATGCACATTTACCCTTAAGGACATTTTTGAGAGGCCTAACATTGTTCTAAATTTATAAAATTTTGCATTAAAGAGTATTTTTGTGAATATATATGCCACTTGATCATATGTAGGATAATAATGCAAATAAATATCATCATTGGGATATATTTCTTATACAAAGTGCACATGATTTTAAATATGATTCATTATTTACTACTAAACTATATTTGTCACCATCTTTATACAACTTTGACTATCATAAAGAAGATTTTTACTATGAGATACACCCATATATATATTTCTTATAACAACATTCATAGCCACAAATATTCATTATCATCTTACATATTACTTCTATACTCTTCTTATATATAAGAGATATAAATAATATGTTTCTTTTTTGCTCCAAGTAATATCTCCTATACCAAACTTAAAAACATATTCAAAAGTATATTTATGATATATAACATCTCCATCATGGTAAACATAAAAATTAACATTATCAATGGAATAATAAAATAAATAAAAAGTTAATAGTTCCTTTGTTATAGCTATGTATATTTTTTCCTAATTTTAAATGGTCAAGATAATGATTTTGCATGTATCTAGAAGAAACACCTAAAACATATGGGATATCTAGTCTCATAATAGTTAGATAAACAAAAAATACAACTAAGTGTCTATATAAATTAGGAATATCTTTGTCACATGCAAGTTCTTAATAAAGTTTAACACCAATTTCAATCAGTGTAGAAACATGCTGATAATGAATAATATTAGATTTTATAAGAAGGTTATGTGCATACTAATATTGAGATACTAAAATAGAGTTCTTATCCTAAAATACAACCATTCCTTGACATGATGAATTATGCTTATATTAGTCATATAAAAATATTGATTTAGTTTAGATTTATATTTAAGAATCAAATTAATTTGACTGATAGTAATGTGAAGATCATCTACATATAGCATAATTAATATAATATTTTTATTTTAGAATTTAACAAAGAGATTACCAAAATAATAATTAAAAAAGTATAATTATTTTTTAAAAAAACTTTTGATGTTAGTGTATTAAGCTTGAGGAGCTAGTTTTAAACCATACAAATGTTTTTATAACTTGCATACATAATTCTAATTTTTAGGTTCTTCAAAACCTTATGGTCTAGTGATAAATATTTTTTCTTCTAATTCACCATTCAAGAAAACATTTCTAGCGTCCAATTTTGTATCTTCTATAAATTTTGAGATGTAATAGCAATAAGTAATAGTACTTATTTTTTCCACAAGAGAAAAGTTTTAAACATAATCAATACCAAGTTTTTTAAGAAAGCCTTGAGCAACTACTAGCTTTAAATTTGTAAATTTTCCCAATTGGTTTATATTTAAATTTATCCAAGCATATAGAACCAACAATATTTATTTTAGGAGGGGGGACAAGATTCCAAGTATAATTTTTTTATTAACGCTCTATATTAATATTTCATAGCATATTTCCATATATCACATTGAATATCTTCCTCAAAATATTGAGGTTCATATTTATACAAAGTCATTAAAGGATGATAAGTATGTTGACTTCTAGTCATTTTACTAAAATTTTTAAGATTATAATATTGAATTAGATATTCATCCCATTTAGGTATTTTAAAATAAATAAAAAATGTAAAGGGATCCTAGTCAAATTCAAGTTAAGACAAATTCAAATCATCTTCCTCTAAGGAATCTATTTATTCATTGGGAGGAATAGAAATGTATGGGTCTTTTTTAGAGAAAACATGAGAGGGTTATATATAATATTCATAGAGAGATTTTTCAAGAATTTGAACATTATTATTTAAATTATTTTTCATTTATATGGATCATACACCCTTGATCCTTAATTCCTTCCTTCACAACCTATGAAAATTAAAGAGTAGGAGGTAAGATAAAGTTTATTTCCTTTTACGTTAAGAATAAAAATATAAGGACTTACAAATATCCTAAGGTGAATAACTCTTGGTTTTTTATTAGACAAATTTTTTAGAGGAGTAAAAATATGAAATTATTTATTAGAAAATCTATAAGTAATATGTATATCAATTTTCATGGATTCTACCCAAAGAAACCTAGGAACATTAGCTAAATGAAACATAGTTCTAGCTAATTCTGGGATAGTCTTATTTTTCCTCTCAAAAATTCCATTTTATTTTGGAGAATAGAGATTTTTTAGCTCTATTTGAATAAAAATGAAATTAATAATGAATTAAATTATTTAATAATGTATTAACCACTATTATCACATCTTAATGTTTTAGTTTTTAGGTTAGAAGATATTTTAACAAAAGCATTAAACTATTTAAATTTAGATAACACTTCATATTTTTTATTTAAAAAATAAATCTAGATATCCTTAATATATGTAACCTCAAGTGGTCATATAACATCACTATGAATAATCTCTAAAGGATTATATGATTTAGCATCATGATGTTTTTGAAAAGGTTGAGTTTGTTGCTTACTATGTAAGTAAGATACACACATTTCATGATACATTTTAATTTTAAGTATTCCTATTACAAGATCATGTATCGACATATCAGATTCGTTCAATAGTTGAGATGGTTATGGCTGCAAAGAGCAGAAAGGCGTCGGATGACCCAGGCGAGGATGGGATGAAAGGAAGGCTGTCTAAGGAGGCGACGCACCAGGGGATGGAGGCATTTTATTCCAGCGACCGGCCCAAGGGGACCAAGGTTAATGGCTGCTTCCCACATAGCCAGGAGCGCCCTATTTTGGTGGTTCCTCAGGACTCAATAAGGGAGGAAGTAGATTACCTGTCTGCCCATGCCCTAATTTGTAAGTTTATGGGTATTAGGATATCCCAGACTGCCTTAGAAGCATGGATGAGGCGCACTTGGCAAATAGAAGGAGAGATAGACGTTATGCTAGCTGCAAATGGCTATTTCATGGTCAATTTTTCTTTAGTTTTTAATAGGAACAGAATTTTTGAAGGGGGACCTTATTTTTATGACCGCATTGGCCTGTTTATTAAACCATGGCACTCAGGCTTCAATTCGGCAGAGGAATTGCCTGACCAAGTCCCTGTCTGGGTCTGCCTCCCAAGACTCCCCCTAGAATTTTGGAGAGAAGACATCCTTAGGCAGATAGCTGCTTTACTGGGAACACCCATTGCTATTACACATCAGTCTTTAGATAAGAAGTTAATCTCCTATGCCAGAATTTGCATGGAAATCAATCTCAGCAATCCTCTCCTAGAATCGCTAGAAATTTGTATGGGGACCTCGTCTTGGATACAGCAGGTAGACTATGAGTCTATCCCATTCCACTGTAGAATTTGCCATGTCTATGGCCATCTACACCATCAATGTCCTTAGGGATTGAAATTTAGAGGGCCTATCTCTGCTGCAGGTAAGGAGCCAGACCATTTGGCTTACTTGGGAGCATCAGCTGGCCTGTCTGGGCATCCTGTTGCTAGGCAAGCTCAGTCAAATCTAGCTTTAGCAAATTTGGGAGCAAATGAAATGAAGGACATTGACAAGGAAGGCTTTGTCCAAGTGCACCGCTGAGGCAAAGGACATGGGCAAAAGCGCAAGAACCAAGACCGGGCCATTGAATTGAGTTTTAACCGTTTTGAAGCATTGGACAACATGGCCATAGAAGAGGGCATTTCACCTAATGAGATGGGTGATCCCCCTGGGGGAGGGGAGAGAATTTCTATTCTTAATGAGCCCTAGGTTATGGTGTGTCAACCAAGCCAGGAGACTGGCTATGAGCAAGAGGATAGGAATTTGGAGATTGTGTTAGCGCAGCAAGTTAATGAAGGCAGCTAGGCTGAGATGGTGAAGGATCCTGAGGCTCACATAAAAGATAAGGGGGTCTCAAAAGCATTAGGCCTTCAACAAAGACATTTCAAGAAAGCATCTTTCTCCTCGCAAGTTAGACCGGGGTGTAAGAAGGATCAAGAAAAATTAAAACTTACAGGGGATCTGTTGGTTGAATCTGGTGTGTTCAGGACCTTGGATCAGCTCTTCACCCCATCCCCCCAATGATTTTGCTCTCTTGGAATGTAAGGGGGCTGCATAGTTTCCCCCAGCAAAAAGCTATGCAGAAGTTGATTGTGGAACACTCTCTGGATATCCTCTGTATCTAGGAGACTAAGTTGTCTGTTGAAGCTATGTTTGATTGTCAGCACAAATTTTGGAATGTAGGACAGTGTCAGTGTGTGGGGGTGATTGGTACTACAAGGGGCTTAGCAATATGTTGGGACCCTGGTAGGGTTACCCCACTACAATGGATGGTGGATATCTCGGCTCTATCCATGATGGCAGCTGCTCCAGAAACTAGAGAATGAATCCTTATTACTAATGTTTATGCAAGTGGGGATTATCACGGGCACCTCAGGCTTTGGAATCACCTGTGCTTTGTTCAGAGTTGTTTCCCCTATTTGCCATGGATTTTGAATGGAGACTTTAATGCTGTCCTTAGTCTTGAGGAGAAAAGGGGTGGATTAAATCAGTTGGATCCCTCGTCTGAACTGTTGAGACACAACATAGAGCAGCTTCGCCTAGCTGATGTGAAGCCCATTAATGGTCTTTTTACCTGGAGCAATCAAAGAATAGGTATGGATGCTATTTCAGAGCGCTTAGATAGATTTTTAGTTTCTTGCTTTTGGTTATCTAGTGCCTTTTCTTTGTCTTCCGAGATTCTTGCCTGGAACGGGTTGGATCACTGGCCCATCAAGCTCACAACCAGAATCATTAATCGGCCCAAGAAACCACCTTTTAAATTTCAGCTTATGTGGTTGCGTGACTCTTCTTTGTGCCCCTTGGTTACCCACTGGTAGAAGCAGGGAGGTCTGGATTATGGTACAACAATGTTTTACTTCGCTAAGAAGCTCCAGTTTGTTAAAAGAAAGCTCCAGGTGTGGAACAGGAACAATTTTGGCAACCTTTATGCTATGAAGAAAAAAGCTCAAGATAAGTTGGACAGCACTACCAGGTAGATCCTTGATTTTGGTTTGACTGAAGATCTTCGGAAGTCTGAATTTTTGGCTTTGAGTGAGCTTCAGGAGTGGGAACTCTGGGAAGAAATCTTTTGGAAGCAGAAAGCCCAGATCAATTGGCTTCAAGAAGGGGATCGAAATACTACCTTCTTTCACAAGTCAGTTCAGGTGAGGTGCAACAAAAATTACATTACTGCTCTGGATCTTCTGAATGGTACTCGTGCTACTTCCTCTTCGGTTATTTTTGAGGAGGCCATTCGATTCTTCTCTGAGCTCTTGACTAATAATGCACCCTTTTTTGAGAGGGAAGAGAATCAGATTTTGTCTTGCGTCCCTCCTATCATCACGCCGGATATGAATGTTGAACTATTGAAACCTGTTGGTAAGGATGAAGTTGAGAAAATTGTTTTCTCCATGCATAGAGGTAAAGTGCCAGGCCCAGATGGTTTCCTGGCAGAATTCTTTCAAGAATTCTGGGATATCATCAGTCTAGATCTGCTAAAAGTGATACAGGAATCCTTTCGTAACAAAGAGATGCTTAGAGTGCTCAACACTACCTTTCTTGTGCTGATCCCAAAGCAGGAGCAGGTGACTTCTTTGGATCAGTTCAGACCCATTGCTCTCTACAACATGATATACAAATTTATCACCAAGTTGTTAGCAGAAAGACTTAAGGCTTACCTTCCTTTGATCATTTTTGAGGAACAGGGGGGATTTGTGGCAGGAAATCAGATTTTGGATGGTGTTGTGATCACCTCGAAAGTAATCCATTCCATGAGCAAATCACAGGAAAAAGCTATGTTTATCAAGCTAGATTTAGCTAAGGCTTATGACAGGGTTGATTGGAACCTCCTATAGAAAATCCTCTTAGCATTTGGCTTCAATTAGGATTGGATTAGATGGATTCTAAGCTGTATTACTATGCCTTCATATTCTGTTCTCATTAATGGGGTGCCTTCTAGGCTGTTCGGTGCCTCTAGGGGGCTTCACCAGGGGGATCTGATCTCCCCATACTTGTTTATTATCTTGGTTGAGGGATTGGGGCATCTGATAAAATCACGATCAGCTCAAAACCAGATCTGTGGATGGAAGTGGGGGCACGGAATTCCCAATTTGACCCACCTCCAATTTGTGGATGACACTATTCTGATTGGGAAAGCCCGTATGAGGGAAGCGTAGGCCTTCTGTCATACCTTGGAGAAATATTTATTGGCTTCTAGTCAGAAAATAAATGAACAAAAATCTTCCATTTATTTTTTCAATACCCTGGCGCCTATTCAATGAAGAATTACTGTTGTTCTCAGATTTTAGATACAGGCTCTTCCAGTGACGTATTTGGGAGTTCCCTTTGTGGTTGGGAGGCAACCCAGGCTATTTTGGCAGAATGTTCTGGATAAGTTAAAGTAGAGAGTGAACCATTGGACACATAGGTGGTTGACTACCATTGGGCGGGTGACTCTTCTGCAATCTGTAATTCAAGCTTTGCCAATTTATCGTAGCATGGTTCAGGCTGCCCCGATGTTTTTTCTCCGTGAATATGATGCCCTGTCTCAGAAATTTATTTAGAGTGGCAACTTGTGACAGTCGAAATGGAGTCTGGTAAATTGGGCCACTACTTGTAGGCCCAAGAAGGAGGGAGGGCTTGGACTCCGCTCCACTACCCTGGCTAGACAAGCTCTTGCAGCAAAGTTATATTAGCGCTGGTGCACCAATCAATCGTAGCTGTGGGCCCGAATCCTGTCGATGAAATATTTCCCTGGGGATATCATGATGGAGATTCCTAGATTCTCCTTGGAGGGTAGAGGATCGATGGTGTGGGACACTCTCAAGGTGGGGGTGCAATTAATTTAGTCTAGGCTATTTTGGATTTGCAATAATGGAGCTGATACGCTTTTTTGGGAGGATTCCTGGAATGGGGCACCGCCCCTCCTCTCCTCTCATCCCCATTTGTAGGACCTGTGTGATGCTTTTTAGATGGCTGGCTGGAATACCGTGGAGCACTATAAAGAATCTTTCAATATTGGGAGAACAGTTGCCTATAAATGGAAGCATATGTTAGACTGGCCTCTGGGAGGCACAAAGCCTAATAGAAGGGAATTATCTCAGCTCCTAGTTGGTAGAGGTTACAGCTCCTTGCATGAGTCTGATGAACTGGCATGGGGAGGTGCCTCCACGGGATAATATTCTGTCTCGGTTGGATATCTGAAGCTGGTAAAGGACTGTTTTGGCGTGGCTGAGTTTCTCTGGGGCAAAAGAATTTGGAATTCAGCCTGTTGGCTGAAAAGCAATTTTTTTGTTTGGACCCTCACCTATAATTGATGCCTGACTTGGGACAACCTCTATAAAAGAGGCTTCTAAGGTCCGTCAAAGTGTATTTTGTGTGGTGAAAATGCTGAGATGACTGAGCATCTTTTCTTCCAGTGCTCTATTGCCAGAGAGCTGTGGCATAAGTGGTGGGAAATCTGGGAGCATCCTTGTTAGCATGTGACTTCCTTGGCTAACTTCTGGATTCACCTGGATTGACCTCCTAGCAAGGCGCCTCCCTTGCAATAGGCTTGGTCTGCTGGTCCTGTGTTTATATTGTGGAACCTCTGGATTGAGAGGAACTGTAGAATTTTCCAAGAGCAATCTAAGAGTCCTTGAGAGCTGTGGGTAAGGATCACCACAGTGCTTCAAGAAACCATACACAGCAGTATGGGTGGGGGGGCAGACCTAGGGCCGTGGGACGCCAAAGTGTGGGCGCGTCTATCCCCTGTTTCATCCTCCAATGGCATCCTCTAGCATTACACGTGCCATGCAAACTCAGGCATTACATGTACCACCAGGCAAAGGGCATGACCTATTAGCCGAGCTGGAAAGTGGACGCCACCAGTGGAGGGGCTTATCAAACTCAATGTGGATGGCTCTTCAAGAGGCAATCCTAGAATTGTAGGAATTGGTGGTATTGGAAGAAACAGTTCAGGCTCTCCATGCTTTTTGTTTTCAGTCCATAAAGGTCAGTTTATGAATAACTTAATGGAGGCGTTGGCCATCTTGGAGGCCTTACAAATTTGCTGCCAAAAGGGGTGGCTCAGTGTTGTTTGTGAATCAGATTCACAAGTCATGGTTAACCTGCTGAGGAACTTGCACCTTGAGGCTGTGGATTGGCAATTGGCTACCATTATTAAGCAGATTCATTAGATTTGTCTGGTGTTTGAAGTGATCTCCTTCAGGCATATCCCCAGGGAGTGGAATGGGGTGGCCGACCGTCTGGCGAAATGGGCCACGGAGCATGGGCCAGATTGGGCTATTTTTGATCAGGAGAGGCTGCCCGTTGGGCTTGCCCCCATCCTATCGCAACTTCTTGATCAGGACATGATAATGTAATCTTCCCAGTTTTGGGTTTCTCTGAATAAATTTTTACCCCTTCTTAGTTGCATGTATCAACATATCATAAATATTCATAAAATTAACATGTCTAAGACATTAATTACATAATTAAGATTCATTTATAATTGAGAGGAAAGACAAGATGCATAAGATAAATTGGTAAAAAATAAAGATTATTATTTTGAATACCTTCATAAATTAGAGAACCAAATTAATCTTTTTGCACTACTTATACATTAAAATTATTATAATGAAATTATCATATGGAAGCTAAAAATATGATAAAATATTTTTATTAAGTTTAGGAACATAAGAAACATCATTTAATAACACATTTGAAAATTTTACTTTACCTTATTTAGTTGATTATAAAAATGAATTATCTCCTACATATATGTTTTGATATTTTTTTTTAGTATTAGATAAAATATTAGACAAGCTAGTCATGTGATGTGAAGTAGCACTACCTAAAATCCATTCACTATCATTAGAAGCAAATAAGACAACACAAAGATAAATAGTATTAAATTTTTGAATTTGATTGATACTTTGAGTTTGGATTTGATTTTGATTAGAAAATTTATTCACTTTATTATTTTTAAGGTTTTGTTTTTTAATTTATCCCACTTTTTTATATAAATCTTACTTTTTGTACTAAACTTACTACAAAGTTTACAATTCTCTTGGTTTTCTTGTTCCCATCCTTATTATTGACATTGGAGAATTTTGATTTGAATTTTGATATAAATTTTTAGTTTTCATTATTTTTAGGAATATTGTTTTCATGAGAAGTACTTGAGTGGCATTATATTTAGAATTAAAATTCATCATTAGTCATTCTTCTTAAATGATAAGATATAAATGGGTAGTGAGATCAAGGATGTGTTTCTTAGTTTGATATTTAGAGTTAAGAATAAAAATAAAACTTTGAAAGTTATCATGGATATTTAATCAAGTAATGAAATAGATAAGTTGATCTTGAATTAAATTACAATTATATACATTAAATATGATTTTATGTTTTTAATTTTATCAATAAAATTAACATCTTTTTCATCAAATTTTATGGGGGTTGTCATAAATTCAAGAATAAGTTTTATAATTTTAAAAATTCAAGTGCCTTCATGCATTGATTCAACAAGTTTAAAAGCTTTGATAGGAGATTTTGTATTTCCAATATAGAGTAGGAAATTATCCATAACAGTTCTTAAGATGATAAATATAGCTCTTTTGAGATTTTCATTGATAATCAATTATTTTTTTGGTTGTCACATGTCTCCTATATGGATGTTTATTAGTCTTGTTTTGATATGGATATTTGAAATATTATAGTTAGTTACATTTAAAAATTGTGACTTATCCTTACTAAAGCTTTGGTAGGCCATTTTGATACTACTATAACACTTTAAAACAATGTTTGAAATATAATATGTACATATATTTTTACATACCCTTTTTTTTGTGTCCAGTTGATAATGATAAACCCACAAATGTAAATGTTTATATGTGTATAGTAAAATAATTATAGGTTAGTATCATGATAAATGAGTTTGTTTAAAAAAAAGGTTTGCACTTGTTTATAGGTAGGATTCTTGATTTAATAATGCAATAACAAATACTCCATCTTGTATCAAACATCTTCTATTACTTACAAATAAGAAATTAACTTCAACTACAAATGTTGTGAGCTTTAAGAGGGAGGATTTATAAAAAATAATATTAGTTTAATTTCCATGTACAAAGAATGACAATAATAAATTAAATCATAAGAAAACCCTTTAAAAAAATTCTTCTTGGTCATGACTAGAATTAAAATTTAACCAAACATATCAATTCAATTTTTTTTTAAATGGTATCTCTTTGGGTGAAAATATATATTCCACTTAATGAATTTTTTTTAACATTATAAGACTTGACACTCTCATGAATAATAATATTCCTTAAATTTTCATTTAATTAAACACATATGATCTGAAACAAAAAAAAATCTCATGAAAGTAAGGTATCTACCCAAAATAAACATCTAATCATTTGAATTCAATAGATATATTTATATAAATTTTTGATTTAGTTTTTAAATGTGTTAATTATTATATGGATTTTACTACTTTATTATGTATTCTAGGTATTTTTATTAACCAATATACAAATGTCATAATAAATGGTGATTTGAATAAAGGTGGGGTGAGTAGATGAATTAATTTCTCCTATAATATATCAAATTTATTATTTAAAGAATAATATAGTTTGATTAGAACCCATATTCAACCTCAATCCATCTAGACCTAAAAAATCCATTTACTTTGAGAGTAAATTTTAAACTACATATAATTTATGAATAATTATCTTAATCATCTCAAATTCATTCCATTGTTAGAAGACTAATTAATTTCATTTTTATTATACAATATATTCACATTTCAAAAAAAAAAAAAACATTGTAGATAAAAAGAATAAACAGGGATTACTCAATGTTGTTGTAGCAAATGTCAATGTCATATGACTCCAACATTTTACTTCAAATAGATCATTACATTAGAAAGACCCTCCATAACCCAAGGATTAATCCATAATAGTGCTAATATTATAATGATAAAATAGATAAATCAACATTTACTCAATAGTGCTACTTTAC
>JARHVA010002167.1:2130000-2247500 GCA_037957365.1 Torreya grandis | reverse complement strand
ATTTATTTGTTCAATTTACTAAAAACTAGTTCACATTAATTCCCCAAATGATGTTTGGGATGCCCAAGATGCCCCCTTGAGGGAGTGGCCTAAAAATATTTTTGATGGACAGGCCCTAAAAAAGAATAAAATGTACAATAAGAATGAAATTAAACCCTAGATGATATTAATCCAAGTGAGCTAATGCTTTCACTCTTTGATATCTAATGATTAGAGAGTAGAAAAATTATTTTCCCTAAAGAAGGGGAAATTGGAAAAGATGAACCCAAATATAAGTGGCACACTTTGACTTAACCCAAATAGGGTCAGAGATATAGACTAAGGGAATGATCTATCTCAAAACATGATGCACACTTTGATTTTCCCCAAATAGGGTGAAAGTTGAGATATTGTATTTAGAAGGATGACTAAATGATTAATTTTTCCAAAGAGGTGAGAATGATTGATTAATTGATATGCCCTAGTATGTCAAGTTTGATCATTGATTTTATGATTTACCCCAACAAGAAAAAAATGATCTTTGATTTAATACATTCATTTACCCCTATAGCGAACATTTTTATTTTGATAAATTAACTAAGCAATTAATTAATTGGAAAACATAGATCAAGGATTGAACTTGTTATACATATTAAATATGAGATGAATGATGAAAACATATGTTGGATGGTATAATGACATTTCAAATAATGAATAATCCATAAAAAAGTAGGCACACAAGAATGGTAAAAGGTAATGAAATAAATGGTTGGACTAACATAATAATGTTTGAATGATAATGAGATAATAGTGGCCAAGCTAACCCAAGAAACTGAACATAATTGAATGCTTTCTAAATAATCCAAATGGACATCAGACCAATGTGGTTCTCCCAAAAATGAAATAAAATATGATGATAAATGATGAAGAATATATTAGAAGATCTGATTTGATAATATAACAAAAAATAATAATAGATCAATGTGTATGACTCTCTCTTATATGCTTATTTGGATATGCACGTCTTGATTATCAAATATGTAGCTATGTTTTTCAATTTATTTTGATTGATTTGGTGATGAAAAATGTAATGATTTTTTGAAATTTATTATACATATGATCACATTTTAACCCTCTTTTAAGGGGATGTTTTCTCTTCATGCGACATTGATATATGAATCTCCCATGCACTTTATTGTTAATTTTATAAATAATAGTATGCATGATAATTAGAAAGGGAATCATGATAAAATTTTTCATCACTTGTGTAAGGACTAGTTTAGATGAAAATACTAACAAATTAAGATCATGATATGAAAAATTAATGCCTAAGTGTAAATCATAATGCACTAAATAAATATAAACCAACAAATAAATAGATTAACAACTTTAGATAAAGATATGGATAATCAAGACATAATCCATAAACATGATGAACTAAACAAAATTCATTTAAAAAATACAATGTGATTAAAAAACTGAACAAGCATGCAAAAAAAAGATCCTTAAAATACATAAATCATAATAGAAAGTAATAAATAAACAATTCATCAATGTGAATGTGAATGTGGAATTAAGATGTTACTCTTTATGATCTGACCCTAAGTCTAGGAAGTGATAGAAAAAATAGCATGCCAAATTGGATAAAGAGGTAGAACATAAGAATAAGAAAGGGATGACTGAGATAACTTCATATGCCCTATGTAATTGAATGCTACCTACATAGTCTATGTAGACCATTAGGATAAATGTAGCTTTGCTCAAAATTGGAAAGAATTGACAAATATTAAGATGAAGCTAATTAAAGAGGAAAATATAAATTAATCATAAAATAATGAGAGCATAAATAAGTGGATATAAAAATGGTGATAGTGTAATAAAATAACTCACAAAATGATGAGAGCATAAATAAGGGGCTCACAAAATGAATGGAGCATAAATGATAATAAAGGGTAAAATGAAAATGGGAATGATAGTGGATAAGTTGTCCCAATCTATCCCATGTATCCAAGTGCTACCTACATAGTCTATGTGGACCTGAGGGTGATGTAGTTCTCCTAGAAATGGGAGTGTAACTAATGGATAACATTGGTGATTAAATTGATAATTTGAAAATGAATAAAAACCTTTGGATTAATAGGATAACACCTAAGGGAATGGTATAATCTAAATATTGTTTGAATGATTATATTTCATTAAAAGGAATTGAGATATCATGATTTAGATAAAATGTTTACCATGTATGAGATGGTTAATGAAAAAGGAAAGTCTTACCAATATGATATTAAAATAGTTGCACTCAATATAATCAATATATAAAGTCATTGTTCAATAGGATGACTAATTGTGCAAAGGGTTTTGTACTTTAGATCTCATTTTTGGATTTTTTAATTTTTAAATCTTTAGGATTTATTTTTGAAATTTTATGGAATAAGATACACATGAGTAGTCTCCAAGTAAAATATATAGGGTAATATAAATAAATGTACAAGGATCCATCTAAAAAAGTAAAAAACATTAGGTATAGGATCAAACAACAACTAAACTAGATAAATTACAGAAATCTCACAAAACAACAAGAGCATGGGGTAAGAATAACTATAGTTCTACACTAAACCAAGGAACAAAAGAGATATATTTCAAAAAAAAAATATGAGGTGAAAATAATAGGATGGAATGGGGAAAGGGATAATCAAAAATATATAACAAGTTGAGTTAGAGATTACCAAATAGGGAAACCATGCAAAAGCATTCTGATGTTTTGAAATTTTCTATACAAGGATATGTTGATGATGACCAAATCTAAACCATTGGATGCATTGTAAATTGAATCAACCTACAGATCCTATAGGTCATATTAAATAATAAATATGGAAAGAGGAAATGAAATAAATACAAGGATTGACTTATGAATGGAAAATGAAAAGAAGGGGAAAAGGAAATATGAAGGGAATGCTCCCAAGAAGGGTTCCTCATAAACAATGGTCAACTAAGTCAAGCACAAAAACACTTAAGATGTATAGTGTTTATAGTCTCATCAAGATCATATCCTTCTTGTGTAGCTATGTTATATATGGTAGAACCATAATTTATAGTGTCAATGAAAGGACCTAGCTAATTTGGTTAAAATTTACCTTTCTTCTCTAATTATTAATTAACATTTTTATGGTTCTCCTTCAATAAAATATTAACTACTTAAAACTCTCATGGTTTGATATGCTTATTATAACTATGACATAGCTAATTTTGATATGATTTAAGATGACTCAATACTAGTAATTTCTCATCTAAGAGTTATAGTTCTTGTAGTTTGGCCACTCTATAATATTAATCATCAATGATACCCTGTAATGAAATGTTTAGGGATGGCTATTTGATCTCAATCAATAGAATGGATTCAAAGACAAAAACTAAGTAGTATAGTGTTGTACTTTTAGGTGTGTTGACACTGTTATGGTAGGCCCAGTGGGGAAGAAATAATTACAAGTGTTAATCCTGATGAAATTTATTTACATTATTCTTGAGGATTTTAACAATGATTTTATTAGATTCCTTAGCTTGTCCATTACCTTGAGAGAAATAGAGATATGATAATATATATTTAATATGTAATTGTTTACAAAGGGTTTTCACATTATTATTCTTATATGACTTGATATTATCATATATAATGGAAGATGGGATGCCATAAATAGATGAGGTGGTTTAGAATGAATTTATAAATTTATTTTCTAGTTACATAAGTGAGATGGATTACCTCAACCTTCTTAGTGAAATACTTTATAGAAGTTAGGATATGTTTATGTCCATAAAAGGAAGTGGGGTTTATCATACCAATGAGATTGAGTACCCATGTGTAAAATGGATAAGGATAAGTTATTGTTTGAAGTAATAGTGATGGATGATGAATTAAATCACCATGATTTTGGTAAGTAAGGAATTTCTTAACATGATCACATGCATCTACTTCCATTGTGGGAAACTAATATCCTATCCTGCAATGTTTCTTGGAAAGGACCATTCCAATTGTATGGGGCCCAAATATCTATTAATTCACATATTTAAGTGTTAAATCAAATTATAAGTTTGAACATTGAATAAACATCCTATCATAACCTCTATGATAGATTTTACCACCTAGTAAGGTGTAACACGATTCTTTGTGAATAGATAATTTTGTTGGTTGCATGTTAGGTCATCAAGAAGAATGTGATCATAGAGATAGGTATCTATATTCATACTAATGGTAATTAGGAAAAGTAATATCACATACCATTTTTGTGTTTGGATGACTATAACCTGACATAAGAAGGTTTTAGATAAGAAACTATTACTCATGAACATTAGAAGAAATATCAATAAGAGACTCAATGGTTACCATGTCATTAGTAAATTGGTTGTTCACTCTTAGTATTTGATCAAATTAGATGTATTAAAATTATTGATTCATGTTATTAGCCATTCCTTTTAAGTGCACAAGTTTATCATTCTTTGTATGATACTACTCTATATCATGATTGATGATCAATTCTGAATCACCATAAATGACCAATTGTTATATGTTCCATTGTATTTTTAGGAAAGCCCATATAAAAATTTATTCATATTATATAATATTATTGGTGTAAGGAAAATAAATATGTAATGACTTAGGAATGATATCTCCCTATGTCATAATGAATAATATACTTACCCTAAAATGATAGGTTATGAAGGAACTATCAGAATATAGCTTTTGTTGATGTGACTCCTGAAGAGTGAAGATAATTCATTAGGGAAATACATATGTAGTGTATGGGTATCTAATAATGATGCATCATAAAGTTTATTTGTAATCACTTTTAATTTAATTCCATTTTAATTATTATATTCAATGTAAAATTCACTAAGGACTATAATATGCTTGGCCATGCGACCTATCAATGTTGCTTTGGAAAGAAGATATTTGAGGGGATCAACCTTTGAAATTATAATAGTCTTGTTGTTTATAATATAGTGATGCATTTTATTTAGTGAAAAGACTAATATTAAACATTCCATTTGAATAAGTGTATGTTTATTCTCATAAACAACCATTTTCCTACTTAGATAGTACATTGTATATTATTTTCAATAGTCATCATGTTGGGCCAAGAGTGACTTCAAGGCTTATTTAGTTATTAAAATATAGAGTAAGAGGGATTTTCCTAGTGATGGTGGGACCAACATTAGTAGGTTTTCAAAATAGGGTTCTAAGTGTTAAAATGCCTCTTGAAAGGTGACATCCCATTAAAAATTGGTTCCCTTAATCAAAAGATGTACGAAAGGAAGGTAGCCATTAGTGAATTACAAAATGAAGTAAATAATAAATTGGATCTTACCTTAAAAATTAAAGATCTATTTCAATTTAAAATGGGGAAGAATTTATGTGATGTCCTTCACCTTTGCTAGATTGAATTAAATTCCATCGTGGGAAATAATGAAGTCTATAAATTTTCTACATGCAACTCTAAAGACACATATATTTTGGTTTAGGTGCACATTATATTCATAAAATCCATCATTTATAAGAATTATGGATGTGTGGCCCATGTTCTTGAATTTATTATGATGTCATCGATATATTCTTCAACAATGTCATGCATCATGTCATGGAAAATGATATTCATGGCATGTTGGTGTTTGGAATAAGCATTATTGAAGTCAAAGAGCATGAATTGATAATATAATGCCCCACAAAAAGTGTTAAAAATTATTTTTTGTTGATCATCTGGTGTAATTTTGATCTATTTTATCCTAAAAAACCATCCATGAGAGATAGCATTTCATATCTTATTGTTGAATCTAAAATCATGTTGATGTTGGGTAATGTAATATCCTCTTTTATCCATGTTTTAATGATGTCCTTGAATTATATGCATAAATGAATTCTCTATATTTTTTTACTAATTGGCACAATACTGGATATACATTTTAAGTAACCATTCAAGTTAATGAAGCATTTTCTGAATATTTTTTTGAATTCTTTATTGACTAGGATAAAAATCAGATGAAATTTCCATAGTTTTTATTTAATGGGGTTGGCATCTAGGTGCACAACAAGATGGTGTATAACCAAATATGTATCCAACTTAGACATATATGCATAATAACATGTGAATAGTTTAATGAACCTTAAAATAATAGAAATGATGAATTTGGTTTATTCTTAGTGAGGTATGCACCAAGATTAACCATTTTTGGATCATTAGTTGTACAAATATTGGCTTTAGTGGTATCTTCCACTAACAATATAGAATCATCTTCTAAGAAAGTTGGGACAAAGATAAAATTATCTTATTCATCTAATGGTGAGCCATTTAGTCTACCCATGTAAGAATAATATGAATCACATAATTTAGGTAATGGACACTTAATGAATGTTTCTTTGAAATATTAAACCAATGGATTGAATACCCATTTTTATTTTTCACCAATATTTGATCCAAAGGTAAGATGAAAATGTGTATAGCTTTGATATTTGTGAGGAGGAGAATGAAATTATCCATCCATTCATTCATGAGATGGTATTTCACCAAAGGACTCATCTTTTTATTTAATTTTTTTGTTGTCTAAAATTACCTTAGAAATGTTTTCACTCAATAACCTAATGTTTTATTTTATTTGTTATTTTGATTGAGGAAACTCACATAATCTCCAAAGTAGCTAGTAGGGTTTAACATTATCTCAAAGACTTGTTTGTGATCTCCAATTGGCATACCATATATAATAACCATTAATTTTGATAGTTTGTATTAATTATGGAAGTTATATAATGGTATGGTGTAATCTTGTTGATCCCAATTGATTAATTAAAGGTAGTGAAGGATAAGAGGGAATTTAGGAGAAGACATAATAGTAAGAATTTGATTAGTATCAAATATTTTCGTGTTGGTGAGATCATCATAGATAATATAATATTAATCTATGTCATTTTTAGAATAATATTTATTAGATGCTAAAGTAATATCACTCTAGATATTTAAGGGGTCACCTGTAGGTGGTTGTAAACAACACCTCAAGCAATTTGTGATTAGAAGCAAAAATAGGTTCAATAATAACTTTTTTTTTTGGTCATAGAAATTTTCATTTGGAATTTTATTTATATAGTATTATTTTAGGAATGATATACTTATAAATCTAATAAAAAGTGGTGAATTCATCATTATAACCATTGATATTTAGAACTACTAGGTTGGTCTTGATCTATTGTATTCATTTTTACAAATAAAAGAGGGACCTTAGGATGAGACCTAATATTTTTGATCCATATCATGTTAGGACTATCATGATATTTAGTATCCATTGGTATATAATGGGATTTTGGATTTTTTTTTTTAATTTTTCAATGTGTAAGGCATAATTGATTCATAAGTACCAATACCATTATCTTCCACAATGCAGTGGGAAGAAATTTGGGGAGGTGGAGTAGAAAATGTGGATGCAAGGTCACTTGGGTCAATGAAATTTGATTGGGGATATTCAAGAGATTTGGCCTTATCCTTTTTAGGTGCATGATCAATACTAAAACAATAATTGTATTATCCTTATTTAACCTATACGTGTTTACAATATTGATATGGCTATAAGTCACTAGGAATAGTGACCTTCATTTTAGAATGGGGTTTTGTAGGCATTTGTGAAGGGTAAAAGGAATTGCATGCACTTTATGGATCTAAGGGAATCCAAGAAGTTTATTGTAAGGAAAATCAATGTTGATGACATTACAAAGGGTGTCATGGGTGATAGGCCTAATAATGATTGGTAAGCAAATAGTGCCCTATGATTCCCTCTTTACGTTATCATGTTTTAATTGTAATAGTGTCAGGATGAAAATATTATGAAGTACACTCCAAGATTTTAATTAGTTTCAATGAAGCTATATTAATGTCCAAACCATTATCTATATGAACCCCATTAATATTGTGGCAATTTATGATGACTTCTATGATAATATAAATCTTATGCAAGCGACTAAGGAATAACATGTCAATCTAGTCAAATATAAGATATTGACCTATGGATAAATTCCCCACTAATTATTTAAAGGTAGTTGGTTCGATGTCATTTGGCACCTTGGATTGTTGAATGAGATCATATAATATAGTCTTGTGAAATTTTGATGTACATAAGAGATATAGGATATAAATATATGTAAGAGTTTTGTAATATTGTTCACCAGTTCCATACTTATTATAAACTATATGAACAGATGGATTGGATTTGTAAGGAAAATATCCTAGTACAATATGATTTTTATATTAATATTTGGCCTTTGAAGGCAAGGTGTTCAGAATGGAATTATTATTCAAAGAAGGGAAATGATCTTGAAA
Source organism: Torreya grandis (assembly GCA_037957365.1). Lineage (NCBI taxonomy): Eukaryota > Viridiplantae > Streptophyta > Pinopsida > Cupressales > Taxaceae > Torreya > Torreya grandis. Next base: position 2,239,170 of record JARHVA010002167.1, on the reverse strand, counting down.
CGTAAATTTTAGACTATATGCACCCAAATTTTACATGATGTGACATTCCAAAAAAATATCTCTCTAGATCTTCCCCATCCTTCTACCTTCCTACTCCATACTTGACCCCCTTTGGTCCCCTTTATTTTGACTTTCACAATTCCTTTCACCTTGTTTCAAAAATGAACAATGTGTGATTTAACCACCACCCCAGGTGATACAACCACCCCTCCATTAGATAATCTCCACTTCTATTACCAAACATTCATGGTATTTTTTTAACTTAGGTGGTGGTTATCTGATTAAATAAATGGTTGTGTATTAAAATAGCAAAAATTTTGCAATCACACCTTGCATAAGGCAGTGGCAGTGGTTCCCATTTGAAATGTCTTATAAAATTATAGTGGTGGTTTTGTCACTCTAAGAGTTTTTTTTTCAATTATCCCCTACATAAGGTGGTGGTTTTATCTCCTTTGAAACATATTTCAAAATTAGATCCTGTAACTCTAGTTTTGACACATTTTTTATGACTAGTGTTGTGTTTCTTCTTTTCATCACCTTCTGTTCACCTCCAATAAGGCTTAACTCATTCCATATTCTATTTTTTTATCCTCTCAATTTACTCTCAAATTGAAACCCATATTGAACTTAGTTGAACTCCCCATGTAAGATCCCAAATATTTTTACAATCAGGCTAATTTTGAACTATTTTCAAATATAAAAATTAAAATTCAAAGTTGTTATTGTGAATATTTTGAAGCCAAAACCCTACTATAATTGATTTAAGATCTACATTATATTTTTTTTGAGTCAAATACGTTTCTACAAGTGAATAAACATTATTGGTGTAGGCAATTCATTCTTTGCAAGCTAGGATATTAGCTAACCTCAGTACAACCACTTTTCATTTGTGGTTATGTCTCCTCTTTTCCCCCATCTTGTCATAGATCTTGTGCATCCTCTAGATAGAGATTTTACATAATTAATACAAGAACATAAATAGATATCATTTTGAGTATTAACTTATAAAATACATTTCATACACTTCATATGCTTTATGCCTTGGTTAGATTGGATTTCTCTTTGATTTACAGCATTTTTTTCTTATTATATTAAATTAGCGTAATAATTTTTTCAATAGATTAGTTTACATATTAATAAAAAGACAAAATTTGATAGGGATAGAGATTTGTTTCATTTTATTATTTTTTATACGAAAAAAGATAGTTAGCTTTGATTTTTTTTGCATTCCAATAGATTACCTATATTTTAATTAGTAAAACATTCTACTAATTTTTTTTAGAAAAATATTAAAAAATACTCAATTAACTTCCAACAAATATCACATTTCATTTTTAAGATCTAAATAAGTTTTTTGTATTCCAAACAATCACCTAGGCAATCATAGGAGTTTAGACAATCATATGTGCATATATGAGACTAGTATATTTATGAATTTATTTATTTTAGTGACTGAAAATTGTTGTTATTGTCCTATTTAAAATATAAAATAATAACTTGAATTTATTATTTCCTTTTTAGTAGTTCATTCAAAATACTTATTTATAGAAATTTAGAGAAGTTGAAAAGCTAGTTTGGCTTGTTTATGAACAAAGAAAATCAAAAGATAGTGTTTTGTTTTTTATATTTTATATAATATTTCATATTAAATTTATTTCATACCTATATGTATTTTACATACTTAGTCAATCTCATAGAAAGAAAAAAAAAAGTAAACAGAAAAACACCATCATCTAGTTTACATAAAAGCAAAGCTAGGAAAAATCAACATCTTGCAAAATAATGTAGGTTCCTTCTCTTCTTCACTGAATACATTATAAACCTTGGAAAAATATAAAATAAAGAGTTTTAATTTAATTTAATTTTAAGTTTTTCATTATTTTATTTTTATAAAATAAGTATTTATTTTCATAAAACCAAGAAAATCCAAAAATAATAAAAATTAATAAAAATAGTGTTAGAAAAACTTGCCAACACATGAAATCCCCAAATCATACCAAAATCCTTTCCAACACATGCATGAAAAATACACACACCCAATATTTACCCATCTATGTAAGAATCATACCAAAATCCTTGCTAACACAAGAAAGTAAAACACATTCCACCCAATCCTTTCCCATCCATGCAAGCATCATACCAAAATCCTTGCTAACACATGCAAGAAAATACATTCTACCCAAGCCTTGCCCATATGTTAAAGCATCATATATAAATAATTTCTTCAAAATTATAACAAATACAAATTAAAATCCATTTCTTGAACATGCACATATGATTTTCAGTTGCTTCTGTCTAGCCTCCTTTGGATGACCCTCATCAAGACATGAATACTCATCCATCAAGGTCTATTACCTAAGATTAGAGTACCTAGTCCCACCATTGTCTCATAATATAATATTAGGAACAAGTTAATACATTAGATTTTTCACTCCACTCCCATACATCATCTCATTTTTGTAGACTCCTTGTTCGAATTAGAATAACAATAACATGTTGTTGATCCACCCATCATTATTCTCCTACATAATAAAGGGTATCAATATAATGTCATCTAGACCTAGCTTCCCATCCACATATCCTTTTTCTCCTTGTGTATATCCTCATCCTATATCATTCACACTTAATGTAGGATATTGAATATAAAGAGTCAGCATGATAAAGTAGACCCTTTTACATAACTCATCCAACCTAATTTCCCTTATTTCTTTAGTCTTGGTATTGACCAGGAGATTCATCTTCTTATGATATTAGAGATTGAGGACCTTGTATATTTATTTAAAGGTAGATTGACACTCTCAATGAGAATGGAGATGTTATTGAGGTATTTTGGTTCCATCATGAGAACCCATTACCACCACCTATCAAAAATAACATTATGCTAAATAATCAACCAAGCACATATCCCATCCAATGTGTTGATTACCTTGGCTAGACGTTAAGGAACTGAGTTGATATTTTAGCATGTGTTATTCATGTGCATATAAATTGGTGAACCTAACATAAAGGAATTAATCCATTGTATTCCTATTTTTCATCTTCTCCTTTCCTTTATCCATCTTCCCTCTTTCCATTTAATTTTAAGGAATTCATATACCCTCAAAATATATTTGGAAAGGACACTAGAGGATCTCTTGGCCTAGAGGGATATAGGATAGTCCATCTCAATTCTAGAGATCCTTAATTGATTAGTTTTGAAAACCCAAACCTTGACACTAATATAGAATACCAATCCTATGATTACTCTTTTCCTAATACTTAGACAAGGAATGAGGTTTTCATTCAAGAGATATAAGGCATATCTCTAACTATAAGAAACCACCCTAACTCTAATTTCATGAACCTTATTGGGGGATGCATGATCACCCCTCATATAGACATAAGTCCATCCATCAAATTTCAAATCATAGACATGGAAATCATTGCTAGATCTAATCATTACCTATGAAGAATCTGTTACTTAGAGGATGAGGTCAACCATATGAAATTTACCATGCATCCTCTTAATATGAGTGAATATACCTTCAACCAACCAGCATCAACCACAATCACTAATCATAGGGCTCTTTACTTGAACCAAACTCTTTATGATACCCCATTTCATACATCTACCCCTCTTACACTTGAGGTCCATAGTCCCAAAATTGATACCAAACCAAACCAGCTCATTAACACCCTAGTGGGTTGTATCCATGACCTATATAATATTCAATAGGATTTGGGTCAAGGGAAGGACCCAAACCCTCTTACACCAAATCATCCCTCTTCATCTCCTATTTAGATAAAAATTTACCCAAAATCACAACAACAAACCCACATTATTCTATTTCCATAGGAGATATACTACCATAAAACCATGTCTCCCACCAATTCCTTAGAGATATCCTCATTAATAGGGTCCCAAACCTTGATAAATATAAAACCCATTTGCCTTATCAAGTGCCTATTCAAACTCCATAAATGAGTGTATACACATACACCCCACCATTACCAAATAATTTGGTAACCAACAAACCAATATTCTTCACACCCCCAAGTCATGTGAATCCTACATAAAATCCACCTCTATTGATAGGTTATACCCTACCATATGTAGCATTAGGTTACACATGAAACATAAATACCCCACCACAACAAATTGCCACACCTCTTACATCTAATAGCCTCCTTCCTTACTTTAACATGTATTTCAAGTCTACTCATCTAGACAACTAATTTCCTTCTTACTATACTTCACCTTATTAGGATTCCCCTTTTCCCTCTAGTAGTTACTAAAGCAACCCCTATAAAAATCCCCCTTTTACACTATTACCAATGTAATAATGACATACTGTAGAAACATGAGGGCCTATGCTAAATATCTCAAAGAGCCTCTAAACACCAATATATGGGGGTTCTTCTTCTACTTCACCTACCATACTTTACCAAGTTCAAATGGGATAGGGATCCCAATTCATATGTAAACACATACACTCTATTGGTGGACTTCTACCTTGGAATGGGGTGGTTTTAAATATATTTCCCAAAACCCTAGATTGGATAGTACTCAATTGGTACTACTGCCTCCCTAGGGGGTCTATACATTTTTTCCACCAACTTATGGTGGAATTTTTCCAAGCTTTTGACATGAATAAACTATTTAAGACTATCATACACAAATTATTTCACATCAAGAAAGAATACAATTAGTTAGTTTTTGATTTAATTATGATATGGTGGTAGGTCTTATAATACCTCTACCAATGCACCCTATATGGATGAACAAGAGTTATGTAATATTTTCCTCTATTCACTTAACAAGGAGGAGAGGGAGGATGATTATAAATTAACATATTAGTTATATATATAATACCTCAAAATAACCCTACAAATTGACCAAGAAACCATTAATAGTGGTTGGTATAATTATGGCACCAATAATTACATCATCACCCCAAACCAAAATAATGGGTATCTCAAAACACAATCCCAAATAATATTATAAATAAATTTCCCAAGATCATAAATCACAAAAAGAATTCCACCACCAATGGTGTTACTTATCAAAACTAAAAACAAAACCCCATAAATAACAATCAATATCAACCTGTAAATAACACCAACACCACTAGTAATGTGGGGGCTAGAAAAAAATCCTCCTCCCACCATTCACATGGTAAATTTAGATTTACCACTTCCTCATAACATCTAATATCATAATCATAACCAAAAAAATACTAACTAGGTGAATAACACCCCCATTTTCGAAATAAAAACTATTACCCATGAAATAACCAACAAGGGATCGAGAAACAAGGATAAAACATAAGACCTAGAGACTAAAATCCCAATTTTTATTTACTCTTCCAAATATTCATAGGTAATGACACTCATAAATACAAAAATTATAAAAATACCATACAAGGACTCTTATAATACCAAAGGCAAACATTCATCGACATGTTTATAGGAATACCAATGTGAACACCTAAACCTTTTGTAGTGTCCTTTCTTCCCCTCAAAATTATAATTTACAAATATATCACAATCCTTTCCCAAACCAAGAAACACATGTTAATCAAAGTCAATAGCAGGGTAACCCATAGGGTCACCCCATTCTGGACAACTAACCCATGGTGATAGGTACTTATGGTATCAAATATTTCACCTTAAAAACTATAAACCCATATGTGGATCCTCATCTTAGAGTGAAAGGAAAAACTAGGATGATATGAGTCATGGAATTAGAGGTTGAAGAGGAATTAAACACTATTACTCACACTAAATAATATTATCCTATGACCTCCACCCATTGAATATCCTACAAACGGAGTCAATTCATAAACCCATGGCAAACTATGACTTAATCTCCATATTGATCAAAATGATCTCCCATATTTCATGCTTACAATTGCTCAAGAACTCTCATACTCATCAACCAACCTTTATCAATGCCCTAGGACTGAAAAATTTATCCAGTGTCACCCCTCCTTTATAAGGTCAAACTAACCACATTAATTTGTATATGTTTTTTCCTAGTTGGGAATCATAGGATGTTGGTTATTTATTTGATTTGTAATTCCTCCCACTAATTATAAAATGAAAAAGATGGGATATCTATCCTTATTTTTATAATTTTAGATATACAAAAATTATGTGAATAGATCCATGGTTGATGATGGAGTCTCAATAAATATCATCCCCTTTTCCTTATTAAAAAGACATGGTCATAGGGAAACCAACTATTCTACAACACACAACACATTATGAGGTTATGTTAATCTTAAATATACTTCCATAGGTAATATCATACTCTCAGTCACCTTGGGTCCTAATATAGTACTAATAGGGTTCTATGTCATGAATAAGCACACCATTTATAGTATGATCTTGTAAAGACCTTAGATACATTGAATGAAAGATATTCCTTCTACTTTATTCAAAAAAATATAGTTCTTGCATCTAGAAAAGGCTTTCATATCTCAAGGGGATCTTAAAACCTTTAATATGTTATAATATATCATACATAAGAAACTTGTGTTACACATCAATTATCACCTATATACTAATAGGGTCACAAAACCCTTATAATTGGTTGATGTTACTAGATCATCAAAACCTAAAGTAGTCATCCTAAAGAAAGGGTTGGAGATACCTTAGGATCTATTAAAGGATAAAATAAAACAAAAATACATAATAATAATTGAAAAGACCCCTGACTAAGAACCATTTGTTGGTGTAATAATTTATACTATGTCTACTACTAAAATCATCAATCTCTTAGATAAGGACACTCCCCTAGCTCTCCCACTCAATCCTTGAGGAGTGGAGATCTATGAATTCTCTAGGCCTCAAGGATAGCAGCACCAAAAGGGTTTGTATATCCTACTAGACCTTTTCATGTTAGAGGTGTCTAGGAATGAGAAATTTCCCTTCCATAATGACCATCTCAATGGTTATCACCATGGCTAACCAAAAGTCAACCATACAAAAAGAAGTCAAAATTTACATGGCATCCTCACAACTTACAAGCCACTTCATAGTATGATTTTAGACCACAATATGATAGGGTCCTACCAATTTTCCAAGATCCCTAATACATTAGGTCTACTCTCTCCAGATATTTTAGCCATTCTCTTTTGTCTTACATCTGATCTTGTTTTTCATCATATTCAAAGTTTGTCAATACTTATCTAGGTTGTTCTTCCTCCCTAGGGCATCCTAATGCTCATGGAAAAGATTCACATTGTGACCATAGGTAGGGTATAATTAAAAATTGAAAATCATGATTACTCATGGATTTCTAAAGGGAGCGTTATTTTTAAAGTCACAAAGGAAGAAGACCACAAATAGTTTCTCACTATATTCATGTAGGCCTTCTTATATATAACATAGTACTACCCATATCCTACCCATAATATAATGAGCTACATAACTAAAACCACATCAAATATTAATTATGTTAGCATACTCCCTATGCCTAAATGAAACCCTAAGTAATATCTCATCCTCCTCACCCTAAATAAAAAACCCAAACAAATAACATTTATAATTTCTGGAGGTTTTTACCTACCTCAACCTAGAACTTAGAAAGAAACATTTTTTATTCCTAAGAGTTCTTACTTTACTTCATCCACAACATGATATTGAGCCATCCACACCTTAAAAAACCCTTTCATTGTCCCCACATAGGGGACATAATCATTGTCTTCACGTCCTTAAAAACTAAGGAACCTAATGAGGATTAATCCACATCTTCAATATTTTTATGCTAAAAATATAAAATTACCGAGAAACCTTACCTAATGACTACCCACGTTATACACATGATTAGTGTATCCTTTAATACGATGGGGTCAAGTGTAGCCTAGGTGTTGGGATAGAAGTCAATGCCATCTATCTATAAAGGTGAGTTATGCATTTTAGATTCAAGTTAGTTTTTGAGTGTAAAAATAATGGGGTTGACTATGAGGCAAATCTTGGCATGCTCATTTCAAAATTAATAGATGTTTAAAACTTAATAATCTAAGTTAGATCATAACTAGTCACAAATTAGGTTTCTAATGTCTATGAAACCAAAGTTGAGCACCTTCAATTATACAAGATTATTATCTACAAAGTCACCAAGGACTTAAAATTAAAATATATAGAATCATTCCATATGGAAGGTAACTATATTTTTAACTATATGCCTACCTCATCCTCATGTTTAATTCCTCATTTGAAGATACCAAAATCTAATTTCATAGTCTTGATCAGAATGGATCTTATTGTGTGTAAGACTATTAATGATCAGACCGTCACCCATGTCATACGAGATAAATTACCCTTGGTCCTTGATATATATGATAATGATGAAGCCATCCTTGAGTTCTTATAATCCTATGATGGCCTCCCATCATTCCACCATAAGAGGGGATTCTCACTTACTATTTATCTAAACTCATCCATCAAAGTTGAGTTTTACAAGTCCTACAATCATATTGATGATTACATATCATCTAATGATGAACATAATGTCTTGAATATTAAAGGTGAATACATTGATCCCCTATATTTTGATTTATTTAAATATGGTAACATCTCCCCCATCAAAGGTATAATTGACATTAATATCATAATAAAAGAGAACCTTAGACTCCTCAAGTTGGGGTCCTCACTCTCCAAGAAGGAGGTGGAAGTCCCTAGGTAGCTTCTCAAAATTTTTTTGAAAGGTTTTAATTTCTCTTAAAATGATATTATAGGTATAAAACTTGATGTATTCATTAAAAACTTAGTTACAATTCTTGATGTGAAACCTATCAAGTAGATGCCTTGGCCAATTAAATTTGAGGTCATATTAATGGTAAATGAGGAAGTCATCCAACTCTTAAAAGTTAGTATCATAAATATTTTTTATTAATCCAAATAAATGTCCAACATTGTCCCCATTCTAAATAATAATGACAAAATTATATCTTTCATACACTTTTGATACATTAACAAGGCATGTCTAAGGATTTCTTTCTTCTATTATCTATCAATGTCATCGTTGATGCTACCATAGGGTATGAATTGCTATCATTTATAGATGTATTTTTAAGGTACAACTAGATTGACATTTCTAATGAATACTAAATTAAGACCTATTTCATTACACCTTAGGGACCTTTTGCTATGTTGTAATGCCATTTGGTCTAAAAAATGTAGTAAAAATGTATCAAAGGGACATGACCCACATATTTCATGATATCATTCACAAAATAAATTAAGTATATGTAGATGATATTCTTGAGAAGTAAAGGAGATAAGAAGACCATTTATAATTGTTTCTCACCATCCTCACACATTTTATTAGATAAATCATGACCTTCAACCTAGATAAATATGTGTCTAAAGTTAATGGTATAAACCTCTTGGGATATATCATCTCCCAAAAAGGGATCGATATCAACCTTATTAAGAATGAAATGATATTGTATGAATAATGCCTCAATAGGTGATGGATAATCCTTGGATGCCCACTTGAGGGAGCGATTGGAAAATAAGGTTGTAGATCAGTCCCTCGAAAGAAGGAAACGATGAGACCAAAAGGTAAAATGGGGTAGAAAAGACTAATTTACCCATATACATTTATAATTAGTGGCATACTTAGATGCCCTAGTTGGGAAAAAAATATGATGATTTACCCAAAGACAGTAATAATCATTGGCATAAAAAAGTAAAAAGATAATGATTTTCCCAAAGGTGATTATAATTATTAGCAAAAGGAAAAATAATGATTTACCCAAAGGTGGTTATAATTATTACAAGAATAAAAACATGCTCCAGTTGGGTGGATAGAAATAATGATTTACCCAAAGGTGGTTCTAATCATTAGAAATGTGGGTGGGATGATACACAGTGATTTACCCAAAGGTAGTTATAATCCTTGGTATTGTGACTGGAGTAATATAGAAAATTTGAAAAGTGGGATTACATACTAAATCCATATGCAGGGAGGAAGAGTAAGCTGATATAGAAGAGAAATATGAATTTGGGAAACCTAGTAGTATGAAGAAGCATATCCTAACTAGCAAGGGTTAAAATTATATCATTATTTAATTACTCTATATTTGGGAAATGATTGGGATAGATTAGGAATTATTCAAGTGACCAAGGAGAAGTACTATGGCCTCATTGCTTGTAATAATTATTGAGCTAAATTTTATTGTAGCACATGATGGTATACATCATGGTATAAATCACCATGATAATGTAGCCAAAATATGCATAAGAACTAACATGCAATCTAACAAACAAGTGAAAATAATGCACCAATGATAAAAACCATGATGACAATGTTGACATATTAATATGGATGGACTAAAGTATAATGTGAAAGGAATCACCTAATGAGTGAAACTATACTAATTCAAGGCACAAAAATGAAATTAAACAAATAGAAACATAAAATTTAACACCAATAAACAAAACTTTAAGAAATAAAAAAGAAACTAAATACAATCAATGGTTAATCATAATGTTTCTAAAAATAGAGAATAAAAAAGATGATGAACATTACCCATAGGTTATAGGAGACAATAAAAAAAAAACAAAATAGGGGAATAGAATAAAAGGAAGGAGTAGATGAGCTGACTCCATATACACTTGGTAAGTGGATGCTACCAACATATTTTCATGGATACAAGGTCCAATATAAACTTTAGGCCAAATGTACTTCTCCTAGGAAATGAAAAAGAAGAAAATGATGATAAGAAAACATGGTTGATGTGTATAGAAATATTGGAAGGATCTCAAAAATTAGAAAAATATGTAAGAAATTATTTCTCACAAAATGGCAATATCATTAAAAATAGAGAATTAATCACAAAATGATGAAAGTGTAAGATAAATCCTAGTAGTCATTAATGTATCAAATTCAAATACATAATGTACATAATAGAAACTCATAAAATGACAAGAGCATAAATATTAGGCCAAAAATTATGGGAAAACTAAAGGATAAGTGGTTATTGTGAAATAATGAGGGTTCCTAGGATATTTAAGGTAAATAAGTCATAAAAAAAGAAATGAAGGTGTGATCAAGCTAGCCTGAGATACCCCATGTTTCTAAGTGATGCCTATATAGTTCGTGTGAACCTTAGGCTGATGTATTTATCCCAAAAGTGGGACGAAAAAGACCAAGGTTATCTAGAAATAAATTGAATAAATACTATTTTCCATCCTAAAATTTTTAAAAGCTATATATCTCACATGGAAATTCTAAGCTAATTTTCTTGATTTTGTGATTTTAAATATTTTCTAGGTCTATTACAAATGTTTTTGAAATTTTATATGCATCTCAACTTGATCAAGAATTATGACATATGAAATAGTCATAACTCATAAAATAGTGAGAACGTTCAAACTTTAAAGTGCTCACAAAATGGTGAGAGCATGACTAAAGGGGTGACTAAGTTGACCTAAATGTGAATCAAGAATTAACTTACATAGTCCCATTAAGACCTCAAGTCACTATAGTTATACCTTACAGTGGAAGAATCTAACTACGTAGCAACAAGTTCTCAAATTAGGTAAATGGCATAGTATGGCATAGGAATTACAAGTTGAATCGATAATTAATGATAAAGGTGTTGTTCCTAAATTTCCCACAGGTAGTTATAAGTAGGAAATAATGGCATAGCTTAATGATACTAATTTTCCCAAAGGTGGTTATAATTAGTAACATGGAATGGGATATTAATTTTCCCAAAGACATTTAGAATTAGTAACACTCATTATGAAATGAAATAACAAATTAAGGATACAACTACCAAATCACTATCATATGGGTCTAAAATACTACCTCTATCTAGAATACTAAATCAGCTAATGAAACTTGGTATAAATTCCCTCGTTGAAGGTGCCTAAAGAACTAATGGAATAAAAAAGAGGCCAAAGGGGTTGAGTACGTAGGGTAAAAAAAATTTTGGTCAATAGGGAAGGTATGGTAGGATGGTATATGGTATGGTACAATCTAAACATGCATCATAGACAATACTTCAAGTTCCTCAAGTGAAATAACACTTGATGTGTATTATGTTCATCAACTCATCAAGTTCATCTCTTTTTGGTATATTGATCCTATATAATCCAAAGCCATTATTTGAACTAATGATATAGGGACCTATCCAATTGGGTATAAACTTTTCCTTCTTATTATTATCAATCATGGTGTTATTATGGTTTTATTTAAGAATAACATCACCAAGCTCAAAATTTCTACGTTTTACTTGTTGGTTATAGTAGACACGAAGTCTATTTTGGTAAGATTTAAGGCTATTTATAGTGGCCATACATTTTTCATCAAGTAACTATATCTCTTAGAAGTGAGATAATCTATAATTTTCACCATCTAAGATATGTTTTAATGAGATGAATAGACAAGGTAACTTGAACTCAATGGGAAGAATGGCCCTAGTGCCATAAACTATGAAATATGGAGTGGATCATGTTGGGGTACAGTAACTAGTATGATATGCCTAGAGGCCATGAAATATTTTGAGGTGATAATAATGGCCAACATCATTGATAATATATTTAAGGATGTTGACAATGGGTTTATTATATGCCTCTTCTTGGCCATTTCCTTGTGGCTAATATGTGGCATAAAAATACTGGGTGATATTGTATTTGATGTAAAACATTTTAACATCCTTGTTTCTAAATGATCTATAATGATTCGATATCATGTTAGATGGGATACCATAGCAACAAATGAGGTGATTGAAGATGAAACTAGAAATCTATTTTTAATTCATGTAAGTGAGGTTTATATCTTCAACCCACTTAGTGAAATATTTTGTAGTGGTAAGGATGTGTTTATGGCCATTAGATGAGTTAGGGTTAATCTTCCCAATAAGATTCAACCCTCATGTTGCAAATGGTCATGGTGTAAGCATTGGTTTTAATGTTTTGGATACGCCATGAATCAAATTGGAATGCCTTTCCACCTTTTGACATAAGTAATTGCATCTACTTCCATAGTTGACCAATAGTAACTAGTATGTATGAGATTTTTGGCTAAGATAACCCCACCAGTGTGGGATTTGTAGACTCCTTAATGAACATCTGATAATTCTAATGTTGATTTTACAAAATTTAAACAATAAAGTAGAGTTCCATCAAAGCTTCAAAAGTAAAGGGTTGGACCAAGTAAGCTATAATGAGAGGCTTTGTTTGTAAAGGCCTTTTATTTTTTATTTGATAGGTTTGGTGGAATGATATAGTCATAAAGATAGGTAAGGAGGTTTGAATACCATATAGAGCTAAGATGAACAATATCATAGATCATTATAATGGTTAAAGGTTCATGAGTAGGCACTATAATATTTTCAATAATGAATTAATATTATTTTTCCTTGTCTATGTGATAGATCAAAGATCTAATTATGGCCATAGCATCCATTATCCTATTACTGGCCCTTAGTATGTGTTCAAACTATATGTTGGTGATCTATTATTTAAGAGTGTCAACTATGGCTTTGTATGGTACCAGATTGTCATATTTGGTCTAAAAGTGGTATATAGCCTAATTAATGATTAAATAAGAATCACCATAAACCATGAGATGTTTAATATTCCATTGTACTACTTGATGAATCCTTATGATGAGTGCTTTGTATTTATCTATATTATTAGTATAAGGAAACATGATACATAATGATTTAGGAATAAGATACCTCTATGATTTGATAAACAATAGGCTTATCCCTGATCCATGTGATGTGAATGACCCATTAAAATATAGCTTCCAATACTTCTCCTTAGGAGGTGTTTTGATGATGGTCATTATATACTTGTTTAGGAATTGAAAAGTGAGGGGTTCAATATTTACAAGGGGAGCTTCAAAAAATTGATCTTCAAGGACTTATCCCTTTTTATATGTATGATTGACATACTCAATCTCAAATTCACTTAGAAATATGCTCCATTTATTCATATAACCTTATAACACTATTTTGGATAGTAGATACTTGAGTGGATCTACTGTGGAAATAATTATGCTCTTATTGTTAAGCATGTAATTTCATCTCTTAGGATGCAAATAACATAGCTAAACAATATTTTTGTATGTTCATATAGTTTTGTTTATATGTGAACAGTGTATGGTTTAGATAGTACACAACATGTTTTCTTCTTTTATCATCATGTTGAGAAAGAAGTACCCCCAAGGATTTATCTATGGAAAATAGATACAATAGAAATGGTGTTCTTGGTATTGGTAGTAATAAAATATGTGGATTGGAAAGATATTACTTTACCTATTGAAAGGATTTTTGATAATCTTCATCCCAAAAAAATGCAACATATTTCTTCAATAAGTGTGTAAATGGATGTAATTCATCAGTAAACTATAATATGAAGCATTTGATAGATTGGATCTTACCCTAAAAGTTGAAGATCTACTTCAAATTGGAAAGTGGTGGCATCTCGATAATGGATTACACTTTGGTAGGATCAACTTCAATACCTTGGCAAGAGATGATGAAGCCTAACAATTTATTAGAAGTGATACCAAAAATGCACTTATTGGGATTAAGTTTAACCTTGTATTTATGAAGCCTTTTAAATATTCTTCATAGCATGGTTAGATGATCAACTTGGGTTTTTAATTTACCCAATATGTCATTGACATAGTATTCAATAATGTCATGCATCATATAATGAAATATGATAGTCATGGCTCTGTGGTATGTGGCCCCAACATTATTTAAACCAAATTACATAGCTTGATAGTAAAACATTCCCTATGGAGTGGTGAACACTTTTTTTTGGTCTTCTAGCATAATATGGACTAGTTGTATCCTAAAAATCCATCCATAAGTGAAATAATTTCATACCTAACTATGGAGTCAACTATCATGTCAATATTTGGAAGAGGAAAGTTATCCTTGGCATAGGCCTTGTTTATATCTCTAAAATAAGTGTAGATTTAGATTCCTTTTGGCTTCTTACTAACAAAAACAACATTCAAGGTCCACTCTAAATAGTTGATTAGTTGGATGCATATTTTTTCCAAGAGTTTTTCCAATTCTTTATTTACTAATATAGTAATATAAGGATTCATCTTAGACAACTTATGCTTCACATGTTTGGCATAAAGATGTACAAAAAGGTGGTGTATAACCAAGGTAGGGTCAAAACCTAGCATTCTTGAATATGCCCAACAAAATATGTCAACAAATTCCCTCAAAAGGGATATAAATATTTCACATTTGGCTTTAGTGAGGGAGACACCTAATTTGATCCATTTTGGATCATTTGGAGTCTCAATGTTGAATTTCATAGTATCTTCTACTAAGAGAGTCAAGCCATCTTATAGAATGGTTAGAAATGATTTAAATTGGCATAAAATTGTAAACTCCTCTATTTGGACTAGTTTTTCAAGTTATCCTAAACAAAATGAATCTAAATCTCCTAGTGTTAGGGATGGGTATGTTATAAATACTGTTAGAAATTCCTAGGTAATTCAATCAAAGGCATGTTGCTTTACAAAACTGAACTTGGACCTAAAATCAAGTTCATTTTTGGTGGTATCCTAAGATTCATTCAATAAAATATGAACACCCCTATCTAATGGTTCCTAAAACATGTTTTCACTAAAAGACTGGCCTTTCTCTTTACTTTAACCTTGGTCTAAAAGTGCCTCAAAGAGGTTTTCACTTTGGAACATCAATGTTTTATTATTTTTTTTGGGTCTAAAGATGTTCACCTATTCTCTAAAATAGGTTATAGGATCCAATGTGATAGAGAAACCTTCTTTGTGGTCTCCTAATGGAACATTGTCTCTTAGGCCTAGAAAATTGTAAAAGGCCTAATCAATATCAAACTCATCTACAAGCACTATGGATTATTGTTGGTGTCAGGCTATAAGTTGAGGGTGATAAAGAGGAAGTGAGTCATTTTGGATAATTGGGGTAGTGGTACAAATTGTATGTAGGTCAAATAGGTTGGTATTGGAAAGGTCTTCATAGACACTATAATCAAACTCTACTTCATTACCAACATAATTGTCACTACATGTTGGCATTGGATAATGAATAAGATACTTGGGGTCATCCCCAGGTGATTTAAATTTTAGACCATAAGTTTGTAATTAGTTATATAAATTGGCTCAAGAATACCCTACTATTTTATCCCAAAGTCTCCTTCATAAGTTTGGTTCTCCATAATCATGTTAGGAGTTGGATATTTTACATTATTATATCAATCAAATAATTTGTCATTATATAACTAGGATGCATAATTGGTAAGTGGGTCCTCTTTTTGGCTAGTGGTTGGTGTGAAAATAACAAGAGTTGGATAATAAAGCATGCCTTTTCCTTTTTGTTTCCATTCCATGAAATGTGGTTTAGCTTTAGGTTTTCCATGGGACTTGGGAATTTTTGGAAACTTGGAAATATGTAATGTGTCATGGGTTAGACACTCTCTTAGGCCATTGGTAAATATGGTAAAATTATTAGACATTTCAAGAGGAGGCATGTGTGAATATGAATCAAGGCTATCTAGGTCTATACAATTAGCCTTAAATAATTTTAAAAATATTTCTTTGTCTTTGTCCATTTTTGAAACCAGTTTTAGGCCAAAGTGGTAGTTGTAACTTTCATACTCAACCTCCAAATGTTTACAATGTTCATAGAATTTCAAATATCCATTGATAGCGAGCTCCAAGATTGAATGTGAAAACATGAGACACTGGTGTAATGTCGAAGGGATTACACAAGTTTCATGTATCCAAGGTATGCCTAAAAGCAAATTTTATGATAGGTCAAGGTTTAACACAAGGAAAAGTGTATCATGGGTCAAGGGACCAATAATAATTGGAAACCTTATGGTGCCTTTTGATTCCCATTATTTATTATCATAGAATTTGATAGTAATTATTTATAGTTGTAGATCATCTATTGTATATTTGACATGCTTAATGAGATTTAAAGACATAATAATTAGGATCGATCCATTGCTTATGAGGAAATGCTTAACTTTATTTCATACTATGACAACGTCAATGTACAATGGATTTTTATGGAGAGGGCCAAGGGATGACATATAACTTTTTTCAAAGCTCAAATGTTGGCCTAGGAGATGTCCAACCAAAGCTTTGAATTTGTCTAGGGTTATGTCATTTAGAACTTGGGATTAGAATAGGATTTCTTTTAAGATGTTTTTGTGGATGGTAGACATAAGAAATAAATCTAGAATAGAGATCTATGTGGGTGTCTTCTAAAGTTATTCTATAATATCATATAACTTCTCCTTAATAGTGGTATATGTCTTGTTCCTAGCTAGGATAGTGGGTTAGATTGGTTTTTTGGTAGGAGGTTGTGGGCCTGGAATGGTAATATTTGACATTCAAGTTGTGATTGCATAATCAAGATTAGATTTAAGACTATTGTTGATAGAAAATGATGATGGAAAGGGGCTAGATAAGATACATCTTAATTTTTAGTGCACTTGGTTATGGTAATGGGTAAATGATGAGTTACTGGTATAAGGTCCTAAAATAATAATCATTGTTTGTTGTTGGACTTGTTTGTGGTCCTAAGTCAAGGAAGGATTACTGGCATAAATGGGTTGATTAGAATTATTTGGTAATGGTATAGTTCTGTTAGCACTTGGTCTAGGATTAATGGTGATGGTGGAAATGCAACCTCTCACAATTTGACTTATAACTTTGGTGTAGTCATGTACAATGGTGTGGTAAGTCTATTGGTAATTGGAATCATTTTGGCCTTAGTTTATACTAGTCATTTGATGTTGTTGTTATTTATAATGATATTTTTATTATTATCACAATGATTGATATTATTGTTCCTATTATTCTAACCTTCATTATTGCTATTATTGATTGTTATTTTTATGTTATGAAAAAGGGTTTTGTTGAATACCTAACTTATGATTGGATGTATATGCTCGATTATCTAATGAAATCTACCCATTTTACAATATATTTTAAATGAGGTGTTTTATTTTCACACAATGGCATAGATTATGTCTATGAACATGATGGTATTCATAGAACTTATTCTCTCTATACTAGTCTAGATATAGAATATCCTTAGGATAATGCTTTGGTATTGGCCAAGTAATCATGTTATCTACATCAAAATTCGAAAACATTAATTTGATAGGTTATCCAAGGTAACTTAAAACTAAAGAGTGGGTTTCCTTCATATAGGAAGGGTTCACAAAGGTAGTGGTTGCTACATTTATGGAGTAGGTCTTGATTAATTTGAAAGATGTGCTTGATGAATGGGTTGTTGATGAGGAGTAAGCTACATTTATGGTGTGGGATAAGTAGATGGTGTTTGAACCATTTGGACATAATGTGAATTAGTTAATCCATTACCAATAACATTATTATTAAAGTTGAATTACTTAGATTTTTTAGAATTAATGGCCTGGGCTAGTGCTGATGCTTACACTTGGACCTGGTTATGGTTCTAATTTTGGCTTGTGCTTTAGGTTTGGTTTTGATTTTGATTCAATTAGGTTATCTTGATAATCCCTTTTTTAATAAATTCATTTTTAAAAAGGAAAAATTTATCGATGATATATTTAAAATTATGTGCACACTAAAGCTCCAAATGATGTGATATCTCACTATGAAAAGTTTTGGTAAACACAATGGATAATTATTTATCTAGTAAGCTATAGGTGAAGTGACTAGAAAGTGATCTCCACATCTATGTATATATTATGAACATTACTCAAATTTCTAATTTTCATGAGTCGAATCTACCAATGAAATCTTATGTTCAAGATTATAGGATACATGCTACACAAATTCATCCTAAAGGTCATCAAAATTAGATGTGGAATTATTTGGTAATTTTAGGAACCACTCTAAAGCCTATCCTTATAGACTAGGAGGAAATAAAAGGAGTAAATAAATATCACTACAACCCACTAGTTGGCAAGCAACAAAGAATTATGTCAAATGAGCCTTAGGGTCTCTTTTACCCTTGTATTTATCAAATTTTTATGGTTCTTACCCTAGAAGAAATGGTATCTATAGATACTCCATGTGGAATGGGTATGAACACACATCAACTAACTTTAATTTCTTGGTATACTTACCTACTTGAATGGAGACAGTTGTATCCTTCATTTGTTGTAGTTCTTGTGCCAAGAAATTAGATGGAACATTTGGTTGAGGTGTTGGTTCAAAAGGTGGATTACCTTGACCTAGGTATAATGGAGGAATGGTTTGCTATGGAGTTTTGGTTTTATGAGTGAAATAACCAAGAATATTCATCCATAGATTTGGATGTATTTTTTGGAATTACACGCATTGTTGTGTAATATTCTAGTTTGTATTCAATAGATAGCCTTAGTTATGAGGGAATTATGGCTACAATGGAAGGATATGGCTCAGGGTATAGTAATATGCTTATTGAGGTTGAGTAAAGACTTGTTACTAACTAGTCAAAAATGGATGAATACATGAAACTTATTGTGGACCAAGGCCCTGTCATTGGATTTATGGCATGTGTTGAGAAAATAATAATTGTTTCCTAATTGGTAATTTTTAGATAGTGGTACCTCTTGGTTGCATGAATTTTTTTCTTGAATTAGATTATTTTTAAATGTTTGGAATTTTTCTTTTTCCAATGGACATACATTGTTTATTAGAAAACATTTATGATTTTGAAGGAATTTTGGTTTGTAACTATTGAGGTATGCTTGTCACTACCTATCAGGGTGGAACATTTGTTGCCCCCTTTTGAGTTGGTAGAATATTATGCCTATATTATAGTGATAGATTAAATTGTGCCTATTTTTTTGGAATTTTAGTCATCACCTGTTGATGTGGAATAACATTCATCACTTTTATTGAGGCAAGGCACTAATGAATACCTGAGTACTTAATCCCTATGGTTGCATGCTTGATGAAGTATTTGGCTGAGGATTAGAGTAACTTGCTATGGTTTGGATGTAATATTTCTTAACCCTTGCTATTCTGAACCACTCATGGTATTATCTAGAGGTACTTATTGTAGACTATTTTTTGGTATTTTTAAACCACTTTGTCTTGGATTAGAAGATAACTTCATTTTATCCACCGTGTTTGGCACATTATTCTACATAGAATCAGTAATCAATTCTTCAATATATGGGATAATGTACATGTCATCAAATAAAGTGATTTTTGAAAATTAGTCTATAAACACATTATATTAACCTATCAAATCAATTAATACTCCTATCTAGGGAGCTAGCTCTATGAGAAGAACATTTGACATGGCTATGATATTAAAATTACATGTGATATCCAAATAGATTTGATATGTTTGTTGCATTTATATAAATCAATCCTCCACGAGGCCATTTCTTTTTAAAATCATACTTGGGTCTTGATATAACATCATCATGAGCACTTTAGGATGGATAATAGAGTCATGTTTAATGGTTTGGGTATAAGGTATGTTTAAAGGCACTCTAACTAGACTTGTAGATTTTCTTGGGGGAAGTCCAATGGAAACTTGGCTCCTACCTATGCATCTCTAAATCACACCTCATCTCATCCTTTTTTTCAAGTAAGTGAGAATCAAACAAATAAGGACCATATGTAGATGACATAGTAATATAAAATGGTTGTTATTGAGCTTGATATACAACCAATGGTACATAAGATAAATATTATGTGGTTTACTCTTGCTCTTACCTAAAATACGGAGTCATGTTAACCAAGTACTGGGATAACATATCTTTAATTTTTTCCCCATATTTAGTAGTGTAAGGAGGATAAGGATCCATCTCAAAAACCACATCATCACCATATATGTCTTGAAGAAAGTCATAATTTGTGACTATGTTATCATATCCTAGATTGTACATGGTCCCACTATGAGTGTAACAAGACATATATAAATAAATTAATAACACTACGCAAAGATAGACCTAGAGTTTTGAAAATTACTAAAAATAAACTCTAAAATACAAATGGTTTGAACTTAGTTTAACTTGGTCTAGCGATGTAATTATTTATCCAAATTAGGCAATGATAAACTTGATCTAAAAATTTCTAACATCAAATTTCAAATATCAAATTTATTATAAAAATGGTTAAGTGGATGGGTAAAACCAAATTCCAAACTTGGTATGAAATGTTTCAAACAAAACCTAATCTAGGTCTAAATATAAAAAAGGTTACTATGTCTTTTGGGAATAAGGCACAAAAGCTAGGCTCAAAATGACTGTCTAAAACAAAGTGGTAAGATGCTAGGACTCTTGAAAACATGACACAAGAGCTAGAATTGAAAAAAAACTAAGTCTAAAACAAATGGAAATTGATAGGTCTTTTGGGAAAAAGGAACAAAAGCTAAACTTGGCATAACACTAGGTCTAAAATAAAAGGAAATGGCTAGGTATTTTGGAAAAATGACATAAAATCTAGACATAAATAACTAGGCATAAAAAAATAGGTAAGGTACTAGGAATATTGGAAACATGACAAAAGAGATAGAACTAAAATAAAACAAAAGGAAAATTTATAGGTATTTTGGGATCAAGGCACAAAATATAGACTTAAATGACTAGGTCTAAAACAAAGAGGTAAGGTGCTAGGAATCCTGGAAACAAGCCACAAAAGCTAGACATTGAAACAAATAAGGTCTAAGAAGGTAAGATAATTAATATAACAAATTTGAAACAATTTAACTCAAACTAGGTATTCATATTTAAACATACACTTGATTACTTAGTGAAATACATTGGACCGTAGGCACATGGAAGATAGATCACTTCTCAAATATATTCATAGAAATATTCTTTCAATTCAAGCAAAAAATTAGTCTAAGTTACATGATGCAAAAGTGAAAGAGTAATATCTTGGATAAAATTATGTGAGGCATAGGTGTAAATAAATAAACATTAGAATATGAAATTATCAAGGCTAATTTTTAACTTGATTTAGAAGGCTAGGTTCCTCAAAATAGTTAGCAAGTTGGACCAAGATGAATGACATGATGGTACTAGGCATAGACTAATATGACACACATTGTTTGGAATTACAATTGGACATAAGGTAATAAGTCTTTGAAATAATTTGTGTAGTGTAACAATGTTATCATGCTCTAAAGGTATGGAATTTTTTTAATTTCAAATAACTCTAAGGAAAAATACTTGGAATGAATTAGTCATCATAACGATGCCCCTTTCAAACATGTGACACATACACACATAAAAGTTTTGATAAAGGACTAAGGTAAATGTGTAGTGTCAAATAAATGACATAATGCCTCCTTAAATAATGGAGTGATGTTAAAAAAATACTCATTTTATATGTGGTATGACAAAAATATAGTTTTTACTTAAGACTATGCAAGTAAAAAAGGAGAAATGACAAAAATAGCTAAGTGTAACATCTTAAATCCTAAAACTAATAAGGTAGAATCATATTGTCAAATTATGTCTATATAATTTATCTTTAGAGGGATGTAATTTTTTTAATATGAAATTTAAAATTCACATTAAAATTAGGGTTTTTAGGTCCCCTCTTATATCAAGAGGTCATATGTCTACATGGAACTTTGATCTACTCACTTACATTGATAATATGTCTGTGAAAAGTGGGGTTATTTAAACTATC
Organism: Torreya grandis; assembly: GCA_037957365.1. Lineage (NCBI taxonomy): Eukaryota > Viridiplantae > Streptophyta > Pinopsida > Cupressales > Taxaceae > Torreya > Torreya grandis. Next base: position 2,216,573 of record JARHVA010002167.1, on the reverse strand, counting down.
AATTTTCATTCATTATAAATTGTACCATATGTGTGATTAACAATATGGCACAACATGTCATTTGAATCCATATTAATTAGATTGTTGTGAAAATTTCTTTTCCTTTTCACAACCATTACATCTATCAATTACTCAGTGTAGTGTAATTTCTAAGTTAATCATATGTTTTAATGTAGTCTCTTACTAATGGAGCTTACTTAACCACTAAAATAAGCGTCTCATTAATTCAACCTTGATTTTTATACCCCTACCATGGAGTGGGGTTGAAATTATTTTAGGAGATGAATTCTTGGGTCAACACTTCCCTAGAGAACCCAAGGGGAGGTAATGAACACCCACCCACAAGCCAAAATGCATGAAATTAAAAAAGTGGAAGGGATTTAGGGTCATTTTTGGGTGACCCAAATCTCTCATATTTTGGGGAGCGAATTAGTAACTTTTATTCCATGATTTTTGGACCAAAGTGAAAAAATTAAAGATTAAGCATTTTTTATCACCCAAATTCCCTAAGGGTATGGGGGAGAGAATACATGTGATACTCATCTTGATAAATAAACATTAAACAACAAACATAAAAATAAAAAAACTCTTATGATTATTTAACTAAAGTTAGAGTTAATTTTTATAGCACCAAACAAAAAATGTCATGAATTTGAGCTCCTTGGTGTTGTGTGAAAACTTAAACAAAATGAAAAATAGCTCAAGTAAAAGATTTTAAAACACCTAATTTAAATGTGAGTTTTCCAACTTAGATTGTTTTAGAATGTCTTTTCTTACCCGTTAGGTCCTACAAAAGATGTTAGGGGGTCCTTATTCTTAAAATAAAAATTTAAGTGGACAAATTAATTTTGAGTTTTATCTCTCGTGTTTCAAAAGTTTTACATAGAGTGAAAAAACATAGAAACATAGAGAAATACCATGGATTTACCTATAAAACTCTAACTATTAACAAAAAATTACAAGTTTCCATACAAAATAACATAGTTAGTAACAAACTTCCATGGCTAAAGGTAATACTATGACTGTTAGTGAAATATTTTAGAATTTAGGGTGATATCAAAACTATGAAGGCAATATCTTGACTACAAACTCATGATATTGCAATATCATGATTTTTAATACAACACAAAAAAATTAATAGAAAACTATGGTAGTTAGAGGTAAAATCACAACAATTACAACAATATTACAATATTTATTAAAATATCACTACTATAGAGACAAAATCATGACTTCAAATTCATGATATAACTACAATATCATGATTATAGATAGAAAAATGTGACTATACATAATGAATTGTGATTTCTTGTAGAATGTATATGAGCCTTCAATTTCCACTTTTTTGTTTAGTAAGTTTATATTTTGACATGAAAATTGTTATGAGGATGTCCTAAAATGAATTAAAAACAATTTTATGGGGTGTGTGTCCCACTGAGCATGCCATAATGTGAAAAATAAATCCATACAAAGGAGGTTAGTATCGTGTTAGTCAAGAGAATAAAATAAAAATAACACACTAAAAACTTAACACCTCTAGCCTAAACACTAAGGGGAGAATAGGTAACAAACATACAAATCAAATCAAAATTAGAACATAAAATAAGTCATTATTTTACCTTATTTGGAGCTTCAAATGGATTTTTGAGTTAAATTTATTGATTTGTACATCAATAAATCTTCATCAATGGAGATCCATTTGCTCATTCTCTCCTTGGCACCTTGTCTAGGTTGATTAGTTTATGAATTTAGCATGATAACACTTATTTCAAGGATTTGTATCTCAACAAAAGATCTTATGATACATATGAAGATATTTGGGCATACAAATTATTGACTACTAGACTTGAATTCTTGTGAAGGTAATTTTAGGCCTTTACAGTTTGAAGTAACATGGAGACAATCCTAGGTTATGGTTGGTCTAATAGGTGGATTGAATCTCTAGATTTTAAGGGATAGTTCCTCTTGATGTATTATTTAGGATCCCTACTCTACACTAATAGCTTGCAAGGGAAAAGTGAAGAAGGTAAAATGAAAGTAAAACCTATCTAATTGGGGTGATACACTAAAATATGACCTCCACTTGTGTTGAATTCACTAAGAAGGTTGAGTAAGAACATAAACCTGATTAAACTTCTCAAATGAAAGCCTCAAAACATCAATGTTTCAAATAGAGGATCAGGTTTGAGATATGATCTAAGGCACATGTTTAATAGGTATTTTAAAGACACTAAATAAATATTTCACTTTCCATAAAAAAAATATGATTAAATCACATTATGTGACTTGTAAGTGTGAGATAACACCTATGAATAGGTAAGGAGGAAAGGACAAAATTAAAGGAATTCTATGTTATCACTATCTTTCATCAACAAACCATGAAAATACACTAAAAAAATCTTTTAGGATATATGAATTTAGTATTATTCATTCAAATAGGAAAGTACAAGTGTTTTTATAAGCATGGCCTTGCCACAACTTAGGTTAAGTATTTTTTCAAATACAAAAAATTGGCTTGCATATAGAGAGAAGAGAGAGAGGAGAGAAAATGAGATAAGAGCCCCCAAAAATAAGAAATAAAACCTTCGCTAAGTCCTTTTAAAAATCTAACACAGTATATATTATTAATATCTCATACATCTTTCCCAAAAGTGGCATAGGGGTTGGAATTATACTTTTATGTAATTGAATAAGTCATGAGCATTCATATCTGATGTTTGACCAACACATCCTCCTAAGTCTTTTCTTACACACCCCTATATCCTTGGACAAAAAGAGTCTTCCTTGAAAATATGTATTCATCCTTGAGATTAGGTCATCATGAATTGATCAAGTATTCATGCAAAACCTTATTTAAGCCATTAATGAAGTTTTCTCACCTTTGTTGGGTTATTAGAAGGAGAGAAGTGCTTTTTAAGAGTATTTAAGAAACTTTATACCTTTTAAAACTTCCTCCAATAAAATATGAATTGTTCTTGTCTTCAAATTTAAATGGAATGTGAGGATTAACCTTGAAAAACTTATTGAATATCTCTCATGCATCAATTTTGGTGTTTTGACTACTTAGTTCCTTCACAAACAAAGAGGCTTAGTAGAGAAAAATTAAGTTTTTGCATTGAACCAAGAAAAATTACACCATGTATGTATTTTTATCATGAAATAAAACCTAAAATAAGGAATTTTGATCTATCAAGTAGCCCAAAAGATTTCATTTTATTCATTTTTCTTTCAAATGCACCCATTCCTTGTATCGTTAAAAACCCAAAAATATCCTTGTATAGAAGATTCTATGAACCAATATGGAAAATTAATAAATAAATTAGTACCTTTTATCCCCTTATATCTCCACACAAAATTTCATGATCATAATCCAAGTGGAAGTAGTCCTTTTTCCTTTATTTTCTTTTCCAAATATGCCTAATTAGGCCTCCTAGGCCTCGAAAGAGAAATATTACAATTAAAATTTCCCACACATGTGAAATAATTGAAAATAATTTGATTATATTTCATTGGCCTAATAAAATCATCCATTCTAAATTTTGGATGCTTAGACCTTATGGAATTATGCAAACCATGAAACCACCTTGCTTCCCAAGCTTATTTTGAGCCAATTTGGGTTTGCCTTAAAAAATGTACCTTGTTTGACCACCTCTAAAATATACCATGCTAGTTTTTTAATATTTAATATTTAATAAAACTACTAAATAACCTCATATAATTATTTTTAGGTTATCATCTTCTCATAGCACCTAAAAACACCAAAAATCATAAAAATCAAGTTTTGGAGCAATCCATACAAGGGAATTTAGCATAAAAGTACATGTGGGTAACCTATTTTGAGTCCAAAACAACATACAATATGTTTTAGGACAAAATTATGTCTTTATATGTGCATTTGATGGATTTTTATGCAAATTGGTCACAACTACGGTTTTATGAGGATTTAAGACTTATTTGGGGTCATAACGATTATTCATAAAGATGGGATATTAAAATAACCTCATTTAACTTTAAAATTTTATTTACTGGTATCCTAAACTATATTTAATGTCTCATATCCCTGTGCTAAGTGTGAGAGATGGTACAAGCATCTGAAGTAGCTCTTAGGGTGGCTTTCCTAGCTCTCTTGAGGCTAGAGAGAGGTAAAGTTTGATTTTTGGGTCTCAAATTCCATTAAAAATAGTTGGTGAAGTTAATAAACCTTAAAAAAAATCCTATCCATGATTATACATTATTTTTAATTCTTTATCACTCTTATGTGTGCTCAAGGTACACTGGTCAGGGTACTTGGGGCTATGTGCTTATTTCTCTCATGATAGCCCTCAAAGGAGTTTAAGTTAAAAAATTATTGTTAATGTCACTTTGAAGTGTGTTTATACCATTTTAATAAATTTTAATTTTCTTAAATATCCTTCATGAATTTTTAAAATCTTGCTTTGTCTTTAGACCTTAAATAGGCCCCTTGGTCTCTTCATTACTCCTTAGCAAAGAGTGGGTTAGGTCTAAGATAACAAAATGGGTATTTAACCTATTTGTGTTACCTTTTATTTTAAATTAATTTATTAAACTACTCATTAAAATGTTTTTTAACAAATTTTAGAGCTTAATCATGCCTCTAGAGCTTTTAAAACACCAATTTCTCAATACTAGTTATAGGTTGTGTGTGTCTGTTGACTAGTTGTGTATGAGGTTTTGAATCTCATTTTTTATCATTATTATCTTAGTTTATATTTTTTATAACCAAAATTTATGAAATATATATCAAATTTATGTATAAATTATATTTATTTATCATCTCTACCTCTTCATTAGGCTTAAGACTAGCCTATCTTCACCAACAACCTATAGGTGGATCTAAGGTCACTTTGACTGTATTTCTTATTTTATGACCTCATTATTAAAATTAATAACACTATTAATGATTATTTAAAATTTATTTATGTCTTAATTTAGGCTCAATTTCAATTACAAAATGATTTTATAGGTCTCTTTAGGTTTGAGTCTAGCTTATCGTGTAAGCCACTTGTAGGTGATTGCTTAGAAAGGTTGACTGTGCATGACAAAGACAATTTTAGGTGATCCTAGGTTCTAAGACCTAAAAATTGATTATAAAATAAATTTAATATATATTAAATTATTAATTATTCAAAAAAATTATTCAAACTTGATTTCATATAATCTTTAACCTTCCATAGAGGTTTGAGACATACAATTCTATCATGGAGGGTTTCTAAGCAAAAAGTGCATGTTGACCCTAAAGGTCTGTGAATTGAACTTCTCAAATTTCAAGGTGAAAAATTTGGAAATTTATTCATAATATAACTATAATTCATTCTTATCACTATCATACTCCAAATTCTTAGTTAACCACATGTTATAACACCCCTTGTTTGGTAGATTGTGCCTGTAGGTCACTATATGACTATATACAAATAATACTTATGACTAAGTTAATGATATATTAAGACATTTTCATGAACATTGGAATTAATAATACTATAAATCAAATATATTCAACCTAATTTATAATACTCTAACCATCTCATTCTTACCACTACCCTAAACTCTTCCAACAATCTCTCCATGCTCTTGGTTATACTTATATTGAATTGACTATAGGGGTTTAATTGATTGTGTGTAGTTAGCAAAAAACTAGCTTGGTTAATCATAATTTTTATTTATTTGGTATTAACATTACATTATAACCTTATGAGCTTATTAGGTATAACTTATAGTCCCTCATAATAACTTTGTTCCTTTTTAGGCTTTGATACACCCTATTCACTAACCACATGTAGGCATCCTTTATAGCGTCTCTTAACTCTGTCTTAGATTTTTAGGTTTAGTTTGATCAATCCCCCATAATTTATTTGGAATTAATATTAATTCATTAACTATTGGTTTATATCATTTAGACCAAAGAGTCTTTTACAAGTCCTTGTTCTTTATTAAGCTTTAAAACTATCATAGATACTTGTTTAGAATACTCACTTGATTATGTCTTTTGGATTTAGAACCTCAGTCCATTAACATTGATGAATCTCATTGAAGTTTAAATTGGATGAGGATATAAAATTAGACTCAAGAAGTTTTGAACATACTTTGCCTCTCCTTGGCTTCAAAAATGAACTGATCATTCAATAGACTTGTAGGTGCCTCTTTAGGGCATTAACTACATTATGATCCTTTACACCTCAGCATAAAGGTCTAATATTATCCTAAATCATTAAACACATTTGAATATCCCAAAATAGGTTAAAAAACTTTCAAATATGCTTTCTTATCTTTCCTAGGCTTGATATCAACTAATCCCTTTACCAACATGTAGGTGTACATTTATCCTCCCTATATGGACTGGGGTTAGATTTTTCCTTTATTTGAATTGTCAACCTCCTCTCTTAAATTTTTCAATTAACTTGGTAAGATACTTATTATATTTTTAAGGAGTTATAATATCTTCTCATCTTATATCAAGGTTTATTTTCTATACTTGAGTCTCCCTTAAATTGGTCTTTCCACTCCTTAGTCCTAAAATGTGGATCTATAGGCCTAGGGCCTATAGGTCACCTTTTGATTGATTAGTGCCATACTAAAAGACAATGAGTTTTTATATATTTATAAACCTATCAAATCATTAGATACCTCCTTAACACTATCAATGGTCTGCATAAGCCTATGACTAGGTTCTATGCCACTTTCAACTTACCTTACAATCATGTATAGACTGTATATAATGTCTTAGACTATTAACTCAAAAAATTGTTATTAATTATTTTATGCAACCACTTAGGTTTTCATTAATGGTTTGATATTTATCTTGGTCTCTAACACTTAGGTTTGCCTATGGAGTGTTGATTTGGTCTATAATGAGGACCTATAGGCTTGATGCCTATAGGTCTCATTTGCTTATCATATAGGCTCAAGACTTCCCCTTGAATTACCTTATATCTTCAAACTCTATTAAAACTCCATAATTCCTCATTACCACTCTTCTAATTTTTCAAACCTTAAAACAAGTGCAAATTCACCCTTAACTCTCTTAACTCACACAAGTATATGATAGACATATAATTGTAGGTGAACCATGGATGTAAGTGTTGATTTCCAAACTCAAATAAGTTTAATTTTCTTAACTAGTAGATGGTAAACCTAACCTAATGTCAACTTATATGTTTTAGTTAGTTCACTTCCTTCAATTTCTTTTCGACACCTCAAACCCTTTCACTATACCTTAGAATGGCTTCACTTCACCTTAACATGTTTACTAAGTTAACATGGCTATAAATGGCCATCTCAAGATGAACCTTATATTGAGTTGTTACTTATTTAATTTACCACTTCATGTAGGCTAGGATAAATGGAGAAGATAAAAAAAACTACATTGAGAATAACATTTTTGATAATAAAATTAAATTGTATTATTCTGAGATGGATTTACAAAGGAGGTGAAAATATTTATAATCTTTTCATGAGGTGATTATGGGACTCAACTAACATTCCCATGAACTAACTATTATTTAAATAAAGCAACTATGTAACTAAAACATTAAACTAAAAGTCATCTAGATCATAAACCCAACAAAATCCCCTTGATCTAAAGGGGTATAGATGATGGAGATTTGGAGAAATGACTTTGAATTCATTAATGAGTATCTTTGCTACATCTGCAAGCTAGCACCTTGTACATTTTGGTACTGATCAAAACTAATGATACTCCATAGAGAAGCTTACCTAGTGAGTTGTGGCATAAAAGTCTGATGAACATGATCAAGGCCTGCTCATCCCTTATGATCATCTTATCATATTGTATTAGAACCTGATAAAATCATATCCAACTACATCAACTCATATAAGGTCACACATAGGAACCCATGCAAGTGATCCTCTAGTACTCTATGTGGCACATCTCTTAGATACCCAACAATCACCAACATTACATGTATGAATTTTCTCAACACTTAAAATTTTGGAAAATCTAAGCTAACTTGTACAACCATTGATGACTAATCGAAGGCCACTATGCAATATCTTACCATATATCAGGTGAGAGGTGAGAAAGTATGCAACATAAAAATAAATTCAAACTATTGTCTACTCCATGTCATGAAATTAGGGATAAAAAGCCAAAAATGAAATTGAAAGTAGAATCAGAAGTCAAAAATTTCTATCCCAATAGTAAACTCATACTCTAAGGGAATAGTAAATTGGATAAGGGAAAATGTCTTCCAACCTCTATGGATCCTCCAACCTCTAGTTGGCTCTATTTAGCTTGTTAGATCCTTAGAGAATTATAAACACCAAAATGTAACACTATCATCATTGACAACACAAGTGCTATAACATGTCATTACAATATGTATTTGATGTATACAATAAATTTTAAACATTTGAGAAAAAACATGGGGTGTCATATTCCACTAAAAATGAGCCTGATTTTATTACAATGTGTAATTTATTCAAAATATGTTCAAAAACATATTTACACATGTTATAATAAAAAATCATTCATGATAATGCTCTTAGAAATCCATTTCCATGAAAAATGAGTGGTCATATGAATAATTTGGCCATCTTATGCAAAAAGATATGATAGTTTGAAAATTTGCTCCTCTATCAAGCTAGGCAGACCAACCCCTCAATGCTAATTTAAAAAAAAAATGACTAGTTTACATGGAATAAAATTTTATATTAAGACATGATGGATCCATATTTTTTTATACTCATTGAAAATATATTCGAGTCTAGTTTCTAAAAAAGTAACTTTGACAAAATATTATGATAATGTGTTCAAGATTTGGTAAAAATGATAATGGTAGGTGTAGATTTTCTTGGTTTTCACATTTAATTTGATTAACCCCTTTACAATTTTTTTTTTAATATATATATATATATATATATATATATATATATATATATATATATATATATTTTTGAATTTCAAAATAAAAGGATTATAGGAATATTTTACCACTTTGCATGTAAAAACACAAATGAAATTTTATTTACCACTTCAACTCTACCTTCCTTCTCTGATGGGGCCTATAATGTTTAGGTTTTTAAATAATTTGAGAACATTATTTTTATTTTAATTATTTACAATGAATTCCAAGATTCACTAAGCTATCACTTTAATCATTTTTGGCTTTAAACTATGTTGAAGATGTAGTATGCTACAATAGCCATCATACTAGTTTTGAAGTTTTGAATAAAATTTATGTATAAAAAATGCAGAAAAATTAATGTAGGATTTTAACTATTTGTTTTACTACGTTGGTCTAGTCATTAATATACATTACCTTGAAAACATAATTTTCTAATCATTTTCCAATCAAAATTTATGAATGGAAATTGATTCCCTCTAATCAGTCAAATTTGCATTGTAAATATGGACTAAATTGTGTTTCAGTAAATTGTTGTGATATGTTATACTGAAGCATTAGTATTTGAACTAATTCTTCTAAAAACTATGAACTCCTTATATTCAAAAATATATTATATTATTCAAAAATTTAACCCTCACAATAATGAATCAAGATATATTTAAACATAGGGTTTGAAAAAATTTCCTTCACTCAATAAAAAACTGAGCTTTTGAAAAAAAATCAAAACTCCCAACATACCTTGCCAAAGACTGTGTTTTATGTATCAGATCACTTCCCCCACTTTATTTCTAATCTCATCCAAATTTTTCTCATGGCTATAATGTAATTATAGGACATGATAAATGAAGAAGATTAAAAAAAAAAAACTACGTTATAAATAACATTTTTGATAATAAAATTAAATTGTATTATTCCAAGATGGGTTTACAAAGGAGGTGAAAAGATTTATAATATTTTCACGAGGTAGTTATGGGAATCAACCAACATTATCATGAACCAAATATTGCTTAAATAAATTATATATTAAACCAAAAAATTAAACTAAAATTCATTTGGATCATAAACCCAACACTTCATGGCTTGTCATTATAGATAGTATAATTTATCACAAGTTCAAGATATCCAATTTGGCTTCTCATAAGCTATTGGCATTTATCATACTTTGAAACATCCATGTTTACCTTATACCTTGCCTATAGGGGATTTGAGAAACTTCATAAACTTGTTAAAGATGAAAATTTTGATCATGTTCCCCATTATTTAACAAATAAATATCTCAAAAGTGTCTCTCTTGTTTATAAATGATGTTACTTATTTCTATTCAAACCAAAATGAAGTTTAGACCCATAAAGATCATCTAAATACCATACAAGTCTTTCAATAATCAGGTAACTTGGAAATTATGGATAAAGAGATTCATTTAAAAAAAATCACAACAATTCCATGGATTTTAAGGATCTTCCATGAGCTATGGAGTTTTATAAATCTCTAAGAGTGACCACCATGAAGAGAAAACCAAACTTACAATAGGATTCACTAGACCAACATGTTCATCAAGACATTCTTCCTCTAATTAAAGGCAACTAATATAGATTAATTAGATGATTAAAACACCATTAATTACCTATATAAAACATTCCTCTTCATTGATCTCTAAAGTGGAAAAATAGGTTCAATAACATACCCCTCTTGTATGAATAGGCCATAGTAACCTACTGTCACTCTTAGTAATTGTTCATAAATAATAAGATATCAATATTAAAATAATGAAACTTAATTAAAAACTACTATGACCCATAATAATTTACAAAGTTTTAACTCCTAACTCTCTCTCCTCTATCCATACCGAGCACTTGAAAACTTTACTTCTAAAGATGCTAAGGAGCTAGATATGAGAGATAAATCCTTTTTCTTCATTTTAAGACAAAACCTCTTCAAAATATATTTTTTGAATTTTTAATGGACAAATAAGGTCATAAATATTCCATAATCTCCATTTTACCTTGAAAATTATACAAATGGCCTTAAAATAAGCATTATTAGCACTAAAATTACCAAAATCACTTGAGAAGTCTGATGAAACTAATGTAAAATGTATCAAATAGCTATTTTAATACCTAAATAAGTAAATAATGTATTTAAAATAAATTTTTAAAGTGTTAAGGGTGAAAGTTTAGCCTATGAGGTCAAAATTGTCAATAATAATATTACACAAAAATAGCTTAGAGATTAATAGGTATGGCCTTGTATTTATAGCCTCTAAAAGTTAACCCTCACCCACTATGAGTTAAGATTGAGTTTAAACATGGCGTTTCTCATAATTTTTGATCATTTATTAATTTTTTAAGAAGATAAGAAACTAGTAATAAGGGTGTGGTAGGAATACCTGGTTATTGATGTGCGCATAATCCATACGAGTATGGAGAGTTCCTCTTTATCTTGGAAGGAATAACTTGTAGATAAAAAATCACTAAAAAATGGGTTGTTATTAAGAGAGTTAGGTGGACTACTTGGTGTGAACTAGATCTAAGAAGCATGAACTTTTTAAGAGGTTACAATCCACTCTTTGATAATAAATAAGTAGAAAGAGATAAAAATAACATACTTGCATCAAATAATAGAAAGGAAATGAAATGAAATACAAGAAGAAATTGAATGATTGATAGATAAAATGACTAAATATAGCAAAAGTAGATCAATAATAGTGCTAAAATGGATCGGGTTAGGTTCATAAAATTAGGTAAGGGTCTATGAACAGGTAGGGACACAAAAAGTTAGATTTGGTTGGGGATAAGGGATTAGAAATAACTTTTTATTTCATGCCATAGTGACCATTGGAGATTGGGATAACCATCGATGGTTAGGCTGACCATCAGTGGTTGGGTAACCATCAACGGTTGGAGGTGACCATCAATGGTTATGCTAACTATTAGTGGCTCCCTATGGAATTCTAAAGGTATTGATAAAGAGTTGTAGAATAGATCAAAGATCAAATAAGGGTCTGGTCAAAAATGAGAGGTTAGAATATAGGTGTAGAAAGGTCTGATGGGGAAGAGAGGTCAAAAATTGGAATAATAAAATTGAAGTATAAATGTACCTGTTTCTTACTAAATGAATAATAGTTGATGGCTGGAGTAATTTTGGTAGAGTAATAGTTATTTGCCTTGAGAGAAATTTTGATAGAGGTTTGGATCTCTATTGCTATTTTTAAATTTCTAGAAGAAGATTGGTTGCCTAGCTAGAAGCTTGAATACCTATATGAAAGAATGCTTGTGATGATCCATTTCTCCTCCTACTCCCCTCTTTTTATAGACAAAGAGAGATTGAGGATAAAAAGTTTCCTAGTAAGTTGGCCTACTAATTTTGATGCTTGGGAGTTCATTAGGAATGGTCAAGGTGGATATATTTAATTATGTCATGTTATCTTTCACAACTAGTATTTTTGTAAGAATGAGGAGGACCTAATCATCGATGGTTAACCTAACCATTAGTGATCAAGCTGACCATCAATGATTGAGTATTCGAAGGAGAAATGGTCAAGGTGGGTTGAAAGAGGTTGGGTGATGGTAAGTTAGTAAGTTAATGAGTTTATTTGGATAAGTATCTAACTAGACTCAAGGTCTGATAGTTTGGTTAGTGGGTCGAGAAGGGTTAGGTGGTCCCTAACGTATCTTGAGGCATTTCAACATATAGTATGGTTTTCTAGTGTCTACACATCAAATGGGTTCAAAATAACCCTAGGAGAGTTGAGGCTAATTCCAACATAGTTAAAAAATTCATGTAATTATGATTTTCAATTACTAGGCATCACTCTCAAATTAGATATTTTGGAAAAGCTTGACAACTCATAAAGGTAGTGATGAAAAGCCTTGATATTTTGAATTTTTGAATTTCCATTTTTAAATATTCTTTAATTTAAAATGGATAATTTATCTAAGAATTTAATCTAGTTTAATTATATGATTCATTTTGACTAGCATTTTATCTTTTTTTAGATTTGTTCAAGTACCCCACTTAATCGGTCCATAGGCTAAACTACTAGTTTTTATGTCACAAGGTGACTAAAGATAAATCCAAAAGATGTTATTATTACATGCAGTATAATAACCCAAATAGAGATGCCTCAACATGATTTTGAGAATTTATGAATTATTTATGGATGAAATTGGGATGTTCAATGATTCTTATGCTTAATTTGTAATGTTTGGTAGGAACCAATTTGAAGTCCATTTGGGAGCCAATTGTGGCCATAATTAGTGTCTATAGTTGGTATAATAAACTCATACTTTAAAATCAAGGACATTAGACAATCTCAATTCATCTAATCTCAATTTATGATTGTATCCTATTTTCCCCATCTTGTTCTAAAGTTTGTGCATCTTTTAGCTACATATTTTTCATAATTTATACAAGAACATAAGTAGCTAGCATACTAAGGATTCTCTTATCAAATACATCACATGTAATTTATTTGATCTATGCCTTAGTCAAGTTGGATTTCTATTTGATTTATAGATTTTTTATTTCTTTATTATATAAGATTAATTTAGTTTTTGTTTCAATAGATTCATTTCCAAATTCATATTAAGAACAAATTTTATAAGGAAAGAGATTTGTTTCTTTTCATTGTATTTGCTACAAAAAAGGATAGTTAGATTTGATAGTGTTTTCATTCTAGTAGATTAGTTTTATTTTAATTACCAAAACATTATAATAATAATTTTAAATAAAATATTAGGAAATATTGAAGTCATTTCCAACCAGTATAACATTCACTTTTTAAGATCTAAACAAGTTTCTCGCATTCTAGTCAATCACTTAGGCAATCATAGGAATTTAGACAATCATAATTTCATATAAAATGCTAGTATAGTTATGATTTTATTTGTTTTATTGAGTAAAATGTATTTTTATTATCCTCTTTATAAAATTTATTTCTTGTTTCCATTTTATTAATTCATTCAAAATACTTTTTTATAGCAAATTAGAGAAGTTGAAAAGTTGGTTGGTTAATTTGTGAACAAAGAAAATCAAAATAAGGTCTTATATTATTTATGTTTTAGATCAAATTTATTGTTAAATCTCTTAAATAATGATATTTAATTTACATATTTATTCCATCTCATACAAATCAAATAAAATTAAATAGAAAACACCATCATCATCTGGTTTGCATACAAAAAAAGCTAGGAAAAATCAATGAATTTTAAAATAGTGTAGGTTCCATCTCTTCTTCCTTGCATGCATTATAAACCTTAGAAAATATATAAAAAAGAGTTTTTATTTCATTTAATTTTAGATTTTTCATTCCTTTACTTTCATCATTTCATTTTTATCAAAGAGACATTCAATTGAGAAAAGCTAAAAATAATAAAAACTTAACAATAATAGTGTCATAAAGCCTTGCTAAACACAAGTCCCAAATCATACAAAAATACTTTCCAACACATGAAATAAAAACAAATTATACCCAATAATTATCCATCCATGAAATCATCACAAAAAAATTCTTACTAACACATGCAAGTAAAACACATTCCACCCAATCCTTGCCCATGCATTCAAGTAACATACCAAAAGCCTTGCTAACATGTGCAAGCAAAATGCATTCCACCCATGCCTTTCCCATCCTTGAGAGTATCCTATAAAAATACTTTCTTCAAAATTAAATATATCACATATTAAAATACATTTCATAAATAATATCATATGTTTTTACTTGGCTTCTACCTAGCCTCCTTTAGATGACCCTCACTGAGACACTAGGATTTATTTGTCAAGGTCTATTCCCTAGGGTTAGATCACTTAGCCCCACAATTATTACAAAATATGATACTATAACCAAGTTTATATGTGATAAATTTCACTCCATTCCCATTCCTTGTCTCATTTTAAACTCCTTATATGCATTATAAGAATAAGATTAGTTTCCTAATCTACCCATCATTATTCTCCCCCAAAATAGAGGGCATCAATACAAGGTCAACCAAGCCTAGCTTCCCATCCACATATCATTTTTATATTTAAGTCTATCTTCTTCATAAATAATTCACACTTAGTGTATGACATTGACTATGTAGAGTCAAAATAATTGAGTAGACCTTTTTTCACAAGTCATCCAACCTAATTTCCACATTTCCCTAGTCCTAGTATTGACTAGGATCTCACCTTCTTGTGATATTAGAGACTAAAGGAATTTGGAGCTCTATCATAGTGAATATTGATACTATCAATGAGAATAAATATGTTGTTTAGGTATTTTGGTTCCATAACTAGAACCCATTACCACCACCTATCCCATTTCATCAAACAATCAATAGAACCCATAGCCCATCCATTATGTTGACTACCTCATGTAGAGCTTAGATTATCAAATGCATAATTTAGCATGTATTATTTAATTGAATATAAATTAATTGAGTTTTGAATTTATAATTTAGAGGTGGAGAAAGTTACTTTATTGTTTTTCAAAATAATGGAGTTTTATTCCTAATTTAATAAACAGGTCTGAGTAGGGTAAATCAGTAAATAATATGTAATAATTAAGCTACTAACTTGCGTAAATAGATTATATTTTTAACTTTTATAGAAATAGTAATAATAGAGAGAAAATCAAACCTAGATAGTTTTGGGGCCAACATACCCCCATTTTCTTGAAAATTGGGACCCTTGGATGCTTTGAACCTTAACACTAAAAATTTGGCATGTTTGAGTGTTATTGGAATTTTAAGATCATATTCTTTGATAAAATGGCTTATTCTCTTTTCATTATTGAACTTTAATTTTCATAATCTTGCTAATGATTTACCTTGTGAATGGAAAGTGTAGGTTTCATGTTGATGACACTGATAAATGTTGATAAAAATTTTCACAAAGTGGTACAACCCAAGCTTTTACCAACCTTTGGTCTTTGGAGAGTAGATCTTGACCCTCCTTTAGAAACACCCTTGGTTCAAATTAAAATCTTGGTGGGAATAATTTAGTGGGAACATTTGGTCCTATTATATACTTAAGCCTAATTTCATATTAAGGCTTGGTTGTGTTTTTTAAACATGACCAAACCTTAATATAAAAATATGCTTAGTCCTCATGTATTTTTTCCCCTTTTCATTTCCTATTTCACCTAACCATGTCTAAATATGGTTTTTTACGGTTCCATTTTATATTTTCTAATGTGTTCCCTTTTCATTTATGTCTTAGCCTATGGTTTTAATCCTAAGGCCCCGTCATATTTATTAATATGAATGAGACCTTAGCCTTAACATCTTATCCCTAAGTTCTTTATATCCGATGGGTCCTAACTTAATGTCCTCATTTCTTCATAAATCTAGTGATCCTCATTTCATTGTGGGACATGATCTAACAGAGTGAAGAAAAATTGAGTTTTGGCATAAAGAACATGCATCTTGAGAGATCCAATGGTCATCACTTTTTTTATTTATTTAATACAAAAAAGTGAAGGGTTACAATAAAAGTGAACACTTAATTTTTGGATCAATCATGTGCAATTATCTAGATCACCATCTGATGATCCTTGCTACTTCTTAGATTTTAATCTAATAGAGTGAACATGATATTGAAAAGTCAAAAGTCCATGGATATGTTATAAGGACCCTATGGGGTGTCAAGAGTGTCTAGAGTAAGTATGAAATTGTTTGGTTTTCATCTGGTTCTTCATTGTGTTCATCTGGATATTTTGATCAAGTGGTAGAAAATTTGAGTAAGTACTTTGATGACATCACCATTTCCATGTGTGGATGAGTCAAGTAAAATTGGTCATATGGGTGTGTTCACATTTGTGCTAAGTTTATATGCCCCAAGTTTTAGGTCCTCCACATAATCACGTCAAAATTTATTAGCCTTAAAATTTGGTCTCTCAAACAAAAGCTATCATTTTCCCATACTTGGCCATTTTTTTAGGGAGTCTAATAGAGCCTAGTAGGCATTTTCATGAGGCCATATCTCTCATGTGCTACAAATTCAAATGAAATGGTCAAATGGGTTTGTTCACATTTGTACAAAAAAAGATTTTTTTATAAGTTTGAGTTCATTATACAGAGTACATAAAAAGATATAAGTGTGAAAAGTTGGCTCCCAAGAAGTTTTAGACTATTTTCCTAACAAGTATATGAACATCATGCAAATTCATGAGAAAAAATCTTATTTCAACATTTTATAGGTACATTTATAAACATCCTAAGACCAACAGATCAAATGGGTTTGTTAATTTTGGTATTAAATCCATTCCCTACAAGTTTGGTGCCTTGTTGAGTTATGTGCTTCAAGATAAAAAATTGTAAAGTTAGCCCAAAAAAATGATGATCATGCAGACGTCAAATTTAATCCCATGTAAAAAATTCATATAAGCTTAAATTTGATTGTCCTTGAAATGTCAATTACAGTCATGCAAACATCAAACAACGGTCGTAAAGACATCAAATTTAAACCTAGGCAAAAAAATCACATGAGATTAAATTTGACAATCTTTGGGACATCAAATATGATCAAATGAACCTCAAATGGAAGTCAAAACAAAGCCTAGTGTGCATATTGAATATGGCATATCTCTCATGCACTATAGTTTCAAGATAAATAGTCAAATGGGTTTGTTAAACCTCATGCAAGGAACATTTTTGATAAATTTAAGCTCATACAACATAATGCATCAAAAGTTATGGACGTGAAAAGTTTCCCTCCAATGCATTTTCTACTATTTTTCTAGACAACTAATTTTTCAGGGTGCAAATATATCTGAGTGAGCATATTGGCAAGGCCATATCTCACAAGATTTGTAACTTAAAGATAAATGGTCAAATGCATTTTTTCACATTTATGCCAAGATCATATGCACCAAATTTTAACTCACTTGCTGATGCACATCAAAAGATACGAAGACCTAAAGTTGGCCTCCTAGCCATATTTCACTATTTTTCCATAGTTATTTTTTAGGGAGTGCAAACAAAAAGGTCTTCACCAACACAGGGACCACCAGCTAGTTAATTATATTCTATTTTATAGAATTTAATGACATTTTTAAATAGAATATTTCATTGAAAAGGCATATGCGAGTTTGTTAGCATATTTGCCTATATGTTAGTCTACTTTAGAAAAACAAATGTATGTTGTAACTTGGTAAAAAAAGATAGTTGTCCTTATCTCTAGTGTATCTTGTATCTTATGACTAACTAGTAAATTACCTTATTTTTCTATAAAAGGTAACACTTTTTCATTTTGTAAGGGGGGGGGCAGGATTTTGAGAAAATTGTATACTTGGAGGAATTAATTTGGCTATGGAATTTTACAAAGATTGTCTATGTTTTTCTGTTAATAGTTATTAGCTTTCTCCCAATTATTTGTCAATGCCTTGAATATGAATGGTCTCTTTAATGTTGAGCTATATTTTGGCTACAGGGTTACTAATCTATGTTGAACTAGATTAGTTATAAATATTTGAGTTCATTTTATTTTATTTTCTCTAGATTTGGATGTACATACGTTATTAAAATATTGGTAACTAGTCTATAAAGTGAATTTGATCTTTACTTGTGCCTTTCATACTCTCCTTATAAGTTACATGGTTAGTAATAAAATTTGAGATCATGCTATTTTGCATTATTAACTAGTTAAATATATGTTCAACTTAATGGAGACTATTATTTTGTTCTAGGTTAAGATTAGCAATCACCTGCATTCTTTCTACCCTACCTTTCTTCTTTTCCCCCTTTTTTTAATTATTCACTTTATCTTAGATTTTAATATAAATATCCATTTAGAATAGTTTGTAGTCAAATTTCTAATCATAATCCATCATCAACAATAAATATATACATAAATTCAGGACCAAGGTGGCTCCCAACCACCAAATCATATAAATGTTATGGATATTTTTTGCATTACTTTGTTTTTATTCTATCACAACCAATTATAATTTCCAAAAACTGCAACTCATGCCCTAGATTCTCAAAATCCTAAAATGAGAACTGTTCTTCAACACTAAGAGCACCTGTGAGGCAAATAGAAGCATCAACATGAGCAACACCACTGACGCTAGAATTAGGGCACAAATATTTGTGAATTTATAGGATATTTTCTAGTTTTAGTGTGTTTTGATCATATATCAGTGTAATCTTTAACTATGTTTATAATTCTTTGCTCATTTATGTAAAGATCATTAATCTTCATAGTTTCAGACCAGTTTTTATGCTTATTTAGATAAAGATTATTATTATTTGAATATTTATGGTAAGGATAGCTTAAGATTTGAAAATCTAAAGCATTTGAGGTTAGAATAGATTATTTTTATCAAATATTTCTATATATTTCAAAAATTTGGTTTCATTTTAACTTAAGATTGTAAAAATTAACCATATTTGCATAATTAGGGATATTGTTTTGCTAGCTTATTTAAAATTTGATGCCCTTTATTATTATATTATTATTATTATTATTATTATTATTATTATTATTATTATTATTATTATTATATATAATTAGCTTAATGTACAAGTTTAATCCTTGTTATTTATAAATATTTACTTGACATATCATATTTCAAATAGGATCTTCAATCTTCGAGCTGTAATTATCCAAAGCAAGAATGAGGTGGGAAAAATCTTTATGTTCCCAATCTACTTCACCAGCTCAGGGTACTCATGTGTTCAAGGTATGTCTTGTCTAAGTGTCTCTCCAATTAATGTACCATGTATAATTCATGATCTTCCAAGAAATCTAGAAAGGTATTTGCCTTCTTTCAACCCAAATAATGTTGTTACTACTGAAGAACATATTAAGTCATTAAAAGTTGCTCTGAGATTACTTAATGTAATTCATGAAGATGTAGCCTATAAATTATTTATATTTAATTTTAAAGATGATACCTATTAATGGTTTCTTAACCTTTCAAAGGATTGCATTACTAGCTAGAATGATTTTAACAATATCTTCATTGATCAATTTAGCAAAATTGTTAGTCCATGCATTATGTATCAGCATTTCATCACCATTAGAAAGGATGTTAATGAAATCATCAGATCCTTGAATGCTAGGGTTCATAATATGCTTAACAAAACTATAGCCTCTTATAAATCTTAAGAGGCTTTAGCCTTAGAGATTTATAAGGATGCTACAGATCCCTTAACCTCTATGTTCCTAAGAAGATCTCTTTCTATCATAATCACATTGACCTAAGCCTATTATGAATTTGTAGTCACTAATGACCAAATACAACCCTAAGGTCAAATTTCATATTATATGCCTAATGTTAATTTGAATTGGATCATCCAGAATGTCATCCCTAATATGCCTACTTTAACACTAGTTCAGAACTATTTACCCTTAAGTCATACATATCCTATTCAAAAACTAGAATTATTGAATAGCACTACAAGTGGATTTCATCCACAAACTCATAAAACTCCAATTCCCAAAGCTAGTAATAATGCTCCAATTCATGAGTTTGAGACACAAAAATATTCAAATGACTTGATATTAGAAATGATCCATAAATTGAGCACTAATTTTCTACAATTGCAAAAACAAGTAAGAAATACAAGGGAAAGTTACGACAAAATTATGCTTCTCAAATATTTGAAAGCCTCTAGATGTGTTCTATAATATTAATAATGTATTGTCTAAAGATGTACACATGATTTTCAATGATATTGTTTTGGTTGATCATTGAAATATATTTAAAACCCCTAAAATTGTGCCTAATCAAGACTTTACTACAAGGACATCTACATTTGCAAGAGAATCTCAAGGTTTCATATAGGTCATTGATTTTTCATTTGAAGATGGAGATGAAAAAAAAAATGAGATAATTAAATAAATTACATTTCAGACAACTTATATTCTTGAAGATGTAAAATAAATTGCAATTGAAGATCAATAAGGCATCATGATCGATACACTTATAGATGAAGAAGAAGAGTTGTTGGAAGTGGATATGGATCAAGTACAATATGATCTTTCTTAAAAAGGTAGCCAAGAAGGCAACACAAATAGGATTATTTATAAAATATAGAATACCCCTTCAAAGGATACTCATTGGCAGCAGTCATACTATGATTTTTTGAATGTGATTAAGGAGTTGGAGATAGTAGATGATAGCATGGGACAACACATGGATGTTTCATCTAAGAATTTTACTAATGATCTAGAGCTCCTAGAAGATGATATTATTTGGGAGAAATCAGACCAAGACATGTTAAATATTGATTGGATATAAAATTTGCCTTTCTTCATCAAAGATGAAGATGAGACATGTGAATCAAATCAATAATTGTCATATGACTTCATTAAGAGGCCTATATATGTAACCAACATGTTTCTCATGATGATATTTTGAATGGACATAATTTAGTTAATCAAGATGAATATGTCTTTTGGGATGAATTGGATGATTTTTGTGTAAATATTGGTAGTCCTCTTCTACCTCATAGAGAACCTAATGAAAACAATAGTTTAAGGGTGCAAGCTAAGCTATCATTACTTAATGAAGATGATATTGGCCAATACCTATCTATGGATGAAGTAGAACTAACACTCCTACTACAAATTAAGGTAATTTGGGAAGATGATAATTATTTCTTAGAGTCATATCTTTGATCCATACATTTGAGGAGTCTAATAGCAGATCAAGTCACACCATCCAAAAGACACAAGCATACAAATGCCCCCATCTATAGGAAAATTACATTAGAAAACACTTAGGTTTCAAGTTGTTGTAGTAGATTAAATAATTTTCCATTTGATCCCAGAGGTAAGTATTTTATGAAGTTAGTATAGGGCTTAGATTAGTTTCTTTCCTGCTCTTTCTTTTTCATTTTTTTCCTTCTTGTCTATTGTTTATACATAAACATGTAAACATTTGTTTAAATCCTTTTTTTCTTCATGCTTTGTTGCTTCTTGTTGTGTGTTTACTTTTGTTACTTTGTTTCTTGCTCCTAATAAGTCCTTTTGGGATAGCCCTAGCTCAAATTTGTTCAAATTTTCTTAAAATTCTGAAATATTCAAGAATGAAAGTATGAACCTCACACCCATGTTGACCATAGTTTAAATCACAAGGTTGATGTCATAATATAGGGAAACTAGTAAAGACTGATGAATAAGTTAAATATTCCATAAGAACTTATACATTATCTTGACCTAAAATTTCTTTTAAGAAGAATTATGTGTGTGGAATGAAAGATTAACCTATTAAGACACAACCATGTTTGCACTTAACAAACATCCTTGCCTAGGACAAAGGCCACAGTTGAAAGGTAATTGTCTAAAAACCAAACACTTGACCAAATCCCTAAACCTAGATAAATTAGTTCCCAATTTTTTTTGGAAGCCAAAAACAATGATCTAAAAAATACAAAAATAAGAGCTTATTGTAAAATCAAAAGCTTCCCAATCAAAGGTGATTCTGGTAATCTCCACTAGGGATATGGATGCCTAGTTGGTAGTGAATTAAGGTCATGAGTGGAATAAAAGGCATCTTTGTTAGGGCTATAAACACCTAGTTGGTAGTACAGCAATGACCAAGCCTTCCCTAAGCTAAAAGCATGATTCTTAATGAATATCTAAACATCTTCTCATTCAGATGTTAATCATTAAAGGCATACAACTTGAAAGTTGCTTACTAAATCCCATGGTAAATAGTAAGTGGAATCTAAGTATACACACATCATGGCTATGTTTTAAATGTTTGATCCTAATTATACATACACAAAACTTGTTTCAACCATGAACTAGTCTTGATGATGGCATTAATCAGGTGGAATAGATGGCCTATTTATCTATCCAAACTAGAGTCTCTAGGTTCTAACATATTACTATGTTTCCCCTATGATTCACCATTTTTTGGGGCCAACATACCCCCATTTTATTGAAAACTGGGACCCTTGGATGCTTTAAACCTTAACACTAAAAATTTGGCATGTTTGAGTGTCATTGGCATCTAAAGATCATCCTCTTTGATAAAATGGCTTATTATCTTTTCATTATTGAACTTTAATTTGCCTAATATTACTAATGATTTACCTTGTGAATGAAAAGTGCAAGTTTCATAGAGATAACACTGATAAATGTTGATCAAAGTTTCATAGCATGGTATAACCCAAGCTTTTACCAGCCTTTGGTCTATGGGGGGTAGATCCTAACCCTCCTTCAGCAAAACCCTAAGCCTAAAACCCTTGGTTCAAATTAAAATACTGGTGGGAATAATTCAATAGGAACATTTTGTCCTATTGTAGACTTAAGCCTAATTTTATATTAAGGCTTAGTTGTGTTTCTTAAACACAACCAAACCTTAACATAAAAATATGCTTAGTCCTCATGTATTTTTTCCCCTTTTCATTTCGTATTTTCCCTAACCCTGTCTAAAGATGGTTTTACAAGGTTCATTTTTATATTTCCTAATATGGTCCCTTTTCATTTATGCCTTAGCCTATGGTTTTAATCCTAAGGTGCCATCATATTTATTAATATGAATGAGACCTTAACCTTAGCGTCTTAGCCTAATTTTTTTATATCCTATGGGTCTGAACATAACTTCCTCATTTCTTCGTAGATCTAATGATCCTCATTTCATCATGGGACATGATCTAACAGAGTGAACAAAAAATGAGTTTTGTCTTAAATAACATGCATATTGAGAGATCTAATGGTCCTCTCTTTTTTTATTTTTTGATCCAACATAATTGAACACTTAACTTTGGGATCAATCATGTAAAATTATTTGGATCACCATTTGACAATCCTTGCTACTTCTTAGATTTTAATCTAATGGAGAAAACATGATATTAAAAATTTAAAATGCCATGGATAGGTTATAGGGACCCTATGGGGTGTCAAGAGTGTCTTAATCAAGTATGAAAGTGTTTGGTTTTCATTTGGTCCTTCACTATGTTCATCTAGACATTTTGATCAAGTGGTAGAAAATTTGAGTAGGTACTTTACTGACATCACCATTTCCATGTGTAGATGAGTCAGGTAAAATTGGTCATATGGGTGTGTTCACATTAGTTCAAAGTTTATATTCCCCAATTTTTAAGTCCTCCACATCATTTCATCAAAATTTATTAACCTTAAAAGTTGGTCTCTCAAACAAAATCTATCATTTTCTCATACTTAGACATTTTTTTTAGGGAGTCCAAAAGAGCCTAGTAGGTATTTTAATAAATAAATATCTCTCATGTGATACAAATTTAGAGTAAATAGTCAAATGGGTTTGTTCACCTTTGTACAAGGAACATTTTTTCTAAGTTTGAGCTCATGTGACATAGCACATCAAAAGATAAAAGTGTGCAAAATTGGCTCCTAAGCAGTTTTAGACTATTTCCCTAACAAGTATATGAACATCATGAAAAAGGGATCATTTCAAAATTTTAAAAATGTATTTATAAAGCTTCTAGGATCAATAGATCAAATGGGTTTGTTCCTTTTAGTATTAAGTTCATTCTCTACACATTTGGTGCCTTGATGAGTTTTCCACTTCAAGATAAAAAATTGCAAACTTGGGTAAAAAAAAGATGATGGCCATGAAAACATCAAATTTAATCCCACGCAAAAATTCATATGAGCTTAAATTTGGCAGTCTTCAGGATGTCAATGACGGCTATGCAAAAGTCAAGTGATGGTCACGTAGAAGTCAAATTTCAACCTAGGCAAAAAAGTCACATGTGCTTAGATTTGATGGCCTTCAAAACATCAAATATGGTCATATGAACATCAAATGGAAGTGAAAATAGAGCCTAGTGGGAATATTGAACATGTTATATCTCTCATGCACTACAGTTTCAAGAGAAATTGTAAAATGGGTTTGTTAAGCCTTATGCAAGGAATAATTTTTCTATATTTGAGCTCATGTAACATAATGCATCAAAATTTATGGACGTATAAATTTTTCCTGCAATGCATTTTCTTCTATTTTTCTAGACAACCAATTTTTCAGAGTGTAAATATATCCAAGTGAGAATATTATCAAGGCCATATCTTGAAAGAGCTATAGCTTCAAGAAAAATGATCAAATGGATTTTTTCACATTTATGCCAAGATCATTTGAACCAAATTTTAGCTCACTTACTATTGCACATCAAAAGATACGAAGACATAAATTTGGCCTTCTGGACATATTTAATTCTTTTTCCATACTTGATCATTTTTCATGGAGTGCAAATAGTATCAGGGGACTTCATCAATACAAAAATCACTAACTAGTTAATAATATTTTATTTTGTAGAATTTTGTGACATTTTGAAATAGAATATTTCATTGAAAATGCATATGCGAGTTTGCTAGCATATTTTCCTATATGTCAGTCCACTTTAAAAAAAAAATGTATGTTGTAACTTGGTAAAAAAGATAGGTATCCTTATCTCTGGGGTATTTTGTATCTTATAACTGACTAGTATACTGCCTTGTTCTTTTATAAAAAGTAGTATTTTTTCATTTTGTAAGGTGTGGGGAGGTGGGGGGGGGGGGAATTTTGATTAAATTATATAATTAGAGAAATTAATTAAACTAAGGAATTTTGCAAATATTGTCTATGTGGCTATGTTAATAGTTAATAGCTTTTTCCTAATTGTTTGTCAATGCCTTAAATTTGAATGGTCTCTTGAATGTTGAGTTATATTTTTGTTGGATGGTTGCTAATATGTGTTGAACTAGATTAGTTGAAAATATTTGAGTTCATTTCATTTTATTTACTCTAGATTTGGATGTGTATATGTTATTCATATTTTGGTTGCTAATCTATAAAGTAAATTTGATCTTTACTTGTGCCTTTCATTCTCTCCTTAGAATTTACCTAGTTAGTAATGAAAATTGAGCTCATGATATTTTGCATTTTTAACTAGTTCAATGTATGCTTAGCTTAATGGAGACTTTATCATTTTATTCTAGGTTAAGATTGGAAATCACCTATGTTCTTTCTAACCTACCTTTCCTCTTTTGACCCTTTTTTTAATGATTCACTTTAGCTTATATTTCACTATAAATATCCATTTAGAATAGTTTATAGTCAAATTTTTTATCATAATCCATCATCAACAACAAAGATATATATAAATTTAGGACCATGGTGGCTCCCAACCACCAAATCATATAGATATTGTGGACAACTTTTGTATTACTCTACTTATATTCCATCATAGGAAATTAGAATTACCATAAAATACAATTCATGCCCTAGATTCTAAGAATCCTAAAATGAGAAGTGTTCTTCAACACTAAGAGCACATATGAGGCAAATGAAAGTATCAATAGTTAGAAACTGACTAAGACAGATGTTTTAAGGTCTAGAAATTTTTGTGCAAGATTGGGAGACTATCACAAATAGGATCTTATAGTTCATTTATAGATTGGATAGGAGTGCCAAAAGTGGGACACCATGTTATTCAGTGTTATAGTCCTTTCCCAATGTTGTTGTCTAAGTGATTTGAGTTTTCTAGGTTCTGCTCGGTAGGTCTGTGTTACTTTATCAATGAAATATCAAAGCCCATAAGTTTATGAAGCTCATTATGCATCTATTTTAATCTTTAAAGCCTTAGGATTTCTTTGTTATTTAACTTGAATGACAACCTAGGAAAGAGAGAGAAAGGGTTAATATGTAAAGGATACGTTAAATGCACTTCACACCCCATGTGTGGGCACACTGCCTACATACCAATACTATAAAGAGGGATCAAGTTAATGTAGTTCTCCCATTAAAGTGCCTGATGTAATTATGTATGAAAAGGCAACTAGATCTAAAATTAGGTGTATTTTAGATGACTAGGGGCTATTGTAAGGGTTTTAATAAGCTTGGAATAATATTAGAATTATGTATGTAGAGAATAGGGAAAAGTGCTTGAATGTATTGCTTCTATTCTTGATTTTATATTATAAATGAGTGCCAACCCTTATGAATGGACTTTGAATGGAATTTTATAAGGAAATTAATGATCATGGATTAAATGAATTCACATTGGGATGACATGAATTAGGATAAGGATTCAGGAAAATATGACCATTAGGATCAAAATTACACTTGGAAAACAATGTTAGAAGTATGACACCCTAGGTTTTAGTGCTCTTGTCCAAGTTGGGTACTATTTTCCAAATGGAATGAGACCTAGAGGGATGGGCCTAGGCCTAAAAGAGCTACTTGGGTTTGTAAGGATTAAGTTCAGAAGGTTGTGGATGACTGGAAATCAGTGAAAGAAAATCCTAAATAGGGTTATGCAAACATGTAAGAGGACATATGGATTAAGTGTCTTTATCCATACTTAGGTAACCAAATTTTGCATTTTATATGAATACATTTCCCCCTCCTTTATTCTAGTGATGCAACAAAGCAAAATACTAGGATAAAAGAAAAAATAGAAATTGTACATGAACTTATCTATAAAGGTGAATCCCATGGAGCTTGTGTGATGTTGAGTAATGTTGGATAGTGCATAAAGAGCACATTATGCAAGTGTGAATCTGAAAAGGTGAATCCCATGAATATTATTTGATGCTAAGTTATGTTAGATAGTGTATAGAGAGAACATTATGCATGTGTGAATCTGATAAATAAAATGAAGAGTAGATCAATTCTTATTATATGTGATATAAAACAAAAACATATGAACATTGAGGAAAAGAAAAAGGAAGATAAAGTAATGAATACACCTCATCGGGTACATGAACCAATACAAAACCTATTATGATACTAAATAAGGCTTGGTAATATTGAATTATGTTGGATGATGTTGTATCAAAAGCTATATCATGAATGGATTTGAGTGCTCAATTCCCTAAAAAGTGGCTCAAGAATACAAAGGCTAGCCCTTTAGCTCCATTATTGCCAACTGAGTGAAGCTAGATGATCATGCATGTGATAATCAATGTTTGGACTATGTGTCTAATTCCTATAAATAGGTGGCTCAATAATATAAAGACTAGCCCTTTGGATCCTTCATTGCCATGTGAGGTGAAGTTATAAATTAATATTGATATAGAATAGATGTTATATGAGATGGCTCACAAAGCCCATGAATGTTCTAAAAATCTAACAATATCATGTGGATAGCCAAATGTATGATGGAAACTAGGCCACTCTTGGCCATTTTAAAAGATGAAGATTAGGCATGTATGTAATCCACTCTAAAATTGATGCACTAGGCTTATGTGAAAGCCAACTCAGGAACTTGATTACTCAAGAAGTTAAACTTGTATGAAATTTCAACTTGAAAAAGATGCCAACCATCTGTAGATGGAATAAGGCACACAACTACTTAGAATGCTTGGATAATAAACTAAACTTTAAAACAAAATAAGACCAATGTGCCATGCACATTACCCCCAATCACTGGTATCTAAAACATATATTTTGATCTATAAGTTATGTCAACTACCTAATTTGAAATGAGAAATGAGATCCATCATTCCATGCATGATAACCCTCTATATATGGATTACCTAAGAGAATTATACTAAAACTAGTGATTTTGACTGATCCAGATGTGGGAAAAACTATAGATGAGCTAAACTTTTTTCCTATTAATAGAAAACATGGGTGTTTTTCTACCTAGATAAGAGTGCTAAAATGAGGACACCCTTGTCTTTGGAAATGGTTTCCATTTTTTGCACTATTGTCATGTGCTGAAACTAGTTGTTGATCTAGAATTGTCACTATTTTTCTATTCTATTTTGACTAGTTTGACCTCTAGATTATAAACTAGATTATCTGAATTTTGCTATTTTGAATTTTTGGGGTTTTGATCTCTATGACAAAACACCTATTTTTTCCCCCTCTTTTGAGTATAGGAATGATTAAACTTGTATGACTACCCTTATAATAAAGAGTCCTACAAGTGTGTTATGTTGCATAGATACATGATATAGCAATGATATTTGACAATATACCTCTAGATATAGAAATTTTTGTATTTAAAGATTGTTAGATCAACAAAGGTATGCCTATATAGATATAACAACATAAAAACATGTGTAATGTACTTAACTAGAACTAAAACTGTTAGATGTTAGTTTTTAGTTGGAGGAATGGATCATGATGTCCATCATGGCATCCAAAAAAGCAAGGTAAATGCATGATATGGATAATGACATTATAAAAAAGGATAAGAAATTAAGTAAAAAGCATATAAAGTGAGAAGAAATAAGCATAGAAGGTTGGCCAAAGGGCCATGTAAACAAGGGACATGGGAACATGTCACTCAAATTGGAAAATAAACATGCAATGCATGTTCAAATGCCACATACACATATAATTTGAAACAATCAAATATTTTCATGAGGGCCACAAGCACATAGAAGAGTAAAATCAAGGGACATTGGAAAATTTCCAAAGTTACACACACATGAATAGAAGCAAAGCACATTGGAAAATGTCCTAAGGCACACATAGGAAATAAACCTAAAACTAGAAATGCAATCACATCTAGATACACAAAGTAAGAAATAAAATCATGTAAAAAATGGAAAGGCAAAATCACATATAACTAATCAAATTAAAAGTGAAAGTATGTAAGACACATTTAGTACAAGACTAGGTATATGCTAATAAATACACAAGTGCAAGATACTAGTGAGTGTCGATGTGGTAATCTATGTAATCTAGTAAGTAATTTATGTCAACATGATAATTAGAGTGTGGTGTAAGAATTACATAACCTAGATGGTGTAGTCATGTATAATATGCCTTTAATGGGAAGATATATCAATGTGTGTTTTGAATTTAGAAGTAGGATTTCCCCTCAATGGGTAGAATGAAGCAATCAATGAACTAGAAGTCACTGCACACACTCAAAGAAGAACAAGTGAAGCATGGTAATGTAAATAAATCAACAAATAATAAGAATATAACAAAAAATGTAAGTCTATCATATTAGTATAAATGTAAAGCATGGATGATGCATATAATCAAAGTGTTTTGGTGTTTTTGAATTATTAAATTATTTTTGGTATTTTTGGAATATTGAACTATTTTTGGTATTTTTGGAAAATTTGAACTACGTACAATCAATCATATGAATACTATGTACAAGAATTTTAAAAGAATCTATATATAATTAATTATGAAAAATTATGTACAAGCAAGGCTGAGAAGAGATGATACTAACCGATGAGTCTCATGGGAGACTCCCTATCATGGTGTCCTATACCAAACAAAGGAATAATGTGTGATTGTGAAACATAAGGGAATGGCTATGAATATGACTTTGAATATTTAGGTTTATTGTCAATATCTTAGAAATCATAATAACTTGTATTGTTCCACTCATCATTATCATCTTAATATTGAACACATGGAATGCCAGTATTGAATTTTTTTGTATCTAGATCTTTTTATTTGATAAATTATGTATGTGAATTATTTTACTTGTGATGTTCAATAAATCCCAAACCTTGGTGACAAACATTATAAACTGCTAAAATAGGAGTAGTGATGCCTTGAGTATGCTTGCCCAACCTTTGACCTTGAAAATCAAACTGTTGTAGGTATTTTTAACCAAACCCATACTACTTTGAAAGTTAAGCATCATTTTGGAGAGGTATATTTGCATCTTTGTCATGATTTACCTATTCTTGTGGTACTATTTCTTGCTCTGATTTTGCTTTTTGATCATTTTGATGTTTTGAGTTATGATTTGCTAACCACTTTTGTAATGTTTCTAAATTTGACCTTTTGTTAATGTGTTCTTATGTTACTATGGATTGCTTGATTGATTTAACTTATATAGGGTCTTCTTTATAAATCATCTATTATATATATGTTTTAAATGCTAAACATGATTTTGTGTGATGCCCATGCATTTTATGATATGCACAATAATATATGGATCTCCTCACTGGATGTAGGGGAGGTAGTTTGATCAACTTAGATTTAATCATTTCCTATAGTATCTCGCTTGAACTCTTATTTTATATTTGAATGTTTTTTGAATCACTAGTTGTGGAGTTACTTTGTTGTGATATGTAACATTGCTTGCAACCAATTGACTAGGTGAAGGTACATATACATGATTGAAACTAGGGTGCCATTAAGGATTTTGTATTATAATTTAATTTGTCAATGTTGTGATATTTTCATGTAATATCCGATTCTGCATTTAAAAATCTAAAATTAGCTTGCTCATATTGGTGATTTGATTCCTTAGACTCTCATAATTTCAAACCCTAGTTTATTTTTATTGAACATGTAAGCACATATGTTGAAGATGGTTTGAAGAAGCTATAGTTTTAATGTATGTATTATGAAAAATAGTATAGGCTAACTCACCTTTTTGAGGGGTGATAACATGGACCTAGTTAGAGGGAAAGTAGTTATCACCCTCATGAGGGAAAGGAGGAAAAGGGATTTCTTTCTTCTGCATGAAATATGACATTAAAAAAAGAGTAGCTTAGGAGGCATATACATCTAGGTAGAGACCATGTATATGGGCTAAAATACATGTAAGTGGAGTTATAAATTATATAGCAATATGATTATATAGAACATTCCACATGAGAGATAACAAATAAGGGATGGAGAGTATGGAACTATGCATTGATGCATAAATAAATTTGACATGTGTTATGATATCTCTAATATGTCTAGCAAGATAATATTGAAAAATTTTCCACATGAGAAATAGAAAGTAAAGGGTAGAGATCATAAATTTTTAAAATTTGAAGTGATTTTTTTATTTTAATAAACAATTAAAAATTTAAAAAATGATTGAAAAAATATTGTAAAATTATTGGTAGATAGTTGATGTAACTAGGGTTTGAAATGATTTATTTTTGAAATTAATATTTAATTTGAGAATTTTAATCAAATTTTTGATTTATATGTGGAAGCAAAAAATCATTAGATTAATGATGGAAAATTACTGGGACCTAGTGTATGCAATTAGGGTTTGAAATAAATTTATTTTAAAATTTACTAGAAAAAATTTTAGAGGAATTTTTTATTTTAATATTTAGGAAAAAAATTAGAAATAAATGGGAAAAATTAGTGAGGAATTTACCCTAGGGTTTCTAGGGTTTTTATGCAAAATTTGAAATAATTTGGGTTCACCAAATATTTTATTATTTTTAGAATAATGGAGTTTTATTCCTATTTAAATAAATAGGTTTAAGGAGGGTAAATCAATAAAAAATGTGCAATAATTAATCCACTAATTGTGTAAATAGATTGTATTTTTACCTTTTCTAAAAATAGTAATAATAGAGAGAAAATCAAACTTAGCTGGAACTTGACTGAGATAAATGTTGCAAGGTCTAGAAATTTCTATGTAGGCTTGGGATACTATCATAAATAAGATCTAAAAGTTCATTTTTGGATTGGAAATGAGCACCAAAATTGGGGCACCCTACTATTTAGTGTTGTAGTCATTTTTTTGTACTATTGCCTACGTGATATGAGTTTTCTAGGTTCTACTTGGCAAGTCTATATTACTCTGTCAGTGAAATATCAAAGCCTAGAATTTTTTGAAGCTTTTTGTGCATCTATTTTAATCTTCAAATCCCTAGGAGTTCTTTGTTCTTAAACTTGAATGGCAACTTGGGAAAGAGAGAGAAGGGGTTAGTGTGTAAAGGATACACTGAATGCAATTCACATCTTATGTGTGGGCACACTACCTACATACCAATACTTTGAGGAGGGATCACGCTAATGGAGTTATCTCATTGAAGTTCCTAGTGTAATTGTATATAAAAATCAAACTAGATGTGAAAATAGGTGTATTTCAGATGGCTAGGGGCTAGTGTAAGGGTTTAAATAATCTTAGAATAATATTAGAAGGTTGTATGTAGAGAATAGGGAAAAGTGATTGAATTTAATGTTTGTATTCTTTCTTATATCTTTTAAATTAGTGCAAAAACTTCTAAATGGACTTTAAATTTCCTTTTATAGGGAAATTAATGATTGTGGGCTAAATGAATTCACATTAGGCCAACATGACTTAGGATAAGCATTCAGGAAAATATGACCATTAGGACCAAAACTACACTTGGACAATAATGCTAAAAATAGGACACCCTGGGTTTCAGTGCTCCTATCCAAGTAAGGAACTATTTTCCAAAGGGAATGAGACTTAGGGGGATGGATCTTGTCCTAAAAGAGATACCTAGGTCTATAAGGATTAAGTTTGGAAGGCTATGGATGGCTAGGAATAAGTGAAAGAAAAGCCTAAAAAGGGTTTTGCAAGCAAGTAGGAGGACCTCTGGACTAGGTGTCTTTAGCCATACTTAAGTAACCACATTTTTCATTTTATATGACTAAAAAAGGTTATTTGAATTATAATAAAATAATGTATGACTTTTAATAGTGATAAATGGTTGTTGTAGATGTTCTTGAGATTCCTTAGAACATGATAATTAGAGAATAACTTAAAATTTCAAAGAAATGAGAGTGAATAATGATTATAATAAGGATAATATAAATAATATGGATTACACATATAATCAAACATATATAATCTACCTATTAAAACTAATATTATTTAAATCAGATCTACATTTTCCAAGAAAACTTAATAGAAAACATATTGAAAGCTCAACACTTCATAGAAAATAAATAATCAAGTGTGTGTGTGTGTGTGGGGGGGGGGGGTGTGATATTATGCTCAAATACAACTTATCCATTTATTATTTATGCTTCACACATTATAATAAAACTTTAGTTACAAACATATTCTATAATAAGTATTACATGACAAATGGAATAATCTCTATACAACCATAACAATAGGAAATACTATGATTAAGAATGTGATAAAAAATAATTACAATAATAATAACAACCTATTTCCATATAATATTGGTTAACTTGTAGTATCTTCATAGTTATTTCTAACCTTTAAGTAGTTTTTATCATAACCCACTATCACTACATCATCCATGTTATTACAACAACATGTATCTAGTGTGAAGTTAGGAATAGATTAACAATAAAAAAACATACAACCAATTATAACCCATATGATGTGTCGCCTATACTCCACATGTTGGGATGCACACATAATGTCTTGATAACACTCTCCTAGACTTAAAATGTTTGATCGCCTTGAGACAACATCACCAATTTGAAGAATCTAGTATATAGAGAGTGTTACATCCCAATTTTTCTCTAGACTTGATAACCTATTGATTTATGGATTTTATAATTATTTTTTTGATAATTAATATTTTAACAAGTTGAATTTTATAGACTAATGTATGGAAAATTATATGTTGCTTATTTTCATGATCATTAACTTGTTGAGTTAGTTGTACTTGTATGTTATTCACATGATGATCATGATTACTTAGTTCATTATACTAGTATATTATGGATTTTATATTTATTTAGGATTTTTTTTTTTTAATTTTGAGTTGGATGTAAGATAGAGTCTATCCCTCAAACTATAATGGGGGGAGAACATCATCAGATAGGGTGGAGTAGATGGAGGATGTTTTGGGGATGATAGAATGAAAATCAGGAACCCTACACACACCACAAATAATATAATCTACTTTCTAATCATTTTTTGATTTAAATAGATTCTAGTTACTTTTAATTTTTTTTACATTTTTTCCATTTGAATATGGTTATTTTTCATATGGGCACCATACTCTAATTTGGTTTCATGTTTACAAGTGTAAGGTTAAAATCTTATATATTGTTTCACTTAATGTACCTCATCTAATTATGTTGCCATAACTTATGCTTTGGAATATATTTTAACCTTTTTAGGAATTTATGGTTTTATTCCTAATTTTGTTAAAGGGTCTGAGTAGTAAAATCAATCAATAATTATGTCATAAATAAGCTATTAATTTTTTAAATTTATTGGTAATTAGAGATTTTCTAAAAATAGTAATAAGAGGGAGAAAATAAGACTTAGTATAGACTATGCTGATCCAAATAAGATAGAGGATGATATTGAATATACAAGACTAAGACACTATCACAAACTAAGATCTAAACTTTGTTTTTTGATTAGATAAGAGTACCAAAAGTATATAGGAGTGGAATCGACACTATAATCCTTGTCCAATTTTGATTTCATGAGGGTTTGAGATTTTTAAGTTTTGTTCGATAGGTCTGTGTGACCCTATCTCTAGAGTTTCAATATCTAGATGTATGTAGAGCTCTTTGTAGAGTATATTTTATCTTCAAACCCTATATTCCATTATAATTTGACCAATTTTTAATTAAAGGGGGGGGGTTAGTTTTTTTAAGATTCACTAGATGTGGATCTACACCCCTTGTGTGGGTATGTTACCTACATACCAATACTCTAAAGAGGGATCAAGCCATATGTAGTTCTCCCTTTGAAAGTGCTTTGTGAAACTATGATATAAAAATGTAAGGAAATGCTAAACTGGGTGTACTTGATATGACTAAGTACTATTATAAGGATTTCAATAAGCTAGAAATAGTATTGAATGGCTATATACAAAGAATAGGTAAATGTGCTTGAGTAGTCTTGCTTGTATTCTTTCTTGCTTTATGATATCTGTCAACCCTTTCCAAATGATCTTTGAGTAGGATTTTATAGGGATATATTGGTTATGAATTGAATTTGCTTGTGTTAGGCTAACAAGGATAAGGATGGAAAACTAAAAAAATTTGACCATTGGGGCTATAAATGAGCTTGGACAATAGCACCAAAAGTGGATAGGAGTGCCATTGGTGCTATTTTCCTAGTGTGGTGCTATTGTCCTAGGGAGATGAGACATTGGGGGATGGATTGGTCATGAAAATAGGGTCCTATATCAGCTAGGATCAAGTCTAGAAGGCTATGGATGACTAAGAATAAGTGAAAATAAGCCTATGAGGGTCATGAAAGCAAGCAAGAGGGACCTATGGGTTGGGTGTCATTAGCCACACTAAAGTTACCAATTTTTCATTTTTATATGACTACATTTACCCCCATCCCCCTTTATTCTAGTGATGAAACAAAGTGAAATACTAGGATAAAGGAAAAATAGAAAGTGTACCTAAACTTACCTGCAAGGGTGAATCCCATGAAGCTATGTGATGTTGGGTGTGCATAGAGAGAGCATGTTGTGAAGTGTAAATCTACAAGTCAAAATAAAGAGTAGATTAGTTCTTACTAGATATGTTATATCTAAAATAAGAATGTATAAAGTTGGGTAAGAGAGAGAGAGAGGGGAAGAGAAAGGAATGCATACACCTCATCAAGTATGTGAATTATTACAAAGCCTATTGTGCTATTAAGTAATTCTGGATGTGTGATAAACTAAGTGTAACATCACGAATAGAGATGAGTGCTCAATTACCTAAAAATGGCTAAAAAGTGCAATGGATATCCCTTTGGCTCCATCATCACCCACTACATGAAACTAGGTAGTCATGCATGTGTTGATTGATGTTTGGATTGTGTGTATAATCCCTCTAAATAAGTGGCTCAAGAATACAAAGGATAGCTAGTCCTTTGGCTCCATCATTGCCCTATGAAGTGAAGCTATGAACTAATATCATTATGAAATATATGTTATATGAGATGGATCTTAAATCCCATGAATGTACTATGATTTAACAATGTTAGTGTGGATTTTTGATTGTATACTAGAAACTAGGCCACTCTTGGCCACTCTGAAAGATAGAGATTAGGATTATATGAAAACCACTCTAAAAATATGAATCTAGATTATGTGGAAGCCACTCAAGCACTCAAGAAATCAAAAATTAGGCTTGTATAAAATTCAAACCAAAATGATGCCAACCACTTTTAGATGGAGTAAGGCATGCAACTGTTGAGAATGCTTGGGCAATGCTAAACTTAGAAATAAAGAAAATAAATGTGTCGTGCACATTTCCCCCAATCACTAGTGTCTACAACATGGATTCTAATATAAAATTTGTACCAGCTACCCTATCTAAAATTATAAGTGAGAGCCATCATGCCACACATGATGCCCCTATATCTATATTCTTTGAGCAAAATGTGGATTAAGACTGTTGATTCTAAATTGGTCTAGTTGTACAAATAAGTAGATAAACCTAATTTTTTGTCTACTTTTACAAATTTTGGTTTTTCTACTATTTAGATAGGAGTGCTATAAATATATAGTAACACCATCATCACTATAGTCTAGTCTCAACACTATTGTCCTAGGTGAAATATAATGATTGTTCTAGATTTTTTACTGTCTGTCTAGTTTGTTATGACTAGTTTGATGTCCAGTGATTGTTCTTAGTGTTCTAAAATTGGAGTTTTTAGTTGATAGGAAACATGATATCTATGACAAAACTTATATTATTTGCCTCTTCTTCTGAGGGTAGGAATGGAGACCCTACACTGATTTCCCTCAGAAGAAAGAACCCTAAAAGTGTGTTATGCTACAAAATATATGATATAGCAATGACAATTGATAATATATCTCAAGATATAGCATGATTTTTAGTGAGATATTTTTAGATCAACATGGGTATGCTTAGATAGATATGAAAATGTAAAATTATATGTAATATATTGAACTATAATTGGAAGTGTTATTTTTTAGTTGTCATGTAGGCATAGAACATGATGTCTATCATGGCATCTAAGAAGCAAGATAATGTGTGATTTGGATCATGGCATTGTAAAAAATTGAAATAAATCAACCAATATGCACACAAGGAAATAATAAAAAAGCATATAAGAGTGGCCAAGGGGCCAAACAAACAAGGTACATGGGCACGTGTCACTCAAACTAGAAAAAAAGCATACAAGGCATGTTCAAATGTCACATACACATACAATTTAAACAAGAAAGTTGGCATGAAATCCATAATCACATAAAAGAGTATAAGCAAATGACATTAGAAAATGTTCAAAGGTACACACATGAATATAAGTAAAAGACATTGTTAAATATCCTAAGGCACACAAAAGAGATAGAAGCAAAGGACATTGGTAGTTTGTCCTAAAGCACACATAATAGATAAACAAAAACTAACAATGCAATAACATCAAGTCATTCTAGTTAAGAATATAAATCATGTAAATATTGGAAAATACAAGAACATCTAACTAATCAAAGAAAGAGTGAAAGTATGCAAGACATGTTAGTAAAAGACTAGGTATGAGAAAATAAATACAAAAATGCTAAATAATAGTGAGTGTCAATAGAGTAATCTATGTAAGCTAGTAAATAATTTACATCAACATGATAACTAGAGTGTGTGGTGTAGGAATGACATAACCTGGATGGTGTAGTTAAATAGAAGATGCCCCCAATGGGTATGTATATTGATGTATATCTCAATAGAAAAGTATAATGCCCCATTAATGGGTAGAGTGAAGCAATCAAAGAGATGGATGTCACTACACACACTCAAAATAAGATCAAGAGAATAATGTTAATGTAGATAAATTGATAAATAATAAGCATAGAGCAATAAATGTAAGTCTAACATAGTAGTAGCAATGTAAAGCATGGATGATGCATACAATCAAAATGTTTTTGTGTTTTTTTGAGTTATTTGTATGTTTTTATATTTTGAAATATTTGATTGATGTACAATCAATCATAGGGAAATTATGTATAATCAAGTAAAGGATACTATGTTAAACAAAGAAACTATGTAGAAGTATATGCATAATATGTACATAATGACAAAAATGACTAGGTTGGATGGTGTAAAGTGTCCAAGGATGGATCTTGGTAGGGATGGAGCTAGAGGAAGGGATCAGGGCCATCATCAAATGCCTCAAGATCATCGTCATAAGTATCATCATATGATGTAGGTGCTATTTACATGGCATTATCCTATCAAAGGTGAGTTGAAGATTGCTTTAGTGGTGGAGATGTGGATTCTCCTCTAGGATGTTTGAATCTAGTATTTGATTACTTAAGTGGAAGTGGTGGAGATGGTGTTAGTTCTAGTGGTGTTTTAATATAAATAATACCTTGAACCTATAGTTTATATAATCTCTTCTATAAATTTATACATGAGTTTGTATCATGGCCTATGATCTTGTTAAAAAAAATAAATGGGCAACCATCCTATTTTGATAATCTGATAATAGATATATTCCATACTATAGGTAAGGTAATTAATCCATGATCATGTAAAATTTCTAACATAATTTGCGGTTGATGTTGTGTTTCCTACTTGAATCTAAATGACTAGTTATATATCCATAGAGGTAACCATGTGAACTGTATATTCTGAGTGATCTAGTTGTGGTTGCA
Organism: Torreya grandis; assembly: GCA_037957365.1. Lineage (NCBI taxonomy): Eukaryota > Viridiplantae > Streptophyta > Pinopsida > Cupressales > Taxaceae > Torreya > Torreya grandis. The sequence goes on along the minus strand of JARHVA010002167.1, from coordinate 2,177,544 downwards.
AATGTGAAGTATATCTTGTAGGTATAGTGTGAGATGCTAGGAGTGATGTATGATGTGTAATGAGACCTATAGATTCATCTCAATACTCCCTTTTGATACTGGTGTAAATCTCAATCTACACAAATAGTCATCTATAAGTGTGGGTGTCGTATCATCATCAAAAGAAGCTTGCGAATTTATATTAAAATCATGTAAATATGGTAACTCATAATTTACCATAAGGGGTAACTATAATATGGGGGTCTCATCAACTATAGTAGTATAATAAAATGTTACTATGATATTATCTTTAACTAATGGAATAATTATATGTGTAGAAGTAATTGGTACTATTATAACTACTATCAGTGAATGTATAACTATAATATGTGTAGGAATCATGACTGATGGAGTAGCTAGGATGATTGAAGTTGATGTGATTGGTTGAATATCTAGGATTGAAGTCATGAATATAAGTGGAGTGTGAGAATTTATAGCCTTTCCAACCTCATATGTACATATTTGATTAATATAAATGTAATGAAGTGGTGGCTAAACTTTGAAATGATGTGTCCCATCTGGAAAAATAGTAAAAAATGACTCTATAGTTTGATAATATCTAAATGGATGATTATCTAATGGATATGTGTATAGGTTTCCTTCATGGAAAAACTTAAAACATCAATGAAGAGTAGAAGTAACTACCCCCATAACATGTATTTAGGGTCATTTGAATAAAATATTATAATGAAAAGGATCTAGCATGACCTAGAATTATGTAGAGAGAGTTTTGAGTCCTACCGTGATATCCAAAGTAATGGTGCCTAATGTATATCATGGTATATCATCAAACCCTATATTGTTATTATATTATTTTTACATATATGCCATATCTACGCCCATGTTCTGTAGGAATGTAATATTGAATATATTAAGTACAAAACTAGTATCAACTAGAACTCTCTTAAATATGTTGGTTTTGACTTGAGATTATAAAAATAGTGGTAAATGTTGATCAATAATTATCTAAGATGACATGCCATCATTATAAAAATTAATAATGTTTTTGATAGATTTTAGAGTGTTGGCCATGCATGCAAAATAAGAAGGCTTTGAATCAATGGGCATAGAAGTCTAGGTAAGTGCCTAATAAAGAATGTTCTTAAAACATTATATTTATAAAGTAATTCTAACATGGAATTTTAGATGGAGTGTTTTTATACTAATAAAAAATATCATATTCCTTGTGCAAATCTACCTATGCAGGTAGATTGGGCTTGAGAAAGGAAGGAATAAGAGGGTGGTTTGGCTCCTAACTAGGTGGAGGAGGCATGGTGGCATGCTGAGTAATATCTCTAACCACATTATCTACTATCCATATAGGGATAGTAGTAGCTATAGGAGGAGAGAAGATAATCTATAGGTCAATGTGGTGGAAGGACAAAAGGTGTCAACTGGGCTCTCTGGTGATGGGTAGTAACCTGGGGGAAGGGTAAAATGGTCCATACAACATGAATCAACATGAGATAGAGGCTCCAAGGGAGGTCATGCTAAATATATCTTAATATGTTTAATAATAAATTTCATAACGTCATTCCATATTATTAAACATAAGCATGAAATGAAAGGAATAAGGTTTTGTATTAACATATGATAAACTTCATCATTCATGTACATGATAGGACCAATGATAGTTTCCTTGTTATTTGCAAGAAATGTAAGAAGAATTTGTAAATATGTGAGATTTATTTTTACAAGTTGATTATAAATATAAGGTGATACCTCAAAAAGTGAATAGGAGCTAATACATGCAACTAGGGTTTGGATAATGATATTTTTGCAAAATACTATGGAGTTTTGAAAACGAAAGTGAATTTATAAGTTTAAATATGCAATTAAAATTTCAAAAAATTATTAGAAAATGCTTGATTAAATATGACCTAGTATGTGTAACTAGGTTTTTGAGAAAAATAGTTTCTTTTAAATTACTATTGAATTTAGAATGGATTTTTTAATTTTAATATGCTAGTAAAAAATTTAAAAAATTATTGGAAAAATACTGGGACCAAGTATGGGAAACTAGGGTTTGAAAGAAAATTATTTTAAAATTTACTACTAAATTTTAAAATTTGAAATGAATTTATGAATTAAATATTCAAATAAAAATTCAAAAAATTAGTAGGAATTTTACACTAGGGTTTCTAGTGTTTTTGTGCACAAATGAAGTGAGTTCGGTTCCCCAAATGTTTTAACCTTTTTGGGAATATTGGGGTTTTATTCCTAATTTAGTTAAAGGATATAAGTAGTAAAATTAGTCAATAATTATACCATAAATAATCTATTTATTTGTGAAATTTATTGGTAATTAGAGTTTTTTTAAAAATAGTAATAAGAGGGAGAAAATAAGACTTAGCTTAGACTATGTTGATCTGACTAAGACAGAGGCTGATATTGACTATTCAGGATTAGGAGACTATCACAAACTAAGATCTAAACATCATTTTTTGATTGGAAAAGAGCACTAAGAGTGGATAGGAGTGGCACTAGTGTTATAGTCTTTATCCAACACTATTGTCTCAAGAGTCTAAGCTTTTTGGGATTTTTTCGGTAGGTCTATGTCATCCTATCTCTAAAGTTTCAATAGACATAAGTCTATAGAGATATTTGTAAAGAATATTTTCTATTTAAACCCTATCTCCCATTATAATTTGACCAGTTTTTAATAAGGGAGGTTAGTGTGTGTAAGATTCACTAGACATGGATCCACACCCTTTGTGTGGGCATGTTGCCTACATACCAATACTCCAAAGATGGATCAATCCATATGTAGTTCTCCCTTTGAAAGTTCTTGGTGCAATTGTGATATGAAAATGAAAGGAAATGCTAAATTGGGTGTAATTTAGATGATTAGGGACTGGTGTAAGGATTTTAATAAGATGGAAATAGTATTGGATGGTTGTATACAAAGAATAGGGAAATATGCTTGAGTAGTCTTTCTTGTATTCTTGATTGTTTTGTGATATTTTCCAACCCTTTCTAAATTACCTTTAAATGGGATTTTATAGGGATCTATTGGTCATGGATTGAATTTACTCATGTTAGGCTGATAAGGACAAGGATCAAAAACTAAAAGGAATTGATCATCAGGGCTAGAAATAAGCTTGGACAATAGCACTGAAAGCATATAGGAGTGGCATTGGTGCTATTGTTGTATTGTGGCACTATTGTCCTAGGGAGATGGGACCTAAGGGATGGATTGGTCATGAAAGAGGGTCCTAACTCAACTAGGATCAGGCCCAAATGGATATAGATGATTGGAAATCAATGAAAATAAGACTATGAGGGTCATGAGAGCAAGCAAGAGGGACCTATGGGTTGTATGTCATTAGCCACACTCAAGTTAAAAATTTTGCATTTTTATATGACTATAAAATCATTAAATGTCATCACTACTATCTTTGGGATGTGTGTGGTTCTTTCCTTCCCTGAATGATTATGGGTTGTGAGAGTGTGGGGGAAGTGTTTTATAATAAATACATTTCTATAGGAAAATAAGGGGACTTGTTTGCTTTGTATGTTTGATGATTATTAATTTGAATAAATTATTAAATTATGATTAAAGTTGAGTTAGATATTATTATGGTGGTAATTCAATCTTATTATTTATAATGTTTAAAGGTTTATTAATCTAATCAGCAAGGTTCACAAATTTAGGGATTTTTAAGATTTAACTTGAAATCTTTGTGACATTATGCAAAATAAACACTTTGATTATGGATTATAGGGGAAACATTATGCCATTCCTAATATTCTACCAGTTAGTTTTACATGCATATACTTCTTTGATGATCTCATTGTGATCACATAGAGTTTTGAAAGAGATATTAGGGGGTTTTTTAGAAGAAAAATAGTATACACAAAGCTAAAATATGGGGAAGATATTCCTCGAGATATAAACACAAGGTAGGAAGGAAGAGAAAGGAGGAGAAAGCAAAAGGGTTAGAATATTTTTTTACTAGTTGGTAAAGTTGTGACATCTTTTACTAGGTAGGGTTTGTTGGTTAAATTCATAGTTGTATTATATGAATTAAATCAATGAATTTGGTAAATTTTTAATTGTATAGATTTTTCATTTTTCATTATTTTAAATTGTAGAAAAACTAGGGTTATATAATTGGCACTAGGAATAGGCTCAACAGATCCATAGAGCTAAATATATGACTCTATAAACCCTAGTCAAATGGATTCATTGCCAAAATACTTAACTAAATTATAATGTAGAAATTTTTGTGTAGTATACAATGGCTAGCATAATTTTGAATGAGTTATGTAAACATAAATAGATGAAATTTATAGGTAGAAAACCATGCCTATGTTTTCTACAGTAAAATTTGAGGTTAAATTAACTCAATGGATTGTTTTTAAATGTAAACCCTATTTTTGTTAGGCTCAGTCCATCAAATATAATATTGAATCATTTCTTTCATTATACAAAAAAATATTGGGTTTTTTGTATGTTTAAATTGGGTCATGATTTTATAACATTAAACTGAGTTATGCCATGGTTGGGTATGTAAGGTTATTTTTAGTATTTAAAAACTAATATCAGGGCATTCCTTTATTCACACAAAAAATTGACTTATTTTTATGATAGATTAGTTTAAGTTTATTAAAATCAAATTAATGGAATGACTGTGTGTCTAAGGTTATTCTAAGATGAAAAATTATGAAGAATCATGAAGATATAAACCTGTGGATAAATTGAATGTTTATGTATAAGCTACCTCAACTTTAGGATTTCCATTATGAGAAAATTAAATGAGGTCTATATTAATTATTATTGTTAAGGTTATGAATAGGAATGGTCAATGAAGATTGTTATACACACACACACACACACACACACACACACACACACACACACACACACACACACACACACACACACACACACACACACACACATTAGGAATAGGTTGTGGTTATTCTATTTTACATATATAAATGATTTTATATGGTGTTTTAACCTTAAGGAAACTAGATGTAGTGATTATATGCTGACTGGTTATTCACGTAGTTATATTATGGATTTCATTTTAGTGTGATTATGAAGGTAGACAAAATCTAAAATAGACATTACTGATACATAAACATAATATAAATAATTATATTTATATTAAATGAAGATGAAATGAATTCTTAAAACCTATTGAAATATAAATGAATATATCTTTTAATATATATAAGGATACTTATATGTATATGTGACTGGGTTTGTTTATGACTATGTGTTATCTGAGGTACTTAGTTATGGACTACTATAAGTTGTTTGGGATTTAAAAATAGATGTAAAATGAAAGTTTAATCTTTGTTTGATACTAGAAAAGAACTAAATTTCATAATATAATTGAGTGATCTAATATGCATTTGTGTGTGATACTTGTGAATCGATGATAGAATACTATTTAAAATCAAGTATACCATATACAAATATGCATATTATATTATATGATTAATCATTGTATATGATATAACAAAGATTTATGAGTTCATTTATTTACTTAAATTAATAAACTAAACTTAGATATGAAAATAAGGGATTCAAATAAACTCTAAATATGTAGTATTTATGAATTAATAAAGACCATATTAATATTATTTAGTATATGAATAGGCTTATTGATTCACTTTGGGTATATGGAAATAAAGTGATTTTAGGTAAATCAAGTAACTAGTGTTATATGGATGAATACCATTAAGTAAAGAGTTTCATGTAAATACTTTAGTAAACTTAAAGTATGATGTTTAGTTTTACCCAAATGGTATGATTGTTTTAAAATCTATTTATATAGCTGAAATTATGATATAAATAAATTAGATGTTTAGAACTATTATATTATATTTGACATATTCAATGCAAGTCTTTGAGACTTTCTTGTATTATCACATAATGTAGATGCTAGTAGACAAAAACTCATTATAAAATCTTTTAGTTTTAATATTTTTAATTATATGAACCAATCTAGTAATAATGACCCCAAAAAAGTGAGTGAGATAGATTACATTTAATTACTATCACTAATATGCAGAGATGGTGAAATACGATTAAGTGGTGTATATGAAATTGACTGATCCTTAAGATCAGATAACTATAATAAAACTTTGGCCAAAGTAGTCTTTATGGTTAATCATCAGCATTTCATATCTTTGATTTAGTTTACATGTTTTGTAATATATCATGTTAGAATGGATTTATTTATGATATTATATATGTAATAATTATCTTACATCACACGGGTTGTAGCTATAACTCTTGATTCTTGTACTATTATTATCTACCCATTTGTGAAGGGAGAGACATTCCCTAGTTGGGAGATTGTGTGTGGGATTGATGCCTATTTTTGGTGTGGAAAAGCACTTGGATGATACTCTCCCTCCCCTTAGGAGTACTTCACTAGTGATTACACTCATTATTAATTATGGATGTTTTTATTTCAATGTTTTGATAGTAATAAGAGGGAGAAAAAAAGACTTAGCTTAGACTATGTTGATCTGACTGAGATAGAGGCTGATATTGACTATTCAGGATTAGGAGACTATCACAAACTAAGATCTAAACGTCATTTTTTTATTGGACAAGAGCACTGAGAGTGGATCGGAGTGGCACCAGTGTTGTAGTCTTTATCCAACACTATTGTCTCAAGAGTCTAAGCTTTTTGGGATTTTTTTGGTAGGTCTATGTCATCCTATCTCTAAAGTTTCAATAGCCATAAGTCTATAGAGCTCTTTGTAAAGCATATTTTATATTTAAACCCTATCTCCCATTATAATTTGACCAATTTTTAATAAGAATGGAGATTAGTGTGTGTAATATTCACTAGACATGGATCCACACCCTTTGTGTGGGCATGTTGCCTACATACCAATACTCCAAAGATGGATCAATCCATATGTAGTTCTCCCTTTGAAAGTTCTTGGTGCAATTGTGATATGAAAATGCAAGGAAATGCTAAATTGGGTGTAATGTAGATGATTAGGGACTGGTGTAAGGATTTTAATAAGATGGAAATAGTATTGAATAGTTGTATATAAAGAATAGGGAAATATGCTTGAGTAGTCTTTCTTGTATTCTTGATTGTTTTGTGATATTTTCCAACCCTTTCTAAATGACCTTTAAATGGGATTTTATAGGGATCTATTGGTCATGGATTGAATTTACTCATGTTAGGTCGATAAGGACAAGGATAAAAAACTAAAAGAAATTGATCATCAGGGCTAGAAATAAGCTTGGACAATAGCACTAAAAGCATATAGGAGTGGCATTGGTGCTATTGTTCTATTGTGGCACTATTGTCCCAGGGAGATGGGACCTAGGAGATGGATTGGTCATGAAAAGAGGGTCCTAACTCGACTGGGATCAGGCCCAAATAGATATAGATGATTGGAAATAAATGAAAATAAGACTATGAGGGTCATGAGAGCAAGCAAGAGGGACCTATGGGTTGGATGTCATTAGCCACACTCAAGTTACAAATTTTGCATTTTTATATGACTAAAAAATCATTAAATGTCATCAATACTATCTTTGGGATGTGTGTGGTTCTTTCCTTCCCTAAATGATTACGGGTTGTGAGAGTGTGGGGGAAGTGTTTTATAATAAATACATTTCTATAGGAAAATAAGGGGACTTGTTTGCTTTGTGTGTTTGATGATTATTAACTTGAATAAATTATTAAATTGTTATTAAAGTTGAGTTAGATATTATTATGGTGGTAATTCAATTTTATTAATTATAATGTTTAAAGGTTTATTATTATAATCAACAAGGTTCACAAATTTAGGGGTTTTTAAGATTTAACCTGAACTCTTTGTGACATTATGCAAAATAAACATTTTGATTATGGATTATAGGGGAAACATTATGCCATTCCTAATATTCTACCAGTTGGTTTTACATGCATATACATCTTCAATGATCTCATTGTGATCACATAGAGTTTTGAAAGAGATATTAGGGGTTTTTTAGAAGAAAAATAGCATACAAAAAGCTAAAATATGGGGAAGATATTCCTTTAGATATAAACACAAGGTAGGAAGGAAGAGAAAGGAGGAGAAAGAAAAAGGGTTAGAATATTTTTTTACTAATTGGTAAAGTTGTGACATCTTTTACTAGGTAGGGTTTGTTGGTTAAATTCATAGTTGTATTATATGAATTAAATCAATGAATTTGGTAAATTTTTAATTGTATAGAGTTTTCATTTTTCATTATTTTGAATTGTAGAAAAACTAGGGTTATATAATTGGCACTAGGAATAGGCTCGATAGATCCATAGAGCTAAATATATGACTCTATAAACCCTAGTCAAATGGATTAATTGCCAAAATACTTAACTAAATTATAATGTAGAAAATTTTGTGTAGTTTACAATGGCTAGCATAATTTTGACTGAGTTATGTAAACATAAATAGATGAAATTTATAGGTAGAAAACCATGGCTATGTTATCTACAGTAAAATTTGACGTTAAATTAACTCAATGGATTGTTTTTAAATGTGAACCCTATTTTTGTTAGGCTCAGTCCATCAAATATAATATTGAATCATTTCTTTCATTATACAAAAAAATATTGGGTTTTTTGTATGTTTAAATTGGGTCATGATTTTATAACATTAAACTGAGGTATGGCATGGTTGGGTATGTAAGGTTATTTTTAGTATTTAAAAACTAATATCAGGGCATTCCTTTATTCACACAAAAATTTGAGTAATTTTTATGATAGATTAGTTCAAGTTTATTAAAATCAAATTAATGGAATGACTGTGTGTCTAAGGTTATTCTAAGATGAAAAACTATGAAGAATCATGAAGATATAAACCTGTAGATAAATTGAATGTTTATGTATAAATTACCTCAACTTTAGGATTTCCATTATGAGAAAATTAAATGAGGTCTGTATTAATTATTATTGTTAAGGTTATGAATAGGAATGGTCAATGAAGATTATTATATATATATATATATACACACACACACACATATACATAAGTATATTCATATAATTTATGGGGGATGGACATGTTTTTTGTGACATACACACATCCACATGTGTGTGTACACACACACACACACACACACACACACACACACACACACACACACACACACACACACACACACACACACACACATTAGGAATAGGTTGTGGTTCTTCTATTTTACATATATAAATGATTTTATATGGTGTTTTAACCTTAAGAAAACTTGACGTAGTGATTATATGCTGACTGGTTATTCACATAGTTATATTATGGAGTTCATTTTAGTGTGATTATGAAGGTAGACAAAATATACAATAAACATTACTAATATGTAAATCTAATATAAATAATTATATTTATATTAAATGAAGATGAAATGAATTCTTAAAACTTATTGAAATATAAATGAATATATCTTTTAATATATATAAGGATACTTATATGTATATGTGACTGGGTTTGTTTATGACTTTGTGTTATCTGAGGTACTTAGTTATGGACTACTATAAGTTGTTTGGGATTTAAAAATAGATGTAAAATGAAAGTTTAATCTTTGTTTGATACTAGAAAAGAACTAAATTTCATAATATAATTGAGTGATCTAATATGCATTTGTGTGTGTGTGTAATACTTGTGAATCGATGATAGAATACTATTTAAAATCAAGTATACCATATACAAATATGCATATTATATTAGATGATTAATCATTTTATATGATATAACAAAGATTTATGAGTTCATTTATTTAATTAAATTAATAAACTAAACTTAGATATGACAATAAGGGATTCAAATAACCTCTAAATATGTAGTATTTATGAATTAATAAAGACCATATTAATATTAGTATATGAATAGGCTTATTGATGCACTTTGGGTATACGGAAATAAAGTGATTTTAGGTAAATCAAGTAACTAGTGTTAGATGGATGAATACCATTAAGTAAAGAGTTTCATGTAAATACTTTAGTAAACTTAAAGTATGATGTTTAGTTTTACCCAAATGGTATGATTGTTTTAAAATCTATTTATATAGCTGAAATTATGCTATAAATAAATTAGATGTTTAGAACTATTATATTATATTTGACATATTCAATGCAAGTCTTTGAGACTTTCTTGTATTATCACATAATGTAGATGGTAGTAGACAAAAACTCATTATAAAATCTTTTAGTTTTAATATTTTTAATTATATGAACCAATCTAGTAATAATGACCCTAAAAAAGTGAGTGAGATAGATTACACTTAATTACTATCACTAATATGCAGAGATGGTGAAATATGATTAAGTGGTGTATATGAAATTGACTGATCCTTAAGATTAGATAACTATAATAAAACTTTGGCCAAAGTAGTCTTTATGGTTAATCATCAGCATTTCATATCTTTGATTTAGTTTACATGTTTTTTAATATATCATGTTAGAATGGATTTATCTATGATATTATATATGTAATAATTATCTTACATCATATGGGTTGTAGCTATAACTCTTGATTCTTGTACTATTATTATCTACCCATTTGTGAAGGGAGAGACATTTCCTAGTTGGGAGATTTTGTGGGGGATTGATGCCTATTTTTGGTGTGGAAAATCACTTGGATGATACTCTCCCTCCCCTTAGGAGTACTTCACTAGTGATTACACTCATTATTAATTATGGATGTTTTGATTTCAATGTTTTGATAGTAATAAGAGGGAGAAAATAAGACTTAGCTTAGACTATGTTGATCTGACTGAGATAGAGGCTGATATTGACTATTCAGGATTAGGAGACTATCACAAACTAAGATCTAAACGTCATTTTTTTATTGGACAAGAGCACTGAGAGTGGATCGGAGTGGCACCAGTGTTGTAGTCTTTATCCAACACTATTGTCTCAAGAGTCTAAGCTTTTTGGGATTTTTTTGGTAGGTCTATGTCATCCTATCTCTAAAGTTTCAATAGCCATAAGTCTATAGAGCTCTTTGTAAAGCATATTTTATATTTAAACCCTATCTCCCATTATAATTTGACCAATTTTTAACAAGAATGGAGATTAGTGTGTGTAATATTCACTAGACATGGATCCACACCCTTTGTGTGGGCATGTTGCCTACATACCAATACTCCAAAGATGGATCAATCCATATGTAGTTCTCCCTTTGAAAGTTCTTGGTGCAATTGTGATATGAAAATGCAAGGAAATGCTAAATTGGGTGTATTGTAGATGATTAGGGACTGGTGTAAGGATTTTAATAAGATGGAAATAGTATTGAATATTTGTATACAAAGAATAGGGAAATATGCTTGAGTAGTCTTTCTTGTATTCTTGATTGTTTTGTGATATTTTCCAACCCTTTCTAAATGACCTTTAAATGGGATTTTATAGGGATCTATTGGTCATGGATTGAATTTACTCATGTTAGGTCGATAAGGACAAGGATAAAAAACTAAAAGGAATTGATCATCAGGGCCAGAAATAAGCTTGGACAATAGCACTGAAAGCATATAGGAATGGCATTGGTGCTATTGTTCTATTGTGGCACTATTGTCCTAGGGAGATGGGACCTAGGAGATGGATTGGTCATGAAAAGAGGGTCCTAACTTGACTAGGATCAGGCCCAAATAGATATAGATGATTGGAAATAAATGAAAATAAGACTATGAGGGTCATGAGAGCAAGCAAGAGGGACCTATGGGTTGGATGTCATTAGCCACACTCAAGTTACAAATTTTGCATTTTTATATGACTAAAAAATCATTAAATGTCATCACTACTATCTTTGGGATGTGTGTGGTTCTTTCCTTCCCTAAATGATTATGGGTTGTGAGAGTGTGGGGGAAGTGTTTTATAATAAATACATTTCTATAGGAAAATAAGGGGACTTGTTTGCTTTGTGTGTTTGATGATTATTAACTTGAATAAATTATTAAATTTTTATTAAAGTTGAGTTAGATATTATTATGGTGGTAATTCAATTTTATTAATTATAATGTTTAAAGGTTTATTATTATAATCAGCAAGGTTCACAAATTTAGGGGTTTTTAAGATTTAACTTGAACTCTTTGTGACATTATGCAAAATAAACACTTTGATTATGGATTATAGGGGAAACATTATGCCATTCCTAATATTCTACCAGTTAGTTTTACATGCATATACTTCTTTGATGATCTCATTGTGATCACATAGAGTTTTGAAAGAGATATTAGGGGGTTTTTTAGAAGAAAAATAGTATACACAAAGCTAAAATATGGGGAAGATATTCCTCGAGATATAAACACAAGGTAGGAAGGAAGAGAAAGGAGGAGAAAGCAAAAGGGTTAGAATATTTTTTTACTAGTTGGTAAAGTTGTGACATCTTTTACTAGGTAGGGTTTGTTGGTTAAATTCATAGTTGTATTATATGAATTAAATCAATGAATTTGGTAAATTTTTAATTGTATAGATTTTTCATTTTTCATTATTTTAAATTGTAGAAAAACTAGGGTTATATAATTGGCACTAGGAATAGGCTCAACAGATCCATAGAGCTAAATATATGACTCTATAAACCCTAGTCAAATGGATTAATTGCCAAAATACTTAACTAAATTATAATGTAGAAAATTTGGTGTAGTATACAATGGCTAGAATAATTTTGACTGAGTTATGTAAACATAAATAGATGAAATTTATAGGTAGAAAACCATGGCTATGTTATCTACAGTAAAATTTGACGTTAAATTAACTCAATGGATTGTTTTTAAATGTGAACCCTATTTTTGTTAGGCTCAGTCCATCAAATATAATATTGAATCATTTCTTTCATTATAAAAAAAAATATTGGGTTTTTTGTATGTTTAAATTGGGTCATGATTTTATAACATTAAACTGAGTTATGGCATGGTTGGGTATGTAAGGTTATTTTTAGTATTTAAAAACTAATATCAGGGCATTCCTTTATTCACACAAGAATTTGACTTATTTTTATGATAGATTAGTTCAAGTTTATTAAAATCAAATTAATGGAATGACTGTGTGTCTAAGGTTATTCTAAGATGAAAAATTATGAAGAATCATGAAGATATAAACCTGTAGATAAATTGAATGTTTGTGTATAAACTACCTCAACTTTAGGATTTCCATTATGAGAAAATTAAATGAGGTCTGTATTAATTATTATTGTTAAGGTTATGAATAGGAATGGTCAATGAAGATTATTATATATATATACACACACACACACATATACATAAGTATATTCATATACTTTATGGGGGATGGACATGTTTTTTGTGACATACACACATACACATGTGTGTGTGTATACACACACACACACACACACACACACACACACACACACACACACACACACACACACACACACACACACACACACACACACACACACACACACACACACACACACACACACACACACACACACACATTAGGAATAGGTTGTGGTTATTCTATTTTACATATATAAATGATTTTATATGGTGTTTTAACCTTAAGGAAACTAGATGTAGTGATTATATGCTGACTGGTTATTCACGTAGTTATATTATGGATTTCATTTTAGTGTGATTATGAAGGTAGACAAAATCTAAAATAGACATTACTGATACATAAACATAATATAAATAATTATATTTATATTAAATGAAGATGAAATGAATTCTTAAAACCTATTGAAATATAAATGAATATATCTTTTAATATATATAAGGATACTTATATGTATATGTGACTGGGTTTGTTTATGACTATGTGTTATCTGAGGTACTTAGTTATGGACTACTATAAGTTGTTTGGGATTTAAAAATAGATGTAAAATGAAAGTTTAATCTTTGTTTGATACTAGAAAAGAACTAAATTTCATAATATAATTGAGTGATCTAATATGCATTTGTGTGTGTGTGTGTAATACTTGTGAATCGATGATAGAATACTATTTAAAATCAAGTATACCATATACAAATATGCATATTATATTATATGATTAATCATTGTATATGATATAACAAAGATTTATGAGTTCATTTATTTACTTAAATTAATAAACTAAACTTAGATATGAAAATAAGGGATTCAAATAAACTCTAAATATGTAGTATTTATGAATTAATAAAGACCATATTAATATTATTTAGTATATGAATAGGCTTATTGATTCACTTTGGGTATATGGAAATAAAGTGATTTTAGGTAAATCAAGTAACTAGTGTTATATGGATGAATACCATTAAGTAAAGAGTTTCATGTAAATACTTTAGTAAACTTAAAGTATGATGTTTAGTTTTACCCAAATGGTATGATTGTTTTAAAATCTATTTATATAGCTGAAATTATGATATAAATAAATTAGATGTTTAGAACTATTATATTATATTTGACATATTCAATGCAAGTCTTTGAGACTTTCTTGTATTATCACATAATGTAGATGCTAGTAGACAAAAACTCATTATAAAATCTTTTAGTTTTAATATTTTTAATTATATGAACCAATCTAGTAATAATGACCCTAAAAAAGTGAGTGAGATAGATTACATTTAATTACTATCACTAATATGCAGAGATGGTGAAATATGATTAAGTGGTGTATATGAAATTGACTGATCCTTAAGATTAGATAACTATAATAAAACTTTGGCCAAAGTATTCTTTATGGTTAATCATCAACATTTCATATCTTTGATTTAGTTTACATGTTTTTTAATATATCATGTTAGAATGGATTTATCTATGATATTATATATGTAATAATTATCTTACATCGTATGGGTTGTAGCTATAACTCTTGATTCTTGTACTATTATTATCTACCCATTTGTGAAGGGAGAGACATTTCCTAGTTGGGAGATTTTATGGGGGATTGATGCCTATTTTTGGTGTGGAAAGTCACTTGGATGATACTCTCCCTCCCCTTAGGAGTACTTCACTAGTGATTACACTCATTATTAATTATGGATGTTTTGATTTCAATGAGACTCACCTACTCTATGGAGAATTGTAAAATTGTAAATTATTTTTAAACCATGTATTATGTTGATATTGTACTATTTCATTATACTTAACTACTAAAATACTTGTATGTACCATTGTATTAGTAGTGGTTAAATTTGTAAATCTAATTTTATGAAAAAATTATAGTATTCATTTTCATAATCATCATTGTACTTGATCTTGTGATCATTGGCTAAAAAGATTAGCTATAGACATTGCATATGGTTAACTTAAACTAATGTATTTAGCTAAAGCTCGCTATGTTATGGTTTCAGTGTGAAAGAATATGTAAATTGAATTAGTGTATATTTTTTTAATTTTTTTCCTTATTTTAGTAAAATCTAATGGGGTTGTTACATTGTGGCATTAGATCTAAGCCTCAAACTCAAGGATTTAATGAGTCCATTAGTGCAAATGTATTCTCCTATTAAATATGAAGAATAATGGTACAAAATATACATGAAGGTGAATGTACTTAAAACATCAACCCTCTAGTGGATCTAAATCAATTTATCACTAAAAAATATCCAAATTTGTATTAGATATTCATATCCATGCATAAAATGAGGGACCAAATCACAACCTTAGAATAGGAAGTGCATGCGTATGTTGAGGAGATTAATCAAGAAGAACCTGAAGAGCATCCTGTTAAATAGGAAAATCCTCAATGTCATAAGCATGAGGAGGTGTGAGAAGATGTGAGAGCTTGAGTTCCTATAAAGATGGCACAGGATATGATAAAGGTGAATCCACCCAAGTTTGGTAGAACTATTTTGGGAGATGGAGCTTAAGTGTGGATAATAGATATGGAGAAGTATTTAGAGATTTGAAATTACTCTAAAGTCACTAAGGCATTTTGGGGAACATATAAGCTTGATATAAAAACAACAATATGGTGGTCAAATAAGAAGATCAAGATGAACCTCAACACTACCACCATCACCTAGGAGTAGTTTATGACAATGTTTAGGTCATGATGACTTCTTCACCTATATTTTGATCAAAAGCTATTTTTTTTTTTAGAACCTTAACTAGGGAGACCATTTTATGAATGAATATTGGGATCAATTCACTAAGCTCTTAAAGTATGTCCCTTGATATAAGCAAGATGAGATATTTCACATCATAAAGTTCATTATGGGATTAAAAACCACAAATTGGTTGTGAGGTGGATGTGCATGGACCATATACCATGGATCAAGTCTTCGAAAAAGAAGTTAAATAAGATTACAAGATGGAATCTCTTGCTCAAGTTAGAGATGAATTCAATAATAATTTTAGAGGTCCTAAAAAAACACTCAAAAATAATAATTTCAAGAGGAGTGGAGACTCTAATAACTAATTTAAGAACCATAATGCTACATTCAATAGTAGCTTAAGAAACAAGAAACCTAGAAATGGTTTTAAGGGAGGTTTTGAGGGGAATCAATAGTCAAATAGAAGAGGACCACCTAGAGGATGTTTCATCTGTGGAGGTGATAATTATGCTAGGGAGTGTACTCAAGGTAAATTAGATGGAATGAAAAAAGGTTGTAATTTGCAATAGGGGAGTTTTTAGTAGAGGATTCATGCAGCTATTGACAATCATTAAGATGAGTTCCATGTTTTTCTTATTGAACTGATATGTATTTTATTTGATCACTCAATTTCAATTTTAATTAATAGTGGGGATATTGAATGTTTTATTACTCATACAATGATTATTAAGTTGTCTATAAAATTTGGTATTGTAGAAAATGCATGGTCAGTACAATATGTGAATGAATCAAATGTTAAGGTTAATAAGTGTCTAGTGGAATCCGAGATCAGGTTACCTAATTTCACTATAATAGTGGATCTATATGCTACATTGGTGGGGTAATATGATGTGATCCTAAGATTAAATTGGCTTATGGAGCATAAATCCAATGTTGATTGCTATCTCAAGAAATTAGAGTGTCAAGATGATTTTGGAAATTAGACACAACTTCAAGGTGAGAAAAGAGAATTAAATCTTAAGCAAATTTTATCAATTCAAATCAAGAAGGCTTAGAAAAGGGATGTCCATCATTTATTTTTAAAATAGATGAGATGGAAGAATCTACGGAACCATCCATTGAGGATTATCTTTTTATTAAGAACTTTCAGGATGTGTTTCTAGAGGAATTTCTAGTATTACCACCTAAACTTGAGTTTGATTTCTCAATTGACATAATACTTGGATCTAAAATGCAATCCAAGGGACATTATAGGATGAAAACTATAGAATGAGTTGATTTTAAATCTCAACTTTAATATTTTTTATCAAAAGGGTTGATTCAATCACGTGTGTCGCTATGGGGTGATCTAGTGGTGTTTATTAATAATAAAGATTGGTACTCTTCACCCTTGTATTGATTGCAATATGTTGAATAAGGAAAAAAATAAAAAATAGATATCCATTACCTCATATTGACAATCTTTTTGATGTGATGGGAAATAGTTTTCTTTAGGATTGATCTTCGAGTAAGGGATCATGAAATGAGAATTTGAGATGAGGATATTCTGAAAATAGCATTTAGAACCTGATAAGGGAACTATGAATTTATAGTGATACCTTTCAAGTTAATGAATGCTATAACAACATTTATGAATCTCATGAACACTATGTTCAAGAATTTTCTAGACCACCTTGTGTTAGTTTTTCTAGATGATATCCTCATTTATTATAAGAATGAGGAAGAAAATCTTCAACATCTAGAACTAGTTTTGCACTAGTTACAAAAGCATAAATTATATGGTAAGTTATTTAAATAGGTATTTTTTAAGAGGAAAGTGCAATATTTGGGACACATTATCTCTGAACATGAAATTTTAGCTTGATCTGGTGAAGATAAGAGCCATAATGGAATGGCTAGTGCCTAAAAATATGCATGAGGTGAGAAGTTTTATTGGATTAGTAGGTTATTATAGGATTTTTTTTCCAAATTTCTCAAAAATATATAACCGAATTACCTATTTTCAATATAATAATAATATTTTATTTGTTATACAAGTGCAAAAAATCCTTCCAATAGATAAAAATGAGGCTTACTTCAACACCTATTCAAAGAGTTTTAGATCCTAATGGTCAGTTCTAAATATTCACTGATGCATTTAGGGATGAAATTGGAGGATTTATTATGTAATATGGTTTATTTGTAGCTTACACATCAAAAAATATTAATCCTTATGAGATAAATTATGCCCTTAATGATTTGGAACTTACTATAATAGTGCATGCCTAACATGTTTGGAAGCATTATCTATTAGGGAAACCATTTGAGCTCAAGACTGACAACTTGGGACTCAATTATATTTTTACCCAACTAAACCTACATGTATTTTAGAGACATTGGTTATTATTATTATCTAATTATGATTTTGATATTAATTATATAAAGGGTAAATAAAATAGAGTTAAAAATGCCCCAAGTCATAGAAGGTACATAACAACCTTGGCTACTATTAAGAATATTTTTAGTGATCAAGTAATTAAATTATACCATAGAGATTAATTATATGAGTAGGTTAAGAAAGATTTGTCAAAAGATGCTCAAAACCCCATGTTTAGGGGATTCATGTTGGAGAATGATGGTTTTTGAGGTATAATAGTAGGATGTGTGTACTTGATAGAAAGAATTTAAGGAGCATCATGCTAAAATAATTAACCAATACCCCTTATTTATGTCATCCTAGAGTAACTAAGCTCATTATTCAGATAAGACCTCCTTATTTATAGAAAGGAATTAAAAATGTAGTGGATTTTATATCTCATTATTTAGAATGTCAGCATGTGAAAGTTGAACATGTACATCTGGTAGGATTTTTATATCCTCATGATATACTGAATGGAAGTGACAAGTAATTAGCATGGAATTTGTCCAAGGTTTGTCATTATCATGGAACCATCATGATATTATCTTGATGGTAGTTGACAAACTAACCAAAGTGTCTCACTTTATACCAAGTAATTTTACTGATGATGCACCAATGATTGCAAAGAGATTCATGAAAGAGGTGTATTTATTATATGTATTTATATAAAATATCATTTGTGATTGAGATTTGAGAATGACTTATAAATTTTGGTTGAATTTAAATTTAGCTCTAGGACACACAGTTCAATTTTAATACTACATATTACCTAAAATAGATGTACAAATAGAGAGAGTTAAAAAAGTTTTATAAAATCTCATTTAATTGTGTTACAATTATCAATAATAAAATCATGAGGAGTACCTTCCATTGGTTGAGTTTTCTTACAATATGTCATACTAAATAGCATTGAAAATGGCCCTATTTGAGGCATTATATGGAAGAAAGTGTACAACACCAATTGGTTGGTATAGGTTAGAAGACAAAGTAGTATTTGGATGTGAAATGCTTGTGGAGATGGAAGGCCAAGCTAAAACAATTAGGCAAAGGTTGTATAAGGCTAACTATAGATAGAAAAGTTAAGATGATCTAAAAAGAATAACAAGATAGTTTTTTGTTGGTGATAAAGTATCTATATGGATTAAGCCTTAGAAAATATTGATTAAGTTTGGTAAATTAGTGAATATTTTACCAAGATATGTGGGACACTTTGAGGTTTTAGAAGTGATCAATCATATAGTGTATAGGCTTACTTTACCACTAGATGTAGCTCTCTTGCATAATGTTTTCCATGTGTCCTATCTTAAAAAGTATGTTTCTAATCCTTCTCATGTATTATATTGGATTTATTTACAATTAATGTATCATGGGGTGGTCATAGTATAACTAATTAGAATAGTTGACACTCAAAAATCTAGTTTGCATAATAAAGAAGTGTAATAGTACGAGGTCCAACATGACCAATATTATAAAGATAATGCCACATGGGAGGATTATAATTACTTTTATAGGCTATTTACACATTTTTTACTTAATTTTTTTGGATATGATTTAATATTTTGCTGAATAATTTTTAATTTCAGAACTTATAATGGAATAATTTTCATCAAGATGATGACTAGCTTTTTGTTGGGGGGAAGGAGGGTGTTACATCCTAATTCTTCTCTAGACTTGATAACCTATTGATTTATGGATGTTATGGTTATTTTTTGGATAATTAATATTTTGATAAGATGGATTTTATATAATGATGTGTGAATAATTATATATTTTTTTATTTTCATGATCATTAACTTGTTGAGTTAGTTATACTTTTATGTTATGTATATGATGATCATGATTACTTAGTTCATTACAATAGTATATTATATATTTTATCTTCATTTAAGATAAATAAATTTGTTGTTCAAAGGTAGATTTAAGATAGAGTCTATCCCTTAGAATATGATGGTAGGAGATCATCATCTAAGAGGGTGGAGTAGATAGAGGTGGTTTGGGGGATGATAGAATGAAAATTGGGAACCTTGCACACACCACAAATAATAGAATATACTTTCTAATCATTGTTTAGTTTAAATATCTTGTAGTTGATTTTATTTTTTATTATGTTTTTTGTATTGGAGTATGGTTGGTTTACATATGGGTACCATACTCTAATCTAGTTGCAAGTTTGCAAGTGTAAGGTTAAAACTCTTATATGTTATCTTACTAATCTTACCTCATGTGATTATGTTGTCATAAATTGTGCTTTGGGATCTTTGAATGTCCTTTTTTGTTATCTTTGGTATGTGTTTGAATATTTATACAAACATTCTTCCCTTCCCTAAATGATTATAAGCTATGAGACTGTGGGGAAAGTTTTTTGTAACAAATACATTGCTATAAGAAAAGAAGGGGACTTATTTGCTTTTTATGTTTGATGATTATTAATTTGACTAAATTATTAAATCTTGAATAAATTTGAATTAGATATTATTATGGTGGTAAGTCAATTTTATTGTTTATAATGTTTAAAGTATTATTATTATAATGAGGAAGGTTTAAAAATTTAGGCTTTTTGTAGAGTTGACTTGAACTTTTCATGCCATTATGTAAAACAAACACTTTGATTATGGATTGCAGGGGAAAACAGTAAATCATTCCTAGTATTCTACCAGTTGGTTTTACATGCATAGACTTCTTTATCGAGATCTTAATGATCATAGAGAGTTTTAGTGGATATATTGGGGGGTTTTGTTAGCAAAATCCTAGCATGTAGAAGGATAAAAGATGGGGAAGATATGCCTAGAGATATAAAAACACAACAAGAAGGAAGAGAAAGAAGGAGAAATCAAAAAGGTTTGAAGAAGTATTTAATAGTTGGAAAATACATGACCTCTTTTACTAGGTATGGTCTATTGGTTAAATTTATAGTTTTATTTTATTAATCAAATCAATGAATCTGGTAAATTTTTAATTTAATAGGGTTTTTGATTTTCATTACTTTGAATTGCATAAAAACTAGGTTTATATACTTGGAACTGGGATGGTCTTGGCCCATCCACAAAGACAAATATATAACTCTATAAACCATGTTCAAATGGATTCATTAAAAAATAAATAACTGAGCTATAATGTAGAAAATTTTGTAGTATATAATGTCTAGCAAAATTTTGAATGAGTTGTGTAAACATAAATAAATGAAATTTAAAGGTAGAAAACCCTTCCTATGTTATTTAGGGTAAAATTAAAGATTAAATTAACTCTATGGATTATTTATAAATGTCAACCCTATTGTGGTTAATCTTAGTACATCAAATATAATATTGAATCATTTCTTTCATTATACCAAAAAAATATTTGGTTGTTTGTATATTTAAATTAGGTCATGATTTTGTAACATTAACCTAAGTTAGGGCATGGATGGGTATGTAAGGTTAAAATTAGTATTTTAAAACTAGTATTGAGTTAATCCTTTCTTCACATAAACATCTGGCCTATTTTTATGATAAATTGGTTCAAGTTTATTAAAACCAAATTTAGAGCATGACTGTGTGTATAATGTTAGTCTAAGATGAAAAGTTATGAACAATCAAGAAGATATAAACCTATAGATAGGTCGAATTTTTTCATATAAATTACCTCAATTTTAGGATTTCCATTCTAAGTAAATTAAATGATGGTTGGATTAATTCTTCTTGTTAATCTTAAGGAATAGGAATGGCTAATGAAATGTGTGTGTATGTATGTATACATACACACACACAAAAACACACACACACACACACACACACACACACACACACACACACACACACACACACACACACACACACACACACAGGACATGGATGGGTTTTTCATGACCTATAGATATGTATATATCTATTTATATATATACTAGAACTAGGTTCAAATTTGGATTAGGATACGAATATTCTATTTTACATAGAATATTCGTATCCTAATCCAAATTTGAACCTAGTTCTAGTATATATATAAATAGATATATACATATCTATAGGTCATGAAAAACCCATCCATGTCACACACACACACACACACACACACACACACACACACACACACAATTTACAGGACATGGATGGGTCTTTCATGACCTATAGATATGTATATATCTATTTATATATATACTAGGATTAGGTTCAAATTTGGACTAGGATACACATCTTCTATTTTACATATATAAATGATTTTATATGGCATTTGAACCTTGAGGAGGATCTAAGCATTGATTATATTTTGACTAGTTATTCACTTAATTATATTATGGAGTTTCATTTTAGTGTGATTGTGAAGGTAGAAAAAATGTAAAATAAACATTACTATTGTGTAAACCTTATATAAATAATTATATTTATATTAAGTGAAAAAAATGACTTATTAAAACCTATTAAAATATAAATGAATATATCCTTTCATATATATAAGGCTACTTATATATATATGTGTGTGTGTGTGTGTGTGTGTGTGTGTGTGTGTGTGTGTGTGTGTGTGTGTGTGTGTGTGTGTGTGTGTGTGTGTGTGTGTGTGTGTGTGTGATTCAGTTTATTTATGATTGTGTGGTATTTAAGGTACATAGCTATGGACTATGTGTTGTTTGGGATTTAAACATAGCTATATAACTAAATTTTAATCTTTGTCTAATATTAGAAAATAATTAAATTTATTAATATAGTTGAGTGATTGAATATGAATGTGTGTGTGTGAGTGTGTGTGTGTGTTGGTGTGTGGATGTGTGTGTGTGTGGGTGGATGTGTGTATGTGTGTGTGATAATTGTGAATTGATGAGAATTAATACAAACCATATTAATATTGGTTAGTATATAAATACGCTTATTGATGCACTTTAAGTATATGGAAATAAAGTGATTTTAGGTAAAATGAGTAAATAATGCTAAATGGATAAATAACATTAAGTAAAGAGTTGCATGTAATTATTTTAGTAAACTTGAATTATGATACTTAGTTTTACCCACATGGTATGGCTATTTTAAAATTTATTTATATAGATAACATTAGGTTATAAATAAATTAGATGTCTGGAACTATTATATTATATTTGATGAATTAAATTCAAGTATTTGAGACTTTATTATATTATCACACAATGTAGCTACTAGTAGAGAAAAAATCATTATAAATATTTTTAGTTTTAATACTTTTAAATATATGAAACAATCTAGTACAAATGACCCTAAATAAGTGATTGAGATAGATTCTGTATACACATAATATTTTTAACTTTTATTAAATACTGACACTTTACATCTTGTAGGAACCCATCATGACTCAATCTCTCTGAGTGCATGCCTTAAGCGGTGCACTAGGAAAGGGGTGAGTAGACCTTTGGTGCTTTTTAGGATTGTTCTCCCTTATTGCCACATTATTTCCAATCCATTCATCTCCTAAAAACCTTTCCCTAAGATGTTTCTCCTCCCTTGCACATTCATATGGTCTTTTCCTCTTTCTATCCTTCTTCTCCTTCCTTGTTACCCATTTGACCTATCTAGTACACTAGGTTAACCTAGTCAACCTAGTGTGTTTTGGGTTGGTTTCTTAGCTTGTCAACTAACCTAGCATAGACTTTAGGCATTATCTTGAGAATATACTAGGTCGATCGGGTCGACCTATCACAACCGACATGTCCTAATGATTTTTGGGTAAGATACTCCCCTATATATATATATATATATATATATATATATATATATATATATATATATATATATATATATATATATATAAAAGGTTATTTTGGTCATTACAAGAGACATGTAATAAATATTTATTATTCACTCGTGCTTCTTCACAATTTGTTCTTCCACCATTCTACTTGAGGAGTCTTAGCTTAGGTTTCTAATTTTGGAGAATATAGTCTTGTGGATAGGTCTTACATGGTTTGGCCTAACAAAGTGATCCTTACAAACCACAACAACCTCTTGAAAATCCCCATTGGATAAGAAAGTTATTGAATTGTGATGGGTTCACATTTAGGTATGTATATTATAACTTTATTCTCCTCTCTTTTAGTAGATAGAAGTAGCATAAGTGTTAGATTGAATAATATTACTCTTCATATTCTATGTATTAGGGTGTTACTCATACTTACCTTATTTTAAGTTCCTTATACATATTTGATTGATTTACATCTAACCCCTCACATTGTACCACAGGCTTTGGTGCATAATAGATTAGTTTACTTTTCTTGTTATCAAAATTGTTTCATTGCTTGTTTATTAGCATAAGTAAAATATCAAATCATAGGAATCTTTTAGGGTTTTTATGTAATTGTGCTAGACTATAAGATTTGGAACCCTTCCTAGCATGATATGTTGTCACAAAGGATACAAGTGATCCCCTAATCGGGTATATTAGATCCCCATATTGGTCATGCTCCCACTTTAACAAGTGTATACCCAATCAAAAGTGTAGGTTTATTCTATCTTATTCAATCTAGGATTAATTCATGTACATCATGCAATTCTGATTGCATATATTCTAGTGAAGCTAACATGAATCCTATCCCACAACTAGTTGGATTATCTTCATGGTTCTATTTTTTATCTCTTTCTTATTAGTATTTTCTTTCACTTTGGCTTCACCTTCATTACACTCTAGTGAACCCAACTTGAATCAAATCCTTGCAAGATTTGTTCACTTTTACTACATTTATTTCATTCTTTTTTTCATCATTTATATCATATATTTTGACATACTAATTTGATTCTATCGACCGAGTTATTTTTATATATGTGTAAGAAAAGGCAACTGCATCGATCAACTTGAATCGGTATAATTTTGTAGCACTTTTTAGACTTTCAATTTCATCAACTAGGTCAACCAAGTTGACCTAGCACATTTTTAGTCACTTTTAGTAGGATCTTTTACAACCTAATTGATCAACTTGATTGAGTATAAATTTTAGTTTTATAGACTTCTAGATTAGTCTACTAGGCTGACCAACTCAACCTAGTGCATTTTTAGGCTTCTAATTTAGTCAACTAGGTTGACTAGGTTGACCAGGTCCACCTAGTGCATTTTTAGTACTTTTCTAGCTTTTACAGTAGGTTTTTGTATTGCTTGGTCAATGAGCTTGACCTAGTTTGTAAGATTTTGATAGTTTTATTAAAGGCTTTGGATCACCAATCTCATTCATTTCCATCTTTTAACCATCATTGTCAATATTTTATTCTCTATTTGTTTCTATTCTATACTTTCCTTTCAAGTTTTTAGTCTTCAAAATTGCCTCTATACAACCAATCGGATTGACCTAGTTGACATAGTTTTGTGTTTTGTATGGTATCTGAAACAACTAGGTTGACTTGGTTGACCTAGTAGTTTTTCCAAACCTCATCTTCATCAGTACTATCTCAACCTTGTTGACCTATTTCTATGTGTTATGCACATAGTATTTTCACTATACCTTGTTTCAAAGTTAGAATTCACCTTATATTTAATCACATCTTTCTTTTTAGTTGCTTTCTTGCTTAGAATAGTTCACATAGTCTAATTAGGTGGTTTTTAATTAACCACTTAGTTTCACTATTTGTATTTTATGCACACATAGACAAATCACATAAACATCAGCAAGCATTTAAATATTTGACTAACCAGGCCAACCTACTTTGATTTCATTACCAAAGTGGAAGGTGACTTGATGCTTTGGTCAATTATAAATCATGGTTAATGGTATATTTTGGATAAACACCTAACACCCTTATCATTATGGTGTGTGAAGTGAGGGGGTAGGCCCCAATACCAATGGTATACCATTACCACTACAATCCCTTTCATCCTAAACTCACCTAAAACCATCCATAGATTTCTATTTAGTACCTTGCTTACAGCCAACTCCCTATCATTTAAAATCATTCTTAATAATCTAATTAACATTCTAGGTTGACCAAGTAGCTAGTTTTAATTTCAAGTCATTTTTTTGCTCTTTGATAAATTATGTGTGAAAGAAATTGCATTAGTCAGTGTTGGTACAAGGTTTTTATTTATGTGTATGAATTAGATTAGATAACATCAATTCAATTTATTGTTTGTTTACTTTTAGTATTTACTTTCCTAGATTAGTTAAAAAATTATCTTATTCTATTTCCCATTCTATTATCAATATTTTATTTTTCCCTATTTTCTATACTAGGTCAACCTGGTTGACCCAATACTATCATATACCCTATTTTTTGTCCCTATTTCTACACTAGGTCAACTTGGTCGACCTAGTACAATCTATAGGTCCTATTTTTACACTAGGTCAATCTGGTCGACCTAGTTTTATTTCTTTCTTTCCTTATTTATTAACTTAATTCTTCACCTCTTCCAATTTTCTTTTTATTCATTTCCCTTTGGTTATAATGAGCTGTCCTATTAGAATATTTTTGGAAAGTCTTAATCCATTTAGATCCTATATGGGACATTCATTTCTCCCTTTCTTTTCCTCCCAAGAACACCATCACTCTTGGGGAATTTGTACTCTACCTTCATCTAGAAATTATAACATGGTTCAAATAACACCTCAAGATAAAGTTGATGGATCCAATCCTTTCTACACCTACCAAGAAACCTCTCAAAATCTTCAAAATAATGTGGGTGTGATTGACACAAGTTTACATAACAATCCCACTAACAACCCTTCTTATAATAATCCTCTCTACAACACTAATTTAGGGAATAATCCTTCTAACACCAACCTACCACCTAATACAACCTAATTACTATCCCAAGTGATTCAGCAAATGAAGATTATGCAAATATCTAATACCAATCAAATGATGCAAATTCAACAACACTTGATCAATGGGCTAATCAACCTCTAATCATGCATCTTCAAGCTAATCCTAACTACATTCCTCCACCTATTAGATATCCCTCAGTTAATTTTATTCCTCAACCAATAATGAATAACAAGATTCTTAAAACCATTCAAAATGAGCCTTTATCCCCCTTCATTATATCTATTGACAATGGTAACATATCACCAACTATCAAATATGATGGGACTAAAGACCCCTCCTCATTTCTTAAATCCTTTGGTAATGTCTAAAAAGAGTGGATCTAAAATAATACATTTAATACTAATATCTTAGTTAAAACTTTCACTATTGATGTATTAGAATAGTATAATCAATTACCCTAACATTCTATTTCACAACTTGAAGATTTAGTTAATCCTTTAGTTAAATAGTTTCAACACAATGATCTTCTTAAAAATTGTCTTAACCATTTCATAAATGCTAAGCAATATCCTAATGAATCAGATCATGAATTTATTAAAATATGTAAATCCTTAGCTCATAAAACCAATCATAATATGTTTGATGATAACCTATTCAAACTCTTTATTATTGATTTCACTCCCACTCTTTAATACAATGTTTGAACCTTTACTCCTCAAACTCTAAATGAAGCTCTTGACCAAACTAAATGGAAAGACTTTATTATGAAGTAATTCAAACCTAATTATAATCTTCTTAAAGGATATTTTCAAACATCCAATGATATCACTAGTACCACTTCTCAAACCAAACCCAGAGTTGTCAAAAGTGACATTCCTTTACCATCTCACATACCTCTTTTTGTACATAAAATGAGATAATTTTTACTACCTTCTAAGCCTTTACATATCCTAATGCTCCTCATAAGTGGTATGATCCCAATATATTTTTTTGGTTTTATGCTGACATTGGGCATTCTCATGAATCTTGTAGAGGGATTTCTAAATGTGCTATTTTTTACATGTTTGGTGATTCATTTGAACATGAAACCATGATTAAAAAAATTTCATCAAGAGTATACTAATGCATCTCAAAAATGACAATCCCATATAGCTTATACATCTAATAACCAATAATCTTCCTCTCATAATCAATAAACTTTTAAGGATGTTTGTAAAATTGAAGCTAACTATGACCAATACTTTAAAAAATCTCAATATGTCAGTATGGATAAATTTAATTATATTTGGAAACTAGATCATAAAGATCCTATTAACAAGCCTAAGAAATTTTCCTTGGAGGAATAATTGCTCAACGATACTACCACCATCACTATTTAATTAGAATCACCTGAGGTATAACTTCCTCCTTTTGATCCTCCAACCACATCTATTCTTCCAAAGTATAATTTGTCTTCTAAACCTCGTGGCTCTTCTTCCAAATA
This sequence comes from Torreya grandis, assembly GCA_037957365.1. Classification (NCBI taxonomy): domain Eukaryota; kingdom Viridiplantae; phylum Streptophyta; class Pinopsida; order Cupressales; family Taxaceae; genus Torreya; species Torreya grandis. The sequence goes on along the minus strand of JARHVA010002167.1, from coordinate 2,148,997 downwards.
TCATTAGAATTTTTCAAGAACTTATCTCTATGCCATGTAAGATTCCTCTTATGGATTTGGTTTGCACTTCATCTTATCATCATAAATTTATTTTGAAACAACTCCAAGAGATTAAAGATCCATCTTTTTTTGATGAAGAACCACCTTATATTGATTCTCAACAAACTAACATTGATACCATTGAATCTCTGTGTCCCTCTTCCAAGCCTTCCATTGAATTCCTTGAATAGGACATGATTAATGATGAAATCCTCTTTCATGTCAATGATCTACCTATCTTCATAAAAATATGCCATTAATACCACCCTTATTCAAAAAAATCTAGTTGATGAGGGTTCTAGTATTAATGTGACCTCTTTATGGGTTCTACAACAACTTGGTTATAACAAAGGTCATCTTAAAAAAACCTATCTTACTTGTCATGGTTTTGACAAGACTAATAAAAATAAACTTGGTTATATATGGCTTCCCTTAACCATTGGTCCTAAGACCATTCATACCAAACTCATGGTTCTTTATCTTCCTTTATCTTATAACATACTCCTTGGTCATCCATGGACTCATCGAATGAGAGCCATTACTTTTTTTGGTAGTCAATGCATTAAGTTTCTACATAACAAAAAAATATATAAGAATGCAGTTGATCCCAACCTATAGAGCATCTAGTTACCTACTACTAAATCATAATATCATGTTCTTATGATCCCTTAAATTAATAACGCTCCTTTACCTGAGTTCATCAATATGAATCTTGATTTACAAGTCACTCTTATAGATTCTGATGATGATGAGACCAATGAATTATAACATACTTGCAACATGATAAAATTACCTCCATATATTCTGTAATGGCTTCCTTCTTATCTTTTACTAAGGGATCATACCATTCTTCTCATGGATGAGATTGCCAATTTCCCCCCTCCATGCAATGCTCAAGATACATATTTACCTAAAGATGATTTTAATTGCAATGATTTTAGAGTGGCTAAATTATTTCAATTTCCTCTAACCATGTCTCCTCAAAAATTTAGTAATTTTGGGATTTTACCTTATAAATATCCTCCTAAATCTCAATCATGCACAATTTCTCCCACATACAATGACAACTATATAAGTTTCCAAGCTCAATCTAGAGACTTGGATGTATTGCATCATTAAAATACATTATCCCAAATTCATGCTTTCAATCATGATGTGCATACCATTTTTTTAGAAAATAATTTAGAATTTGAGGGTTATGTGCTTCATATTAATCCTCCTCTTGTTAATTCTCCTTGGGTGTTAGAGAAAATCACACCTTTTGAACCTTCATAAATACTTTCATCTTATTTACCTCCTTTGGATCCTCCCATTGAATCTAATACTTCTCATATAAAATAACCCATCAACACTCCATCTACCTCTTCTACTCTGTCTACTTCCTCTACTCTAGAAATCACACTTGATGCCAAGGCAACCGATGTCTATCAAATACATTCTGAATATGATTTCCATGGTAACAAAATTTTAGATCTAGGTGTAGATGTTGAGTATTTTGGTCCTTTTCCTAATTTTCTTAGTGATTAAGTTATTCTTGAGTTATTTTATCCCTAGGAACCTCAATTCCCCTGGCAATATCATAAACTTGGAAATTTTAAAACTAAAACTTCTCACTATCAATAACTTTGTCACTAGCACTGATCCCAAAATTAATCCAATTTACTATTTAACCAATGCACCATACCAATTTCAAGATGGTAATGCCTTGATTATTGTAAAAATAACTCATATAAAATATGGTACTCTCTCATTCCCTTGACCGATCATAGTTTCCAAAGAACTTTCACCCTCTGAGCATGATAATTTCAGCCTATTTTTTTAATAAGTATCAAGAAGCATTTGCTTGGTCTTACCAAAACATGCCTAGAATTAACCCTAGCATAGTGTTCCATAACATCATTACCTATCTTGATGCCAAAACTATGTGTTAGAAGTAATGCAAATTTACTCCTGAAGTTACCAACTTATACCATAAGGAAATCATCAAACTACTTGATGCCAAATTTATTAAGCCTATGGATTATTCTGAATGGGTTTTCAATATTTTTCTTGTTAAAAAAAAGTTACTATGGTCATCTTTATTTTCATTCATTTCTACAATATTAATCTTGCTTATCTTAAATACAAATTTCATTTGCCTTAAATAGATGCCATTGTTGATTCCACAACTGGATGTGAAATGTTATCTCTTATGGATGGATTTTTAGGATACAACCATATTCATATAGCTCCTGAGGATCAACATAAGACTACTTTCACCATAGAATGGGGAACCTATTATTATTTTAAAATGTCATTTGGTCTTAAAAATGTTGGAGCCACTTACCAATGTGCAATGACTCATATCTTGCATGACCTCATCCATAAAATTTTCAAAACATATGTGGATGATATTATCATTAAATTGAAACATCATATAAGTCATCTATTTGATCTTGCCATCATCTTTGACTGTCTCATTAAATATAATGTTCAATTTAATCCTTTCAAATGTGTCTTTAGAGTTACATCTATAAAATTGTTAGGATTATTAGTTTCTCTTCATGGCATTGATGTTCATCTAGCCAAGATTAATGTTATTATCAACATGCCTATTCCTCATTCTATTCATGATATTCATACCTATTAAGGCAAACTTGGGGAAATTAGATGATTTTTTTTGAGATGTCTTATTAAAGTCACTTCATTAATTGCCTTCTCAAGAAAGGTATAGCTTGGAATGGACATATTTATGTCAAAAATCATTTGACAATATGAAAGAGTCATTGCTTCATCCACCTACACTTCATCCTCCCTCCAATGATAAACCTTTGATTCTTTATGCTTCTTCCACACCTATATCAATAGGTTAAATGCTTTCCCAATAGGATGATATGGGCAAGGAGTATTCCATCCATTATATTACTGAGTTCTCATTGATTATAAAACATGTTATACCAAAGTTGAGTGTGATTGCCTTGCTATCTATTTCACAACTAAAAAGCTTCATCACTACATGATTTACCAAACCAATTATTTCATTGTTCATTTTGACCCCCTGCATCATTTATTCTCTAGAGAAATTCTTCCAGGAGATCAAAATAGCAAGTAAATGGTCTTACTTATGGACTTTGATCTTCACATCATCACAAAAAAAGATGTCAAAGGGAAAGTCATAGCTGACCAACTTGATGTAACTACTATTCTAGCCACTTCTTCCCTTTAAGATAAATTTTTAGATGATAATATCCTCTACATTGAAGGTCTTAATCAATCAATTTCTCTTAAATATTATTTTCATAGCTTTACTATCGATATTGAAGCTAACCAACTTGATGAATCTTTCCCTTCCTCTAATACTAATAAACCAAAGGTAATTATCAAAGAGCCTAAAATTAATGTTGACTTACATAAGGATTCTTGGACCCTTCACTTTGATGGTTCTAAATGCCTTCAAGGAGCTGGTGTAGGTTGCATTCTCACTATTCCTCTTGGCAAGATAATTCCTTTATCTTTCCATTTTACATTTGATGTCACCAATAATATGGCCAAGTATGAATCTCTTATAATATGTATGAGAGCTTCTCTTGATTTAAAAATACAATATATTCAGGCTTTGGGTGATTCTCAACTCATTTTCCAACAAGTTAGTGGTGCCTATCAATGTAAAAGTGAAAACCTTATCACCTATCATCAAATTACAATCACTCCTACCAAGATTTTTTTCTCTTTTACGATTGAGCCTCTTCCTAGAGATCAAAATTCCATTGCTAATTCTCTTGCCTCTTTAGCCTCTCTTTTTCATCCACATCAAGTCCTTTCTAATATTTATTTTATTATACAAATAATCAAATATCTATCATCTACACACTCTCTTGATTCACTTATTTGCCACATCAAGGTTCTCACCATCTGACAATTCCCATGGTATGAAGATATCATCCAATTGTTATAACATCAAACTTATTCTCCTAACTTGGATTCTCATGAAAAGGCACATTTTCACAAACAAGATTTCAAGTACATATTTGGACATAACATCATTTATTATCATAACACTGAAGGTACCTTACTCCATTGTGTCATGCAAGATGAGGTCCCTCCTTTACTTGAACAAGCACATCAGGGCATTTGTGGTGGTCATTTTAGTGGACATGCTACAATCCATAAATGCATACACATGGGTTAATATTGGCCTACTATAGAAAAGGATGCTATTGAATATACTAAAAAGTGTAATCCTTGTTAGATTTATGATGATCTCATTCATTCACCTCCTATTGAACTTCAAACTATTGAATCTCCATGGCCATTTTACACATGGGGATTCGATCTCATTAGTAAACTTCCTCATTCCCAAAATGGGAACATCTTTATTATCACCACTATTGAGTAATTTAACAAGTGGTTTGAATCCATATCCCTTGTAAATTTAATTTTTCCTACCATATCTAAGTTCATTCTTAACCAAATCATTTTTTGTTTTGGCATTCCTCACACCATTATTTTTTACAATGGTGGTAATTTCAAAAATAAACATGTTAAACAACTTTACACCAAATTCAAGATCAATCACAAGTTTTCAACTCCTTATCATCCATAATATAATGGGCAAGTCGAGGCCACTAACAAGATTCTCAAAAAAATTCTCCAAAAGATAATTCATGAAACCTACATGGATTGGGATCTTCATCTTTATGCCACACTTTGGGCCTATCAAACTAATATTCGCATTACCATTGAGGTAACTCCATTTTCTCTAGTTGGTTCTTCATCTTAAAATTGAGATTCATTCTCTTCATGTATCTCTTCATGAAATTATTCCCAATTAATATTGCCTTCATGCCCTTCATCTACTTGATGAATGTCATCTCTCTACCTTACAACATAATTACCAATATAAGGCTCACATTGCCTGACAATATAATAAATGTGTTAAAGTCTACACATTTTATGTTGGTGATATTATCCTTAAATTAGACTACACCCATGAAAAATAAGGTAAATACACCCAAAAATTGTGGGGCCCATATTTTGTTAAATAAATTCTTGGTCCAATAATTTACCACCTTCAAACCAATGAAAGCCATGTTTTAAAAGAACCCACCAATGCTCAATTCCTAAAAAATTACTTTGTCTAATCATTTCCTTCATGTCATATTTTATATCTATATTTATATAACTATTTTTTCAGGTTACTTAAGCATGCATCTCTCCCTTTGAAATAGTTTCCTCTTGTTCACAAACCTTTCATCCTCCATTTTGGTCTTTTGGTTTCTTCAAGTACCATAGTCTTCATTATCTTATTTTTCATTCTCCTTTTACTTAATAATTTTGATTTGGTGCCCCTTGGGTTTTAATTTTATGAGTTACTTTATAAATCCATGGATATGACCTAGCTACCCTCACAAAACCACCATATTTTTCCTTATCTTATTTCTCTTTTTACTACTTGCTAATATTATTTTGGCATCCTTTGGGTTTTTATTTTTTTGAGGTACTTTATAAAAAAGTTCCTTCGCTTTGCTTTTATATTTATTATTATCACCCTCATGGATATATTTTTTATGATTTGATTTTTAAGATCATGGATAGGACTCATCCCTCATCATAAATTACCATTCTTTTCATGTTCTTGATCCTTGTTCTCAAACTTTAGATTTTGCTTCTTTTTTCTAGATGGAATTTACAAATAATTTATGTTAGCATGTTTTCCTCCATTTCACCAATCTTATGATAAGGAATCACACATCTATTATCATTGTATCCATATTTGACCTTTGTCACATTTTTTGCAAATTGAAGCAATTCAAATTGTTCCATGTTTAATTCATCTTGATTTCCCCTTCCTTTCATCTCTTCATTGGATAAGACAAGGTTGAAGTCAAGATAACACTTTATTTCACCTAGATTTATGAGACTCTTAGACTCCAAACTCTTTGAATTTTCTCTCTTTTAGCAACCTTGTTCTAAGTTTTCAAATGAAAGTCATCTTCAGCACCCATGTTTGGTTTTCCAAATCCATATGTAGGAAGAATTAAAAAATCCATCAAGAAAGTTAAAATCCAAATCACTTGAAACAAAAGGTAATGATATCTAAAAGGCAACATACAAATATCAAAATTCAAATTCACACCAAAATACATGATTAAAATCACATCTCCTATCTCCAATTGAGCTCAATGTCCACAGTTAGCTTCACATAGAGACAAAGTCTTTTAGGGTGTGGTAGGATAATAGATTGGAATAGGGAGTTTCAAAAATAAATCTATGGTGCTACATAATTTCTCATGCAACTACCCAATCTTTGTAGTAGACCAATGACTCTATAATGGGTCATAAAAAATGAGGAACATGTCATGGGAAGGTGGGTCCATTGTATTTTTCATGCATATCCTTCATGGGATGATCTATAGACTCCATTTGTTGACCCAATACTTGTGTAGCTAAGAGAAGTTCTTCAGTCCCTAAGGTCAATATTCTTCTTGTTTTGAAAAACCAAATTTGAGTGTCTTAATTTTGATAAAGATTTTCTCTACCTTGATTTTTCCTTCATTCTCCACCCATTTCATTTCCCGCCTTGATAGATAAATTTTTATTCCAAATCTATTTTCCCTCTTCTTTAAATTCCTTCTTCTTCATTTCTTAAAAGCATGCTAGTATTATTTTGTTTCAGTTTTATCTATCTTTAGTCATAAAACAACATGTTTGAGAAACTTTGGATCATATTATTTACATCAATTTATATTTAATATACTAAATTTACTTCCTTTTTCCATTTTTCATGATTTTATTATCCTGTTATTATGGACACCTGAGTTTGTACCATTTTTCCATTGTTGAGTGAGATGTGTATTTTTCTGGATCACTCATCAATGTTGTTTTCCATTTTATGCACCTTTTCCATTGTTAAGTGAGATGTGGATTGTTATTTCTCACTCATCAATGTTTTTTTATAATTTTGTTTTTATTTTTACCATTGATTTGTCTTGATTATCATTCCTTTTTAAACATGTATCCTTGGTTTGAATTGGTGAGTTTGATTTTTATTACTTGAATCTTACTTGTTTGAGTTTTTTAGTCTTTAGTAACCTTGGATTTTTAGTTACCCAATTTACTCTTATTTGACTTGGTCATTTAGTCTAACATAGCACTTGTCACCCCAACTTGCCAAATTTCCAAGTACATCCCATCCACATAACACCATTTATCTTAGATTTTATTACATTTGTTTATTTTTTCTCCTTAGTTTTATATTTATAGGTTTGTTGAAAGTAGTCTCTATGCCCTACATAATGAAAAATAAAAACATAGTTGCCAACCATCCCCTAATAAAAGGTAAGTCAAGGTATGCATTACATTTAATTTTTAGTTATTTAATTTTTATATTAGTTTCCCTTTTTTGTCATTTAATTTCAATAATTTTATGCTTTTTAAAATATTTCAACTTTTTTTAACATTACCGTTGTGTGTGTCCTTATGTTCTTTATCGAATCACCATCACCTATTACACCTTAGTGACATGTGATGAGATTTGAGTGAGGCATATGTATTTAACTAATATTTCTAAATTTTATTAAATATTGATGCTTTACATCTTGATAAAATCTATCGTGACTCAATCTCTCTGAGTGCATGCCTTAAGGGGTACACCAAGAAAGTGGTGGGTATATCTTTTGTGCTTTTTAGGAATGTTGTCCCTTATTTCTAAATTATTTCAAATCCATTCATCCCATAAAAATGTTTCCCTAAGCTATTTATCGTCCCTTACACATTCCTCTGGTATTTTTCTCTTTTTATCCTTCTTCTCCTTTCTTGTTACCCTTTTGACCCATCTAGTACACTAGTTTGACTTGGTTAACCTAGTGTGTTTTGGGGTTACTTTAACTCTTTTGGTTTCTTAGCCTTCTGGCTGACTTAGCATAGAATTTAGGCATTAGCTCAAGAATGTACTAGGTTAATTGGGTTGACCTATCATAGTTGACATGTCCAAATGATTTTTAGGTAAGATACTGCTATATATATAAGGTCATTTCAATCATTATAAGAGATATTTCAATCATTATAAGAGATATGAAATAAAGAGATATTATTCACTTGTGCTTCTTCACAATTTACTCTTCCACCATTCTACTTTAGGAGTCTTAGCTTAGGTTTATTATTTTGGATAATCTAGTCTTTTGGATATGTCTTGGATGCTTTGGCCTAATAAAATGATCCTTATGAACCACAACAACCTCTTGCAAAGCCCCATTGTCCAAGGGAGAGATTGAATCATGATAGGTTCACTTTCAGGTAAGTATATTCTAACTTTGTTCTCCTCTCTTTTAGTCAATAAAATTAGCATAAGTGTTGGATCAAATAATATTACTCTTCATATTCTATGTATTAGGGTGTTACTCATAATTAGCTTATTTAAAGTTCCCTATAAATATTTGACTAATTTACATATGACCCATTACATTATGCCAAAAGCTTTGGTGCACAATATATTAGTTTACTTTTCTTATTACAATAATAGTTTGTTTTCTTTTTATTAGCATAACCTAAATATAAAATCATAGGACTCTTTTAGGGTTGTTGTGTGATTGTGTTATACTATAGGCTTTGGAACCCTTCCTAACATGATATGTTGTGAAAAAGGATACAAGTGATCCCCTAATTAGGTCTATTAGATCCCCATATTAGTCATGCTCCTGCTTAACAAGTGTATATCTAATCAGAAGTGTAGGTGTGCTCTATCTTATCTGATCCAAGATCAATTCATGTATATCATGAAAATCCAATTGCATATAGATTATAATTAATTAATTATTGTCACTAATATGCAAATATGGTGTAATATTATTGAGTGGTAAGTATGAAATTGAATGATCATTGAGATAAAATAGATATAAAAAATCTTTGGACAAAGTAGTATTTATGATTAAACATTATCATTTCATCTATTTTATTTAGTTTACATGTTTTTTAAGATATCATATTAGAATAAAAAAATACAAATTTTGAAACCAAATTTTAAAACTAATAATTGACATTACCTAGTTAGGTGATGATGGTGAGGCCTAATGAATAATATAATGATAAAGTGGAGTAAAATAAGAAAGCACACTCTATTGTTACTGGATAATGACTAGAATTTGACTAGGTAGAATTAATATGAGAGTGTTAAGAAATGGTGTGATTGAAAAATAAAAATTAACAAGATCCACCTTGAGTGCCTTCTAATCAAATAAAAACTTCTAAATAACACATAGAAGAGCATGCAAGGGAGATTGGGAAAAAAAGATCTATAATAAGTTATAATATTTAGTGCTATCCAACTTGTCCTTGATAGTGGAAACCTTAACATTGATATCTTATAGCACATCATTGAATTTTTCCACTTGTTATTATACTTATACTCCTGTAAAGGCATTGTACAACATTAGGTTTTGCATTTTCTGAAGTTACTATATAAAAATATCATGGGCACTACTATAATATTATAAATTGAGATCCATATAGTCAAAATTAGTTGTATTATCTCCCATAATAGTGTGGGATATGTATACCTACATGAAATATAGTTGTGTGTTACCCTAGGTGTCATCCAATGGCTACTTCCAATATAGTGGGTGATGGGTAACTTGTCATGATTGAGTCGTAGGATAAGATACATCTTATTAATATATTTTAAGTAGATCAAATAAATTCTCATTCCTAACCTCAGTAGCTTAGCCTTATATCTAGAATACCAAATTTGCAAGTTGAGCTCTCACTAGGTAGTGACCATCAAGTAAAATGGACAAATTGAATAAATGATCATTAGAGTTACTTATAATCAATCCAATGCATGAAACCTCATGGAATATAATTTATCAATTACTCTCTACACTCCATACCAACATAACCTTCATACTTCATCATTTGACCTATCAAACCAAGCATAAAAAACCATCTCAATATACAACTAATCATCAAATAAGTGTATGAGTAGAAGTGATATTTATTCATGATCAAAGAGATACCAATCACCAAAGGCCTCTTTGACCAATATAGGGTAGTCATATTCAATTATTTCATTGGCCTTGCATAACTATTAGCATAAGCTATAATTTTATAGGCCTAAGATTTACACTTATTGGTCCAAGGCTATAGTTTGTTATGTAATGTAATCCTAAAATTTTGTTACCCCTTAGATTTGTTTTGTTATTGATAACTTCAATACATATAGATAATAATCTATATTGAGGGGTACATTTTCTAAAATATAAGTAGCCATGGTGGTTGAGGCTTGTTATAAGGGAGTGATGGGAAAATAGAATGTGGTGCACCAAGATGAGGAAGTTGAAACATCCCACATCTAGAGACTCAATATAAGTGGTGATGAAGAAAGAACTTAAGGTATGGGTGTAGTGCTTGTAGTCTATGCATATTTATAATAACCCACTACCAATTTTCTATTGGTTCTTGTTATGTAGCCACCTATGCTATCATCACTTGTGGAGCTTCCTCTCCTATCTTTTGTTACACCTCTTATACATTTTTATGATTTGGTTTAGTAAAATCCTTATGATTAACCTCTTCTTCATCAACCCACCTCTTTTTTTGCATCAAAAACCTATTTCTTCATAGTCTCTTCCTCATGTTACTTCTAATCTTGTTCCTCTTGATTTTTCTCTTTTGTGTCAGATTTCCTCTTCTATTCCTCTTCTTATTTCTTCTTCCTTTCCTCTTCCTTTTTATATCACTTGAATTTGTCTTCTTTCCTTTATTTTTATTTTTATTCTTATTCTTATTCTTTCTTCTTCTTCAATTTTCTCTTAGTTATGTCAGCAATAGCTTGCATTTTCTTTTCCTCCTCTATAGCTTGTTACTTGGCTACCTCATTATTGGTTTACTACTTTTTGGCATCATTATCAGAAGCAACCTTATTTCTCATCTCCTCCTCTTACATTTGATATAATTTATATGATTCATCCTCTTTTTTTAGTGCTTATGCATCTTTGAATCATGGATGGGACTTAACTTCATCAGCTAATGGTTTCACCACAACCTGTTGTTATTTTTATTTAATAGCCTCTTTTTGTCAAGTCTCTTATTTATTATATCTCTTCTCCTCCTCCTTCATCTACATTCCATGGTCCTTGACACCTCTTCCCATATGACCTATTTTTCCTCTAGAGTTATTAAATCCAACACAACCTCTTCAATTTCTATCATCAAATCATCAAACTATAACAGTGAAGGTGTAGGTTTAGACACTTGAACTATTTTATTCAACACCATGATCTTCATGTGTGTTATCCACTTTAGAGTCATTTTATTGCATTTTGGTACTATTTATGGTGATTTAGAGGTTTGTGTAACATTTATGGGTGTTAATTACATGGGGGCATCCAATGTTTCTATTTCTTCTTCATTTATTGCCTATCTATATCTTTTTTGTGTGTACTTCCTCTAGTTAAATACTTACAAAGGAATTCTGGGAAGTGAATCTAATTATTGTGGATGAGAAGAGATTATATTCACTCCCCATATAGTGAAGTATTTTATGATCTCATTTAGGTGGGCTTCTTCAACAATAGTATCCATAATAATCGATGGTGGGAAAATAGGTAGCTCGAACCAAAGGTGTTCTAGCATATTTTTGTGTATTTTCTCAATCTACACTAATTTATAGAAGAAATATTACTTTTCTTACTCATTAAGATATAAATTTCCATCCATGTCAGCCTTCATCATTTGATATACATTTTGTGTGTTGATTTGAAGCTCATCCTAATGATATTGGCTTATAGTTTGGGGCACAACCAAGTCCTCTATCCATGTCTTACTCCATGTGTATCATCTAAGAGTCAAACGATATTTATGCCCCTAAAATACTTTACTATTTCCATGATTCAATGGTGCTACAACTAGTGATGTGGGTTCTATAGTAGACAAAAAGACTACAGGGTCCTATATCCTAATTATTTGTAAAAGCATCACTCTGCTTGGTGCAAGACCTCATGCTGCATAGTTTCCATTTCAACAAAGAAGGAAAATGCCACACTACATAATTTGGGTAGATCATGGATGCATACAGTGGTTTCATGTTTTATATTCATGAAAATCATATGTTGACCCAAGTACTTCATCACATCAAGTGGGATGAAAGGGTGAGAGGTCGCCAATTCAATAAGTTATTCTCACTAAGAACTAAATAGTTTATTGTGTGTAAAATATATAATCTTCACTCTCTTCTAGATGAGATTATAAAAATTTATTATGGGAGAGTGATCAACATCCAAATATACAATAACATTTATGGATTTATATTATGTGAAGTCTAGGAGAAATACTAGAAATTGATACTAAAATGTCTTCTTTATAGCACTCTACATTCTCCTAATGTTAATGGAAAATTTGAAGATCAAAAAGTCTAGCAAATTAAATTCCTCTTTGAAGTGAATCATGTAATGAGTAATGTTGATGACACCCTTTGTCATTTCCTCTGTGGTTGTCTAATAGAACTTCATAGTAATGGATTTAGCAAGAATGTGAATAGATACATCTTCAATGTCATTCACTGGGACTCCTATTGTACCTCTAGTATATGATGCTCTAATTTATAGTAGAATAAGTGGGTTATTCTATTTATAAGGCACTAATGGCTTCTTTCATGCTACCAATCTCATTTCTCTTGTAATTTACTATGATGAGTGAGTGCTAGGTCTTATGCATCTTATGGTCCTCTCTACCTAAATTTTTTTCTTATACACATTTATTGAAATCATATTCTTCTAGATATATAAATTTGGTCTATTTAAAATTTGGTTATTATTAGTGTCAATGTTGTGTAGTTATGTTTTACATAGTGTGGAGACTGAAAAGATTTCTAATTGTAGAAAGTTATTCAAACTCTAAGACATAACTAGGCTTCAACTTGGAAAAGGTTTTAAAGTCAATTGATCAATTTTAATAACCTATTTATAGGTTTTAATTCACTTCCCTACTCTTTTAATGCACCAAGCTATCATTGGTTCACATGTATGGAAACATTTAATTTAATTATTGATGTTTGTTGATTTGGCCTCCACCATCCTAAGATGACACCCATTTGGCTCTTGTATGACATTTTATTTGACACATTATCATTCTTTTATTACTATATAAATATTTATTAATTTGGTGATGTCAATGTACAATCCATATTGATTCTATCACTTGCTTCTAATTAATGGCCATAAAAGAAACATTAGCTATTTTTGGATTAATATTTTGTCTCACGTGTCATCTCTCAAACTTAATAGCTATCAATCATCACCCTTTTAATTATGCCACATGTATTTACCAACCCATTTATTATTTCATCTATTTATCTAAAAATTTGTTCCTTATTCTATTTACTATGACATTTACCAAAATTGCACAACACCTTAAAACACCCACTGGAAAGATAACAAACTAAAATGCAGACAACGAAATGAAAAGAAAACTTAAACTAAAATGGTTCATCATAACACCTCCTCAAATTTTAAAATAAAACTTATGGTTCATAGGGATTCAACTTATATACATTCACTTGGCCTAGTAGAATATTGCCTTGTAGATCTTTCAAAATAATAGTCCTAGATTTTGATATTGTATGGATTATATATGGGTTTTTCCATTTGATATTGAGTTTATTTGAAAATGAAAATAACTAACTATCATACAATAAGATTGGTTATTTCACCTATAATTATTTAGTGCATAGATTATTGTCATGCCACACTTTACGGCTATGTTTATGGATTTCATGTGTCTAGAATACTTCATTATGATGTTCCTCCATCCTATTTAACTATAGGAGTCTATTGATCAATGACTCATGATCATCCAAACACATGATATTAGTGATGCGGATCACATATTCCAAATACATGACTTCTTATATTCCATAACCAATTTGGAATGGTGTAAATCCTATCATATATTTTTAGTGTCTGTGATGTGCCCATAAAACTACAAGAATTCCGTACTCCTAGTCATCATGTTATACATCACATATTTTTATAAGAATTTTCCTAAGCACTTTATTTGTATCTTTTGCTTGGATATTTATTTCTGGATGATAGACTATGATCTTATAGTGTGAAATAATGAATTCATCAGTGAGGTTTCTGATTATTTTGTTTAGTAAGTGGGTACCCATGTCACTTATTGGTTTTATTAGATAACCAACCCTGGTAATGATGTTTTCATACATAAATTTTGTAGTATATTTCTCACCATATTTGGTTTTTATAGTAGCATATACCCACTTAGTTAATTAATCCATAATAATAATGATGTATCATGCATGACTGTGTTTATTGGGTGGATTTATTTGGCTAAAAAAATCTATCTACCACTACTCAAATGGTTACTACACAAGCATATGCTATAATGACATTTCATCCCTTTGATTTGGCTTCCCCATGCACTAACATACATTTCATTATTTTATGATTTTAATTTCATCATATAATAAATGGGGATACCATAACTAACTCTATAAAATATTCCTCTCAATAGAATTTCTTGAAAAATAACCCCCAGCTACTCCTTAGTATGCTTCTTTTAGGAGCTATGGTCACTCGTGTTCCAAGACTACTCTATGTAGAACCTCATCCTTGTTGATATCATAAATAAAGTTATTTATAATGGTATATAGTAAGGATCTAGTGATTAACTACTTATTTTCTCTCTTTATAACGCAATGGGAAAATCCATTGCTCCAAAAACTATGAATTTTTTTATAAATGTTCTAAGATTGTAGTTACTCAAAAAAATGTGCATCTAAAGACTCATCTTGTATTTCCTCTGATTCTTCATTATTTTGAAATATTCTGAGATGTTTGGGTCCTACATTACCTCTTATATATTTAAAATTTATGATAAACTAAAATTCTTGAAAAAAAATCAATCACCTGGAAATTCTTCCTCCAAGCATATGCTTATTGACCAAATGTCATAGTGCTTGTATATATAAATAATTAAATTGGTGCCACTAATAAATAATGTCTAAACTTATTGAGTGTGAAGACAATTTCTAAATCCTCCCATTTTATTTTAGTTTAATTTTTTTCTATGGTTGATAACTTTGTTCTTGTGAAGTGGATGGGGTGATTCATTCCTCATTCTCTTCACTACACTAAAACAAATGCCATTGATATTATTGATTCATCTACATGAACATGGAATGGATTACTCTAGTCTAATAAAACCAATATTGGCATAGCCACTAATCATTATTTCAAATTTATAAATGCCTCTTGATGGGATTTTATTCATATGAATTACATTCCTATGTGCAATAAATTTTCTAAGGGTGAAAATATGGAGACATATCCTTTTATAAATTTTATATAACATCCATTATCACCTATAAAATATCTTGATTATTTGGAACTTTTAGTGGTGGCATACTAAAAATTACTATGATGTTGGCCTGGTCCACCAAAATTATTTTGCTACATACTACATGACCGAACAAAACTTTGAAGGGTGTTAGAAAACATTTATTTAAATTTAGGGTAATTCTCAATGCCTTGAATCTTTCCATCATCAATATAAGTTTATAAATTTTATTCATAAATAATGAAAACACTACCCAATCATCCAAATATACTTCCAATAAGTCATGGAAAAAATATTTGACTGAAGTCACTATAACTCTAGAGAAAACCATAGCTGCATTCTTAAATTTGAAAGGAATTACCTTGTAGGAAAATGAGCCCCATTATATGGAAAATGTGGTCTTGGATCAATTATATTTTATGATCAATATATTATTATATCCATTGAAGTCATTTATGAATGAGTAGACCTCATGTCCTATGACAACCTCAAGAACTTCATTTGTGAAAGGCATGGGAAAGGGATTGTTCACGTAGGTGTCATTCATAATGTGATAATCTCTATAGACTTGGATTTCACTTATTTTATTTATTTGTATTATCATTAGACTTACCCTATCATTTTTTATACACAAAATATGATTTTTTTTCTTATTTCATGTGATCTATTTAAGCTTTGACCTTTAGTTTTATGTTTGACTTTAGGCAACACTATATTTTCTTGATTATCCATGTACACTCCTTTAGTTCAATCTACACGTACCCTAGGGAAGGATACATATCTTTAAATTGTGTAAAATTTATAGGGAACACATATTGTTAATCCCTTAAAAGCTACATGACTTTTGAGATGTCTACTTGAGTCCAATAATCCTGAATGTGTGACATTTTTGGAGCATCTTCTATGCCAATGTTTCTAGTATATTCCTTTATAGGTTATTGATACATCTTTTACTCCTCCTCAATAATTAAATATCTTACTAATCATTATCCTTACCTCTCTTGCACATTAATGTGTCAAAGTTTATCCTCTTCAATTTGTCCTATGATCGGCTCTACTAACTATTTAACTTCTCTTTCTGGTTCAAATAAGTCTGTGAGATCCATATCTTCAATTTCAAAGTCTAATGTCAATTCATCTTTTTCTTTTATTCTATGACATAATTGAATTATACTATGTTATTTAATTTTCTCCTCTTGGTAGGTTTTTAAGGCATCATTTAAGTCACAGATACATTTTGATGTGATGTGGACTCCATCAAGTTATATATGTATTCAATCCTTCCATGACATAGAAAGACTTTCATTTTTTGTAATGCTTGATGTTATATCAATATTTTATCTCTCAAAGATGAATGTTTAAATAAAATAATGCTGAACCTATGTCCAATGCCTTTTTCCCCTATGATGCTCTTGGTGTATATACTAGGGAATTAGAAAAACCCCTAGGGTATACTTTAAAATGTATCCAATATTTGAAGCCACTCCCTCTGAATTACAATCTTCAATGTACCTTTAGATATGGAGATCCGGATAGTCCCCTTATTTAAATATTAGTTAATCTCATCTTTCCCCCTTTAGAAATTAAAACCCTATGATCATCATTTTGTGCACTTCTTACCACTCTAGATTTTCATCTCGATGCTTTGACCACTAGTTCGCAATAATTCCTTTTAGAACATATTGAGTGCATTAACCCTTTGATTAATATTTGACACATACTATTGAAATCATATAATGAATTTGTTGATGTCCTTAGTTATAAATTACTAAGGTATTTTATGCTAAATTATAAATACCATGCACAAAAGTATTATTTCATGGTCCTCTTTTGACCAATTCAATAGATGAGTATTTGAATCACTACTAATTGAATACATTATATCCCAAGTTATCATACCTTATGGTATAGGATTGATTTAATTATTATTTTTGAAACCTATCTGATATATAAAATATACTTCAAAATGGATGGGAGATCTTACTGACATATATTACACATCAGTAATATCCATTTACAACACATATGTATGGTTCACATGGGCTTGTATGTTGGTTGCATAGTCATATATGGTAATTATTCACTTCTTGGAGGTTGGAGTGAATTTTTATAGTTATGTTAAAAATATTTTTAGTCTATACCTCATAATTTTTATGTTTCCCTCTATGAATTAAATTTCATTCATCTATTCCTTATAGGACAATATTGAAAGTATGGTTCCTTAGGGATTATGTATGGTTTAGCTACTAATTTTTAAAATAGGATTATGATGACATTATCATCTTTGTGAGATTGCATCTAATCTAGGATTGTGTTAATTTTTATCCAACCATCATAGGTTCATTTATTTCTAATTAGTGTAGGGTAATGTGTAGTTGTTATCTTTAAGTTGATGACTTCAAAATCTCCTCATAGACTAAGATATTCAATTTATATCTCCATGTATTCTAAACATCTAATTAGATACACTCATCTTTATTCTATAAGGTTGAGTGTGATTTGACTATAATTCAATGGTATCCTACCAATGGCTTCCCATTTCAACCTTAAAAACATATTTACTATGATACCAAAGTTAAATATTGCATTAGGTATTTTTTACACCATTATCTCTATGTCCATACTCACATTTATGTCCCACAACTTCTTCATCTTTACGTACCACACCAGTTTATCCATTATCTACTCTCCTTTGTATGTACATTCTAATATATTATGGAGTAAGCTGGAAATGTTCTATGATATTTCTTTATTTCATAGGGTACTCAACAATTTGATAAAATTTATTAATGGAGTCAAAAATCCCTCTTGGCACATAATGTACACTATTTGTCCATATATATGTGCATCAGTTGTGGCATAATTAGTCTCTTTAGTCCCTTATTATTGTATGGTTTTTATAATCTATGCAACTTCTTTCATTTAGCCTTTCTAAATGGTAGGTTTAGGATAATTATCTACATAAACCTTCTTTATGTCATTGTCTTATAACATTTAAATATAAGATAGTTATTTCTCTACATGTTATTTTCATGTTAATTCATGTATAACATCATCTTCTCATGGATCAATGTTGATTAAATTAATGTTTTGCACTACTTTGGCTACATGTTTCTCTAGGAATGGGCAATCTTCTATCTCATGATTATTAGACATATGATAGTAAACATAGTAGGCTTGACATTAGGGATTTGAGGGATAATTCCTCAATACATGGTTGAATTATCCACATAAGTAAAATTGGATATGATATCTTTGGAAACCATTTCCTCTTCCTCTTTATGCACCTCTTAAATAACCTCTTCTATAGACACCTCTTCTTCTATTAGCTTGAAATCCCAAATATATGATTTGTATAATCAAAGGTCCATAGGATTTAGTTGGTCATTCCATGGTGGAGTTTGTTGTACACATGTATATCCAACATATTAGGGTTGTGATGATTTCAATACTCACATACACTATTGTGACTATAGAATTATTGGGTTCTAAGAATTCCAATTATGAATAGAAGATACCCAATTCTGTACAAGATGATTCCAAATCACCATTTATTTAGGATTATAATATGGTATATTTGGTGGATAAGGTGTAACATCAGGGTTGATACCATATCTATTAGCTTGAACAA